>OY757940.1:6311576-6380967 GCA_963585895.1 Sepioteuthis lessoniana
TCTATAGTCGGGGAGCTTTTTTTGGGTAGAGGGTTGGGATTTAAAAGAAGTGAATACCCTGACTATGAATAACAAAATTATCTACATTATAATGATCTAAATTTTGGATGTATGCAATTGTAAAACCACAAAATTGATACATAGTGAGATAGAATATCATGAAAGTCAGATTGTTAAAAATCTGAAAATGACATTATATTAAGTTGCAAAATGGATTAAATTGGCAATAAAATCTGAATTCATCTTTTCTTAGTTACAGTGAAATCATGGTGTTACCCGATTAGTTAATTTTTATTGGCGTAAGAAGTACTTTCATTTTTTGGTGGGAGTAAAAATTAAATAATTTTGTTCAAATACATTATTAATCCTTTTCAGAGATGACCCAAACAATTTCTGAAAGTCTGTTAGAAATCAGGGTGAAAATGGCAGTGCATTAGTTGTACGAACAGACAGACATTTATAGATAGATAACATTTTGCAATCTTAAGAAATGGAGTCAAAAATAGTGGAGTCTTAGTTGTAGGAACAGACAGACAATTAGTGAATTATTAAAATTACTTAATTCACTTTTCTACAGACTTGCAATTTAGGAACGCAAACAAGGGATGCATATAAAAATTCACATGACAACGCTGTCGATAACATGACATCTGCTGTTGATAACTTTTTTTGACCAATGAGATCCATGTTGTGTAACTCTGGTTAAAAAGTGTGTGGACTACAGGGAGGACCGTGATTAATTAATCTCATTTGGTCACAAGAGTATCTTAGGCCTATGAACTTTTCAGCTGATCCTTGTATATCAGAGAAAAATTAAATTTTTAATTTTACAAATTAAATTATTGATTAAACACTAACTGCTTATTTATTAAACAAATCTGGAGGATAGTGATTCTTACAGTAGATTTTTAATAACTTGATGAAAAAAATATTCTTTGTAGAAAATTTAATTTTTCTGTATTGCTGTTCTTTTCAAATTAAAACTTTTATTTAAATTAAATTAATATTTAAATTAAACTTTCAATGTTATAAGCTATGAAGTCAAATGTTGAATACACTGTAGATATAATCAAGTATACATTTGTTATAAATTTGATTAAATTTTTTTTATTTCAATGAGATACTGACCACATTTTAAAAAAAGTTCAAATAAAAAAAAAACAACAAAAATGAAGCTTACATCAATTGAACAGCCCATAAGTGAAGATCTCTGGAAAGCTTTAAGCATGATGTTGAAGAGATTATTTGGAGGATTAGTGAGGTCAATCGATTCAGTCATACCCCCTGTAAAATCTTCCATTGCTTCTGAACTGCTACCACCTTTCAGGGCTTCATAAGAACCACATAGCCTTAAAAATAAATTTAAAAAGATAAATAAATAAAAAATAATAAGTGACATTTATTTTCACCTATTAAAAATTCCTCTTATTCCCTTTAAAATACACACACACACACACACACACAAGAGCAAATTTGTTAAAAATAAATGCAGTCATGAAAAAGAAAAGAAATCAAGCTGTTGCAAAATAATTATTTGATTTTGAGGCATTGAAAGAAATCTCAAACCATCTGAATTACCTAACATTAGCTAAAATACTCATCCAAGACTTGGATTTAAAACACTGAGGCAAACAGAAATGTCAAAAATCCCTTTTTCTCACTTCATTAAAAAATATATATATATACGAGGATCATTAAATGTTTCCAGACTTTTCGTATGGGCACTTTTATTGATAGTACACATATGAAACTCTAGTCCCCTTTGAAGTAATCTCCTCTGGCTGCAATGCACTTGTTGTACCATTCCAACAACTTCTGGAAGGCCCCATAGAAGTCCTCTTGTGTGAGCCTCTTTCATCTCCTCAATTGTCTCATGACGACAGCCTCTGAGCTTAGGGAATAACCAAAAGTCACAGGGAGCAAGGTCTTGACTATAGGGAAGGTGAGGAACTGTGTTGATGCCCATTTTGGTCAAATAGTCTGTGACAAGGATAGAGTTGTGGACTGGTGTATAGTCCTGGTGGAAATGCCATTGACTCGATTTGAAAAGTGATGGCCTCTTCCCTAGGAATCTCTTCCTGAACTCCCTTAAAACCTCAACATAGTATTCATTGTTGACTGTCTGTCCAGTGAGAACCCAGTGCATGTAGATCATGCCAGTGTTGTCAAAAAAATAAAAACAAAAGGGATCATCAACAGTTTGTGGGTGGATTTGCTCTGTCTGGCCTTCTTGGGTCTGGGAGAGCCAGCATGCTTTCACTGGGAACTCTGTCTCTTGGTCATAGCAGTAGATCCAGCTTTCATCGCATGGCATTTTTTCCAAGTTTAAAACAGAATTTTATAGCATATCATTCTTCTAAAGTCCAGATTGCATTTTTGAAATTCACCAGCTGTGACAATCAGGGTGTATTCCAATTCCTGCTGTAGCTGTTCATTTGAACTTGAAATCATAAAAATTGGTCAGTCATCTCATAAGATGTATCGCAATAACTTACTGAATTTTCAAGAGTCCACAACAATTTTAAATGCCTCTACAAAAAAAGTCTGGAAACTTATTGAATTCACCACGTATAAGTTGTTATCGTTAATGGAAAACTTTCAAATTAATCCAGATAGAATTTCACCTGTTTATTGGTAAAGTGAGTAGATTGTAATATTTGATACTGAATTTTCATATTTGAAACTTTTTAACATCTTTAAATAAAAATTCAAAACAATACCTCCATATGGTTTTCACAAGGGAAATTCAATTGTTTCATTTTCTGCTTAGTTTTTCTACAATTTTCATATTACATTAGAAAACTATTTAGACATTATACTATTGTTTAAAGGAAGCCAATATACTCATTGAGAATTATTGTTTGTTCTTAAACGTAAATACTGTGATTTTGATAATTGTGTTGTGAAGATAACTGCATATTTTTAACATTTTTTTTTTTCTTTTTGCTGATTGGAAAGTTTTCCTGTGTATTTTGATTCTTTTACTTGCATCCAATCAGATATTGGAAGTTAAAAATTTATCTGTTGTAAAGTTAAAATCAGATTACAGGCTGAGATGTAGGCAGGTGAGTTGTTGATTTAAGACACTTGGGGGCGGGGCAGTAGTTAGAATTTTGGCTCCTTTCAGTTCTGAAAGTGAAATGCCTTCCAGAGCAGGGTCTCAGAAAACTAAAAAGAATAGTATCAAGATTTTAATAAAATTTCCTTTTTTAAAAACAGCTTAAAATGTAATCCAATTCCATAAAATTGGTCTTGAAGTGAAAACATCTTGTGAAGTGTGAAATTATGATTTAAAAACGTTTGCTAACTTCTTTCATCACCTGTATAGAAAGTTATCAATGGCTTTCGAGTCCTGTTTGGTTCAAGTGACAACATTGCAATCCCATAGAATAATGGATTTAATTTTTCTTGACTCGATAGAGGATCTGAATTCAGATTCATTTACCAGCACAGCTTTAAAATAAACATGAGTTATGAATAACAAGGAATAAACACTCACAGATCAGGAATTGTTACTGGTACCATATAACCTAATATAACCTGTTGCATATTACTCGGAAAGCAGATAGGCACTGCTAAATAACCCCATTACTCTAAGAGGAAATATGATGCCTAGATGATCTAATAAGTTACGGGAAACGTTTATTTGTTCTGCCACCCTGAAAATATTACTGTAATAATAATGTTTGTGTCACATTTTTGAAAATGATTCTACTTCTCAATATTAAAACTAAGTAAAAGTAAAGTTGGCAACTTTATTTGAGGGTGACCCGAAGGCTCCATTTCCAATATCTACTACACCGAGGTGTAAGGGAGGGCGCTATTCCATTCGCAGGATTGCGCCACTTTACCCTTTTTCCTCACCTTATAATGCTGAGTGTTAAGCAAGGTGGCACCAAGTACCATTTTCTTGAGTCTTTGGTATGATTCAACCTGGGATTGAACCCCAGTCTCCCAGACCATTTATGCCAATGGCCCGGTATATTAAAACTATTTCTTGATAAATATGACAAAAACCAAAAAAAAAAAAAAACCAAAAACAAAAAAAACCCAAAACAAAACAAAAAAAAACAACAAACAAAACAATCTTATTCTGGGTGGTTAGAATTTCATGCATAATTCACCAAATATTAGTCACACTTTACAAGAGAGAAGAAATTTGGACTTACTTGGCATAAGCCTTTTCAAGCAGTGCACTCCAGAACTCATTTTTTTCGGTTGAATGCATGTAAACCAACTGACCATAATAGGTAGGAATTCTGTCATCCACCACCACCTCGATCCAGTCGCCTTGATGCCAGAAACGGAATCGGAAACATCCTGTGTAGTTGTCCTCAAAATTTTGGTCCTGAGGGACAACCCTATATAGAAGTTTCTGATCGATAGTCAAAGAAGCAACAGCAGCTAAAAGCCAACAATCACCTGAAAAAAAAAAAAAAAAAAAAAAAAAAAAAAAAAAAAAATCTAGGTAAGAATAAGTTCGGTATGGTTTCTTTTGTTTAATGGCATATAAACCTTCATGGGTTAACGTACCTATGAAGTTAATAGGTGTATCCCATTCCTCATAAATATGTTGGACACTATTGTGAGAGAGGGTGGATATGCCGATTAAGTAGTACACCATTAGTAGTGGTTTACCTTCTTCACGCCACTGGCAAGTATTGTATTTGTTTAACACTATAAAGATGTCCATTTCATTTCCAATCTACATTTTGGTTATTTCTCATTCAGTAACCTTTTAAGTTTTGGGATACATTTTAAACAATAAGTAAGTTGGCCAACCATAGTCAAGGGCAACTCGAAGGCTTCCTTTTCAATAGTTACTACACCAAAGTGTAGAGGAGGGAGCAACTCCTTTCCTTTGATTGCTTCACTTATCCTTGATCCATACTCGAGTGTTAAGCAAAGAAGCATCAAGTACCATTCTTTGAGGTTTTGGTATGGCTTGACCTGGGATTAAACCCCAGTCTCCCGGATCATTGGCAAACACTGTAAACATTATACCAATGAGCCCATAGTTGGGGAGAATAATGAGGTTCATGCCTTTTCCAAGGGTATTAGTTCAAAAATGGACATGCTTTTTTTATTTTTTATTCTTTAAACGTATCTTATATGATTTGATATATGTAAGCTGTATGGCTTTGTTTCTTTGTAATAGTTGGGTTTTTCAGGAAAAAAAAAAAAAAATCTATGTTCATTACAAGAAAAGAGAAAGAGAAAGAGAAAAGAAAAAAGAGAAAAGAAAAGAGAGAGAGAGAGAGAGAAAGGAGAAAGGAGAACAGGGAAAAAGAGAAAAGGGAAAAAGAGAAAAGGGAAAAAGAGAAAAGGGAAAAAGAGAAAAGGGAAAAAGAGAAAAGGGAAAAAGAGAAAAGGGAAAGAAAGAGAAAAAGAAAAGAAAAGAAAAATAGAAAAAGAAAAAAAGAAAAGAAAAAGAAAGAAAAAGAAAGAAAAAAACAACAAAAAACAAAACGACAAAGGAAAAAAAAAAAGACAAACCAAATTAAATTTATTCCTTTGAATTTTTTTTTTTTTACTATAAAACTTATATTTCCATATTTATATTTGTTATTACCCAAAGCAAAAATTTCAAGGAAGTTAACTACTAACTAACTTCTCTTGAACACACTATTAACAAATAATTATTTGGTCTGGTTAACAAGTCAATTTAGCTGACCATTAATATAGTAGGGAGTTAAATTTTCACAATTATATTACACGAGATCATAGCAATAATTATAAGAATATATATTTAAATTCTTATAGCTTAAAATTTTTTGATATTGAAAATATATAAATTTAACATATTCTGTAATTTTTTGGACGACAGAAGAGTGTACAATTAGATAAAACTAATTCTTCTCTTTGAAATGAAGAAATGTGTAAAATATATAATATGATCATGGACTTGGGTATAGGATTGAAAGTTGGTTTGATTTCTTTGTTTAATGGCATATCCATCCATATAGAAGAATGGAAGTGGTTCTATTTAACTCGTAGCTTTTCAGTACTTTCCCCCAAGAGTATTGGTCAAAATGTGAATGTAATAGTGTGACTGGAATTTGAACTCGCATACTACAATGTTGTAGTCAACCACTTTTAACCATTGCACAAGGACTCTCACCATAGGGGCAGATATATATATATTTAAAGAAAAAAAGTTCTTTTCAACAAAATCTGAAACCAAAATAAATATGAAAAGGAGAAAGTGTAACCGAAAGAAACTTGAATTTTTGTTTGGCTCATAATTTAATTTAACCGTTAGAGTCACCGAACATTTTCACCCAATCAGGATGACTTATCCGATTCAGCCTGAACTATATTTCCTAGAAGCACCAAAAATTGAAGAAAACCTGTGAATCTCTCTCAGAAATCCTCAACGAGAATGGACGTCTTAACGTCTGTTCTTGAATAGTAGCAGCACCATTATACACTATGAGGAGAGCAATCTAGTCTATGGACCCCTTGGGTCTATTCTTCTAGACCAAGGGATCCTAGTTAAAAACAAATTAGATGATACACTAACAACTTCCTATCCTTCTTTCCTTACTACGAAATCTTGCAGAATACCAGTGTGAACCCCTTTACTTCATGCTACCATTAAAACCTTCATACAAAAACCTAACGACGTCTTCGTTCTTCTCCACCACCTTTATTCTCCATTAACATTTAGCGAGCGGATAACAACATACGAAATACCAACTTAAACCTAATAATAATAATAACGTTATCCCCATCGCTATAAAAGAAAGGTTAAAACGAATCACAAAAAATAAAAATAAAATAAAAAATGTTTTAAATGGATTTTTAAATCTATGGTAATCTATTTTAAATCTTTTAAATCTATTTTATGTGCATGTAAAATTTTTTTTCAGAATTGAACAATTAAAGTAATTTTATTATTTTAGTTCAAGTAGGTTTGGTTTCTTTGTTTAATGGCATATCAACCTTTGTAGGTTATTTAATGCCAAAGCTATTCTCCTAGAAGAACAGTAGTGGTACTATTTAACTCATAGCTGGGAGGATAAGGGGGTTCATACCTTTCCCAAGGGTATTTGCCCGAAAGTGAACGTAAATGCGCGACGGGAGTACGAACTCGATTACTATGATTCCACAGTCCATCGCTTTAACCATTACACCAAGAGGACCCCCCCACGAGGACACCCCCCAGTTCAAGTAGGATTTATAAGATTCACTTATGATGAAAATAAGTAAAAAAGTAAGTAAAGTTGTCTCCCTTTAGTCGAGGGTGACCCAAAGGCTCCCTTTTCAATAGCTACTACACCAAGGTGTAGGAGAGGACGCTACTCCTTTCCCTGGATTGCTCCATTGTACCCTTCATTATAATGCCGAGTGTTAAGCAAAGAGGTATCAAATACCATTTTTAAAGTCTTTGGTATGACCAGACCTGGGATTGAACCCCGGTCTCCCGGACCATTGGCAAACACTCTAGTCACTAGGCCAATGAGCTGGTATGAAAATAACTAAAACAATGAAATAAATAATATGCTGAAAAATTTTCCTTTGCTTACGATATCACAATATTGCAGTCCAGCATATTTGTCATTACACCACGTGGACTCTTCGCCAAATATCTCGATATATGGTTGCAACTTTGATATGGAGACCTTTTAATGTGCTTTCAGCCACTTGTTTTGTTTCCTTTCTTTGTTTAATGGCATACTAACCTTAATGGGTTATCAAATCTTAAATTGCCCAGTTGGCTGGGGCTGTAGAATACACTGACTACATCACTGCAGAGGGGTAAGATCTCATCCAACAAGTGTCCTGATATGACACTAAACAATGTGATGGTGAGGCTCCAGTAATGCAGGAGATTTAGGGAATGTAGAGTACTCTTTCATTACCATCACTCCCAGGTCCACTCTGGCCAGGAGTGGTAGCATCTAAAAGATTACTATCAAAGCATCAAATTGAATTGTTTGACATTTAAACTGGGTGCAAACAAATGACTTATGCTAAACTGAATTGTTAGAAATAGAACTGTTTGATCATTTAATTGTGTGTAAACAAATGATTGATGTTTAAATGAATTGCTAGTGACACATAGCAATTCTTGGAACCATTTAAGCGTTCACAAAAGAATGGGATTAGGCTTGTTTAAGAACATTACCTACAGACTGTTTACAAATCCTATATATTTAATATATATGTATAAAGAGGATTTGGCATTAAATAACCTACAATGGTTGATATGCCATAAAACCCAACCAAATCAAATCATATATATCTAATATATATGTATAAAGAGGATTTGGCATTAAATAACCTACAATGGTTGATATGCCATAAAACCCAACCAAACAGAATTATATATATTTAATATATATGTATAAAGAGGATTTGGCATTAAATAACCTACAATGGTTGATATGCCATTAAACCAAACCAAATCCTATATATTTGATATATATTTATAAAGAGGATTTGGCATTAAATAACCTACAATGGTTGATATGCCATAAAACCCAACCAAACCAAATCATATATATTTAATATATATATGTATAAAGAGGATTTGGCATTAAATAACCAACAATGGTTGATATGCCATAAAATCAAACCACACATTGGAATAACCACACAGGATTTAGTCTCAAGTATTGAGATTCAGACTTTATATATTTTAATTTTAAATGCAGATGTAAGCAGAGCTGAGCAACTTATACAAGGAGACTGAAAAGTAACGCCCTATTTTAAAAGTCTTATAATTTATTTCTGAATTATAATTTTTGCAAGAAATTAATACAAGAAAGTAAAATAGGGAATTACTTTTCAATCCTCCTATAAAATAAAGGGATGTTGTCTAAACTCCTGATACTTCCTGATGAGTTGCTTTTAGCAAAACAGTTTTATGCATGTGCAGTACTCTCCATACTCACCAGATCAAGCACTATGCAGCCTTTTCTCATTTTCTAAGTTGAAAATTGATCTCAAGAGTAAGATTTGAGGACATGGAGGTCATTAAGAAAAATACAATGGCACAACTTTATACCCTATCAAAGTAGAAGCTTCAGGAGGTGCTTCAACCAATGGAAAACTCACTGGAATAAGTATATTGAATGCCAAGGTGACTATTTTGAAGAAAATTAATGTTTCATTCATTGTTCATTTCTTTCTTGGTAGATACAGCTTTAGTTTTGATACTTTTTGAACACACCGTGTATATAGTGTGGCGTTTCTAATAAACAATAGATAGATTGTATGAATCGGGTTTGGCCAACTTAGTGACTTTGTGAAAAGGGAGGGTGATCAGATATAAGAGAAAAAGGTGAAAAATAGAAGCTCCACCCTGAGAGAGAGAGAGTGAGAGAAAGAGAGAGAGAGAAGAGGCACCGTTGCAGTAATAATGGACAGATTTTTTTAATCTCTCCTGAAATAAAATATTCTAGTATTAGTAATCTATAACACCAAATCAATACAAACTACTTTTTAAGAGTGTTGGTACGTTACATTACCACAAATACACTCCCCAATCCTGTATAAGTTTTTTTTCTTCTTTTCAGGATCAGGACTTGTGGATATCATAAAGAGGATTGATTTTAATGGTATGTCAACCAGTCTAGGGTTATTTTATGCCTAAGGGGTTAAGGAATAGCATTTATTGCATGTTCATAACTGTTTTGTAGTTTTTTTTTTTTTTTTTTTAAGAGTCTTTTTGCGTATGGTTCTATCAAGTATACGTAATTCTTAAACAGATTTATTTTTGCCCAGTCAGTTGGGGCTGTAGAATACACCGACTGCTTTTCTGCAGATAACAAGTGTCCTGGATATGACACTAAACAATCTGATGGTGAGAATCCAGAAATGCGGGAGCTTTGAGGAATACAGAGTATCCCTTCACAGCCATCGCTTACAGATCCACTTTGGCCCAGAGTGGTAGCACCTAATAGATTGGTTTGGTTTGGTTTGGTTTCTTTGTTTAATGGCATATCAACCTTTGTAGGTTATTTAATGCCAAAGCCATTCTCTTAGAAGAACAGTAGTGGTGCTATTTAACCCATAGCTGGGAGGATATGGAGGTTCATACCTTTCCCAAGGGTATTTGCCCGAAAGTGAACGTAATATTGCGACTGGAGTACGAACTCGCTTACTACGATTCCGCAGTTCCTCGGTTTAACCATTACACCATGCGGACACCCCCGCACCTAATAGAGTCCTATCTAAACAGTGTACTCATACTAAACCAAATTGATTGAAAAAGAAGTTTTGACATTTCACTGTTTGTAAACAAAGACTATACTTCTAGTAAACTGAATTATTTGAAATTTAATTCAGCGTTAAATGACCTGAAAAGAGTTGATATGCCCGTAGTGTAATGGTTATCATTGTAGGAAATGGAAATGGTGGCACAAGTTCAAATCCTGGACGAGACTGATTGCATTTCCCATAGCACTAATACCCTTGGGAAAGGTATGAATCCAGTTATTCTCCCTCCAGCTATGGGTAAATAGTAGGACAGACTGGGTTCTTCGGCCTTGGTGAGGCAACTAGTCTAGACGGAAAACTCTGAATTCAAACCTGTTAAACTCCGCTTAAAAATTGACCTTGTGTCATATCCTGCCTGGGCAGAGGGGTTGGTAAATATGGACATGCCATAAAACCAACCAATCAATCAGATTTATTTGAAACACAGATGAAATTCTAACAGGTACTACGATATTGGGCCAGAATAGACCCGAGAGTAATGGCAGTGAAGATTTGGTTTGATTTGATTTTATGGTATATTAACCATAGTGGGTTATCTAATGCCAAATGCTGTTTACATTATATATTAAATATAAAGAATTTGTAAACATTTTGTTGATAACATTTTTAAACTAGCCTGAGCTCATTTTTTTTTTTTGCACACAGTTAAATGGTTTCAAGTATCTCTATCTAACACAAATAATTCTATTTACTATTAATTATTTGTTTGCACACAGTTAAATGATTTCAAGTATTGCTTTGTAACAGTAACAATTTAACATCATTCATTTGTTTGCACACATTTAAATAGATATATGATATGTAAGAGATTAGTTTGTTGGTAATTTCATTTTTAAATGAATTAGGATGAATTTCTTGGTACACTAGTATTGCTATTGTTTCTACACACTTAAATGGTTTCTATTGATATCGGACACTTACAATTCTATTCAATATAAATCATTTGTTTAGTATGGGTTAAATAGTTTCACTGCTGTTCTAGGATAGCTTTAGCATTAAATAACCCACGAAGGTTGATATGCCATTAAACAAAGAAACCGAAACCAACTGTAAATGTCAGAAAGAACCTCAACTTTAGATTCGTGCAGAAGTCTTTCTATTAAACTATATCAATAAACACAAAATATCTTGAGTGTAGTTTGTACATGAAATGTTATTGAACTTAGTCAACATTTCCCAGTCACACCAACTTTCGATTCATTTCAAGTCTGGAGAAATGGATCATTTTGCACATGAGTCAGTTAAATGTAGAAATATTCAATCTATCAACATAGCCAACACTTTAGATATTGATATCAGTGAGGTTATCACAGAAGTTATTCTTAAGTCCATTGTCTAAGGATGTAAAAAAATTTCAATTCAATTTCATTTTGTAATTTACAATGATAAGTTGAGTGATGGTCAACACATACTACCTTGAACCTTCCTGATTAGGTGAAGACCAAACCTGCTGGGGAGTATTGGAAGGATGGGTTTCATATACTTTCTGTGAACACTACTTTTATGAAAATAATTATGCAGTAGTTCTGTGGTGGTGGAGGGTCGTATCATAGATTCGGGAGAGGCATGAGATCCTAGCATCAACCTTTGATTGAGGCACTGATCAAACGGCATAAAACCAAAGACATTTTGTGTGAATAAAAAAGTTTAATTAGATCATAGCTACAGTTAAAATGAATATAATCACAAAGGCATGAACCCATATATAAAATAGGATTGTTTAAATGTAAAATTGATCAATAAACATTGATACAGTGTTATGTTGGCCAAGAGAGTTTCCATGGTGTAGTGGTTGACGTGCTGGACTGTGACATCATAAGAAGCAAGTTCAAACTCCAGTCATGCTACTACATTCACTTTATGACTAATACCCTTGAAAAAGGGTAGAACCCCTCCCCCAACTCCACCTCTTCCTAGTTATGGGTTGAATAGTACTATCCTTTTGCATGAATGGGTTTGGATTTAAATAACCCATGAGGGTTGATATGCCATTGAACAAAGAATCCAAACCAAGTCATGAAGTGGGGTAGGGGATTCCCAGTGATGCAGTGGGTAACGTGCTGCACTGCAACATCGTAGTAAGCAAATTCGAAATCTAGTTGCACTATTACATTCACTTTTGAACTAATACCCCAGAGAAAGTTATGAACCCCCATATCTCCCCAACTATAGATTAAATAGTATCATTGTTGTTCTTCTACAAGGATGGCTTTGGCATTAAATAACCCATGAAGATTTATATGCCATTAAGCAATCAAACCAAACACCCTAGGGAAAGGTATGAGCCCTCTTATCTCCTCCGCAATAGGTTAAATAGTATCATTGCTGTTCTTCTACAAGGATGGCTTTGGCATTAAATAACCCACAAAAGTTGATATGCCATTAAACAAAGACTAAAGCTATCAATTTCTGTTGTACAATTGTACAGTCAATGGTGTATCAACCCGGTACTTATCTTCTATTGAATAGTTGTTTTGTCAATTCTTTTGATTGCTTTGCCATTTACTTCTTACTCTCAGCTGATTTGAATTAAAACAATTTTTCTCCTGTTTTTAGTGGTTTGTCTTGATACTGCTAATTTTAAAGTGTAAATTTTTACTAAGTATCTAACACCCAGCAGACAAAAGTTAAAGTACAAATAAGATTTTAAAGTTGGACACTTACCCAATTCACCTTGTTTCACATCAAATCGTGAAGCACCTTCAATAAGAAATTTGGGATCATCACAGATTTCCTGCAATAAAGAAAAAAAAAAAATACCATTATAGTCTTCCATACATTTTGTTACTTTTGCCTAAAGCTAAACATTTGTAGAATAGTGGTAATTTACTAAGCTTTCTGCTTAGACATGGCACAAGGCTATAAGAATGGCGCACCCAATGAGACTTGAACTCACTTGTGTAGATTTGCTAGTCTAGCTTGTTAACCGTTACACCACTAGAGGCGCCCAACATTTGTTGTATAGTAGCGGTAAGTCTCAGATACCATCGATAACGAGTTTGATTTTCACTGAGTAATCTATAAATCTGACGGTGTCATAGTTGGTTTAGTTCAGTAAACAGATTTTTTTTTTGTGACTGAGTTTATCAATAAACAACATTGAATCAAGAAAAGGTTAACAAATAGGTTTATTACCTTTTGGTACAAGGAAATATGATAAATAGAATGAAACACTCAGTTCTTCAACAACAATAATGAATTTTCTGTAGGCAAGACTAGCTGTTACTGCTAACTTTGTCGAATCTGTATCTTTTCATGACTTTCGTTGGACGAGTTCAACTTATTTTTAAGAGATTTATCCTTTTTGTGGAGGTGTCTGTGGTACTATTTACCATCCCCTCCGCTCGGGCAGGATATGACACAAGGTCGATTTTTAAGCGGAGTTTAACAGGTTTGAATTCAGAGTTTTCCTTCTCCTAGACTAGTTGCCTCACCAAGGCTGAAGAACCTAGTCCGTCCTACTATTTACCCATAGCTGGAGGGAGAATAAGGGGGTTCATACCTTTCCCAAGGGTATTTGCCCGAAAGTGAACGTAATAGCGCGACTGCAGTACGAACTCGCGTACTACGATTCCGCAGTTCATCGCTTTAACCATTACACCACGAGGACACGAGGTGTCTGTGGTGTAATGGTTATCGTCGTAGGAAATGGACATGGCGACACGAGTACAAATCCTGGATGAGACTGATTGCATTTTACATAGCACTAATACCCTTGGGAAAGGTATGAATCCAATTATTCTCCCTCCAGCTATGGATAAATAGTAGGACAGACTAGGTTCTTCAGCTTTGGTGAGGCAACTAGCCTAGGAGAAGGAAAACTCTGAATTCAAACCTATTAAACTCTGCTTAAAAATTGACCCAGTGTCATATCCTGCCCGAGCGGAGGGGTTGGGTAAATATGGTAAGAGAATTATCCTCCCTTACAACACCTCCCCTTTTGAGATTTCATTTCCTCTGGAAAATAAACTTCCACTTTCGCCAATGGTCTGGGAGATGGAGGTTCAATCCCAGGTTGAGTCATACCAAAGACTCAAAAAAAAAAAAAAAAATCGGTACTTGATACTGCCTTGCTTAGCACTCAGCATTATAAGATTAGGATCAAGGGTAAAGGGGAACAATCCAGGGAAAGGAGTAGTTCCCTCCCCAACACTTCAGTGTAGTAGCTATTGAAAAGGGAGCCTTTGGGTTACCCTCAACTAAGAGTTCAACTTTCTTGTAAAAGAAATATCCTCCCTTACAACATCTCCCCTTTTGAGATTTCACTTCCTCTGGAAGCCATACTTTCTCCTTTTGAGATCAATATCCAGGGTTTCAGTTTGATTTCTTTTCCTTTTACAAGTTCTTCAAGAACAATTTTTTTTCCAGTATAGGTATATTAAACAAATCATACAACCACATCATTGGTTCTAATTTTGTATCTCTACTGTCCGAGTACCGTTTCTTCAATTGGTTTAGGTGGCGCCTATGAATCTACCTTGGACCTTTAATCATGTATAATACTCTGCTAACACATTTTTTTTTCAATTACACTTTCTTCCCAGTATTTCTAATTCTTTTTATTAATTTTAAAGAATATTTTCTCACCTGGTTTGAAATATCTAACTATTAGTCTTCTTTTTTGAATCCATTTTTTCTCAGTCAACAGTTTTTCAGATGCCCATCTAACTTTTGTTACAAATATCATTCTAAACACTTGGTAAGGATCAGGTGTGATAAAATATACATGTAGGGATTGCTGAATTCCTATTTTCCTCCGTATCTCTGTCATATTTCTTTAGAGCTCACTTCAATGTATCAACAAACCTCTCTGCCAATCCATTTGATCTTGGATGTAAAGGGGGTGTTGTGATATAGTTGATTGTAAAAGTTTCACAGAACATTTTAAAATCTTTTGACATAAATTGTGTGATGTTATCAGCTACAATGGTTTCAGGACAGCCAAACCTTGTTAACAGTTCACGCAAAAGTTTAACTGTAACAGTCAATGTCAGTCTCTTACACTTTAATGCTTTCGGCCATTTAGTAAAACTGTCAACTACTGTTGTATATTGACCTCCGACCTGGCCGTGCTGTCAAAATAGGAAATGAATCTATGTAAATAACAGGTGCATCCGGTCGAGGAATATCAGAATATAACCTTGACTGTGGATGGGTTGAATGTGTGCGATTTGTGATGCTGGCAGGAAGAAGAGTGGGCATCGAACTATTATATAACTCGGTGCACAGGAAGTTCAATCGGTTGGAGATAAGATGCAGTAGAGAAGCCCAGCACCCAGCAGAGAAGATGCTGGAATGAGGAACATATCCCAGAGAAGCTGGGCCTCCAGGCCCCTGGTTGAGTAGCCCAGGAAAACGGGAAAGAAATGCTGTCGTGGCCATAAGAGTGGGGGTCAATATGTTGCAGTTCTGTTCGGTCTCCAACTCCCTCTCACACACGACCCTTTCAATAAAGGGAGAGGTATATTTTTCTAAAGAACTGTGTCACTCGTCTTTATTGTGTCGTTATGATTCTGCATGCATCTGCATATGAGAATACAACACTATGATCAGGTAGTACAAACCATTCCTGGGCCCAGCAAAAATCAACATAAAATCTTGTGTATCCGTGGTAGGCCAGTTACTAAACTTTAATGGCGGCAACTTAGCAGAGAGAGAACACTTTTTTTTTTTTAATACATGATTTCACAATTTTTTTCAATGTCCTTATCCATATTTGGTCAATACACATGAGAGATTTCATACTTGAAATTCCTGGATGTCCCATATGGAAAGCATTTAATACTCTTTTCTGTAAAGAAACTGGTATAATTTGCTCTTCATACAATGCACCATCACATACAGAAAATAAACTTCCACTTTTGCCAATGGTCTGGAAGACTGAGGTTCAATCCCAGGTTGAGTCATATAAAAAAAAAAAAAGATATTATATATATATATATATATATATATATATATATATATATCGGTACTTGATATTGCCTTGCTTCGCACTCAGCATTATAAGATTAGGATTAAGGGTAAAGGGGACCAATCCAGGGAATGGAGTAGTGCCCTCGCTACACTTTGGTGTAGTAGCTATTGAAAAGGGAGCCTTTGGGTCACCCTTGACTAAGGTCGCTAACTTTATTTATTATTGTCCCTTTTATTTTTTCGGTTAATTTCCAGACATTTTTTTTCTTTTCATCAATAAAAACATTCTTTTCTGCTTTTATTTTTATATCAGTCAAAGTTATTGGTAAATCCTGCTCTGTATTAAATAACACATTACTTCACTTTCAGCTCTTAATACTGCTATCACCATATCTTCTAACGGTTCACAAAATCTATAAATTAAACGTGATAAACCGTCAGTGTAACCAAGTATATTAGAAGGTAAAAATTCTCTTTTGAAATTGTAGTTCAAAAAGATAATACCCTATCTCTAATCTGCAGTGTAGGTTGGCAATCCTTTTTTTTTTTTTAAACAAAATTTGTTATTAACAGGTAGTGATCCGTTTCTAAGGTAAAACTTCTATGCCTGTACTAGTGGAATTTTTTAACAGCATAAATTTTTGCCGTACCCTCCTTCTCAATCGGAGAACAGATTAGCCAATTTTATGAATTACCTTTATTAAACTTAGAATCAGATTTTTTTTTCATTCCTTACTGAATTTAGAATCATGAAATAAATATCTATTTCTTATGAGCCAAACAAAACAATGAAAACGACCTGGAATAGCATCAATTAGATATGATATCAATCATGGTTTTGTTTTGTTTTATTTTATGGCATATCAATCATTGTAGGTTATTTAATGCCAAATCCATTTTTATACATATAAACAGTTCTATTTAAAAAAAAAAAAAAAAAAAAAAAAATCAGTTTAGTCAACAAAGTTAAATAGTTCCAAGTATTCCTATGCATCACTAACGATTCAATTAAACATCAGTCATTTGTTTGCACATTTGTTAAATGTCAAAACAGGTCTATTTCAGACAATTCAGTTTAGTATAAGCATACAGTTTAGTTCTATTTGACTCATTGATAGGACCCTATCATGTGCTACTATGCTGGGTCAGAGTGGACCTGGGAGCAATAAAGGGATACTTCGCATTCCCCAAA
This sequence comes from Sepioteuthis lessoniana, assembly GCA_963585895.1. Classification (NCBI taxonomy): domain Eukaryota; kingdom Metazoa; phylum Mollusca; class Cephalopoda; order Myopsida; family Loliginidae; genus Sepioteuthis; species Sepioteuthis lessoniana. The sequence goes on from OY757940.1 coordinate 6,328,909, forward strand.
GCTTCAGTCTTATTGAGGCCTCATCATTAGATTGTTTAATGTAATATCCAGTACATTCATTGGGGAAGTCTTACCCCACTGCAGAGATGTAGTCAGTGTATTCTAAAGCCCCAGTAGACTGGGCCACAGGACACTCATTGGGGGAGTCTTACTCCTTCTACAGAGATACAGTCAGTGTATTCTACAGCCCCATCCCCTGCCGACTGGGCCAATCAATCATGGATAAAGAGCTTCATAGATGGACTTGACAAAAAATTCTATATCAATAATAGAGAAAAATTTAGATGGCTAAATGGTTTGATATTAAATTAGGTACAGAGGGAAAGGTTTTAATGAAAACAGTTTTTGTTTTTTTATGAAGGAAATGGAAAGAGGTGTCTTTAACAATGATAAATTGAAGTTGTGTTGGTCCAAGACTTAACTTAGACACTAAACAATCTGATGGTGAGGTTCTGGTAATGCTGCAGTTTTTGGGAATGTGAAGTACAGCTTCATTGTTATCGCTCCCAGATTCACTCTGGCTCGGAGTGGTAGCATCTGATACGGTCCTATCTAACAGTCAAATAGAACTAAACTGTATACTTATGCTAAACTGAATTATCTAAAATGGAACTGTTTTTGTATGCTAAACTGAATTGCTTAAAATAGAACTATTTTTGATATTGAAACAGTATTTATACTAAACTGAATTGTTTGGAATAGAAATGTTTTGATATTAAACTGTGTAAACAAAAACTACACTTATACTAAGCTGAATTGTTTGAATGAGAAATGTTTAACTAAATAGCTTGAAATAGAAATGTTTTTGACAAACTGTATATTCTTGCTAAATTGAATTGTTTAAAATAGAACTATTTATTTGTATAAAAATAGATTTGACATTAAATAACCTACAATGGTGGAAATTTACTAAGCTTTTTGCTTAGATGTGGCACAAGGCCATATGATAGGGGCACCCAATGAGACTCGAACTCACTCGTGTAGGTTTGCTAGTCAAGCTTGCTAACCATTACACCACCAGAGGCGCCTAAATAACCTACAATGGTGGATATGCCATAAAACCCAACCAAACCAAATCATATATATATATATATATATATATATATATATATATATATATATATATATGTATAAAGAGGATTTGACATTAAATAACCTACAATGGTTGATATGCCATAAAACACAACCAAATCAAATCATATATATTTAATATATATATGTATAAAAAGGATTTGGCATTAAATAACCGACAATGGTTGATATGCCATAAAAGCCAACCAAACCAAATCATATATATTTGATATATATGTATAAAAAGGATTTGGTATTAAATAACCAACAATGGTTGATATGCCATAAAACCCAACCAAAACAACAAGACTTAACTAATAATATATGATCTAGTTCTTCTTGTAAATACAACTGCCCAAGTTGAATCTTTGCTGCAAGCAGCAGGAGGCATCAGCTTCTATATATTGACCCAACATCTCCACACAAGTAGCATGTGATATAAGGTCAATTTTAAGCAGAGTTTTCCTTCTCCTAGATTAGTTGCCATACCAAGATTAAAAAGCTAAGTCAGTCCTATTTACTCACAGCTGGAGGGAGAATAGTGGGATTCATACTTTTCCAAAGGGCATTAGCACTATATGAAATGCAAACAGCCTCATCCAGGAATTGAACTCTGGTTGCCATGTCCATTTCCTATAACAACAGCCATTACACCACAAATGTATTAGCCTCTATGTGATCACAAATAAAGCAGAATTCATGTTTTTTCAAAAAAGGAGCCATCACTATTTTGTGTGGTGGCTGGAAGAATCTTATTCAGGGACGTTTTGATGAAGTGACAAAGCCAGTTTATGTATATGCACATTTGTACACACATAGACACACGTTATTCCAATATTAGCGCACACAGAGTATACATCATCATGTCATGCCACTAGCACGGATATCCCTGACCCTCTCTCGCCACTTCTTCCTATCGTTTATCGCCTCTGAAAGGTCTTCAGGGCTACATCCTGTATCCTCACAGAGCTGCTTTATGTAGGTTCGAGCTGGTCATCCTGTTTTTGCCCAGCCATATGCGGGGGTCCATAGGAGTATATCACTTATGAGCTCGTCCCTGCTTCTCCAGCAGTGTCCTGCATGTCTGGTTTGTCTAACTTGGATAGTTTTCGTGATGGGAGGTAGGTGGCCGTATAGTTGGTGCCTTGTGGGGTGTTACCACCAGGACTTGTTCAATATTGCTCACAACATTCTTGTGTAATTGCCATCTAGCTTCTTCTCCAGCCGCTTAGTTAGCGTCCAAGTAGTGCATCCATATAGCAGTATCGACACGAGCGCTGCCTGGAAGAAACTGCGTTTCATTTTATTGGTCAGGTTTGATTTCCATATGACTGAAAGCCTATTGATAGCAGTCCATGCCTTCGTTAGCCGTGTGTTGATGTCTTTTTCGGTTGAGAGATGCTATACAAAGAAGGAATATAAGTGGCGGTCAGTAGTCAATCAAATGTGTTCTCTACTCAGGAGCTGTCAGATGCGTACTACCAACGCTCCAGTCCAACTATGACTATGACCAACACCTTATGCTACAGACCCCAGCTAACCCAACACACTAACTAGCAAGCTTCTATAATTAGGAAACTAGTTCATATACCAAGGTAGCAATATCTTATCGACTGAAAATGTCAACATATGCCTAACAAAGGTGTGAAGTGCTATTGAGAGGTTATTGATCATATGGATATCTGATCTCTCCACGGAAATAAAACAGGATTTCTTCCAAGCTGAGGCTGGGTCCATACTATTGGATGGATGCACCATATGGAGGCTAACAAAACGCATAGAGAAAAAGCTTGATGCAAACTACATTGGAATGCTATATGCTGTTTTAAACAAATTCTGGAAGAGACCCAACTAAACAGTAGTTGTACGACCACCAATATCCCATCTCACTAACCATCAAAGTAAGACAAACAAGATATTGTTGTATAGCGGCTTGTACCACGTGACTTCTGGTATCTCAGAGGTATAAAAGACGTCGACTTTCTTAAGCATGTTGGTACTGAAAGATCTGTCAGTAGTAAGACCAAATTCGGACGTAACACCCACAGCACGAGACTTATATTTGTTGGACTGTACCGCTTCAGTTAATAAATAATTAACTCTATTTTACTGTGTATCTCTTCCTTACCACGATACAGACATACAGGCAACCTACCTCCCATCTCACTAACCATCAAAGTAAAACAAATAAGACATACACGGTGCTATTGGAGAAGTAAGGAGAAAATCATAGGCTATGTTCTTTTGCGGACCCCTACACATGGATGCAGCAGTGTTGGCTGACCAGCAAAAAGTTACCAACACCAGTTCTGTGAGGACACTGAATGCAGTCTACAAGACCTGCCAGGAACGATTAATGATAGGGGTGGATGGTGAGAGAGAGTTGGGAAACTGTGCTGTCAGCACGATTTGATGACAATAGAATCGTCACACTAAAATAATTATTTCACTTAATTTACTGAATGGATACTTTAGATTGTAAACATTTTGGTTTGGTTTCTTTGTTTAATGGCATATCAACCTTTGTCGGTTATTTAATGCCAAAGCTATTCTCCTAGAAGAACAGTAGTGGTACTATTTAACCCATTGCTAGGAGGATGAGGGGGTTCATACCTTTCCCAAGGGTATTTGCCCGAAAGTGAACATAAAAGCACGACTGGAGTATGAACTCGCTTACTACGATTCCGTAGTCCATCGCTTTAACCATTACACCACGAGGACATCCCCCATTTATTTTGATGAATCAATTTTTCAAACTGAAAAACACAGAGAATATACATACATATATATATAAGTGCAAATTGTATGTAATTAAAATTTATAAAACATTTTTGTGCTTTTTGCTTATGATTGGCTCTTCAGATGATAGACATGAATAAAATTAGGAATTCATTATCTGTAAATAGACACAAAAGGAATTTGACATTCCTGATATATTGTCAGCCCTAAAAGTAGAACAGTATTATGAATTTTTAACCTTTAAATATAAAAGTTCTTTCTGACTACTAGAATTCACTATGAAAATAAACAAGTTGACCTGCTCACATATCTTAAGACGGTGGATAATATCAATATTTTTATGATGATATATCACACCAGAACATAAGCAGATATATAACAAAATTGTATGTTGACCGATATTAGTATTCCAGTGACATTAGTATTATAATTTAAAAGTAAATGAGCTGGGGTAATTACAATAGAAAGAAAATTCATAACATTTTAAAGTCATCCATTAAAAATGCATCTAGCCCAGTCGGCTGGGGCTGTAGAATACACTGACTGCATTTCTGCTGAGGAGTAAGACCCCATCTTCAATGAGTGTCCTAGATATGACATTAAACAATCTGATAGCAAGGCTTCACCCTTGAAGATTTGGGGAATGTGGAGTACCCTTTAATTGCCACTGCTCCCAGGTCCATCTGAAGTGGTAGCACTTGATAGGATCCTATCTATGGTCAAATAGAACAAACTGTGCAAACAAATGACTGGTTTCAAGTATTGCTATATAACAGTCACAATTTAACACCATTTTACTTGGGGTAAAAAAAGAGTTCAGGCTTGTTGAAGAATGTTATCTACAAAATGTGCTTACATATATATATAAAAAGAGGACTTGGCATTAAATAACCTAGAATAGTTGATATGCTATAAAACCCAACCAAACCATTTAACTGTGCGCAAATAAATAATTAATGTTGAATTGAGTTATTAGTGTTATCAATAATTGTCTATACAAATCTTATATATTCAATATATATATGTATAAAGAGGATTTGGCATTAAATAACCTACCATAGTTGATATGCCTTAAAACCCAACCAAATAAGGAAAAATGTATAGAAATGTTAAGAAAATAAGGCAATCCTAATTTTAAATAACCTACAAGGGGTTGATATGCCATAAAACCCAACCCAACTAAACCATATATATTTAATATATATGTATAAAAAAGATTTGGCATTAAATAACCTACAATGGTTGATATGCCATAAAACCCAACCCAACCAAATCATATATATTTAATATATATGTATAAAGAGGATTTGGCATTAAATAACCTGCAATGGTTGATATGCCATAAAACCCAACCAAACCAAATCCTATATATTCAATATATATGTATAAAGAGAATTTGGCATTAAATAGCCTACAATGGTTGATATGCCATAAAACCAAACCATCATTGTTAAATAATTTTTTTTATATTAGAATGTATGGATTAGAAAATAAAATCTTGTTGAATTATTTAATTAGCTGAAGTACCCATGTTTACCAAATAAGAAAAATCAAAATTGTAATTTGAGTTGGCTGATTATGATGACTGTAAGATTGATTTCTTTATACTGACAGGGATTTGGTAATTTTTTTTATTCCCAGAATCAAGCAACATGGCTTCTTACTAGTTATTGTAGTTATCCCTCTTAATGAGAAGTCTTCAAAATGGAACAAAAAGATCTCATGTTCAAATCTTTCATGACATCCAATAATACCAAATTTGGTATCTTTACATCAAAATGTTTGTTGATAAAAGATTATCAATATAAAGACAATTTAACCCTTTTATAAGCAGAGTGAAATTTTTGTATGTTCAGTGCTAGCTCAATATAAGGCATTTTCCAACTTGTTGACTAATTCAATGTTAATGTATAGAAGATAATTCACCCACTCTACAAGAATTAAAAAATTATCAGCCTGTGAAAGGTTTAAATTAAATAATTTTCACCTAAATTTTCTTTATTTTAAAATCTGTTTAAATTGTTTCATTTCCCTAATTTTAAATTATTTATTTTGGATTCCCAGTAACAAAAAGTTCTTGTATCCTGGTAATAATTGTATAAATTCTGATTCTAATTTTAATATTACCATTATTTCGATAAAAGTGTTTTATTCTTTCAGTTAGTTTCCTTGTTTAATGGCATATCAACCTTCATGCCAAAGCCATCCTTGTAGAAGAGTAGTGGTACTATTTAATCCATAGCTGGTGGGGAGATAAGAAAGATATTAATCATTAAAAAAAAAAAAATAAATAAAAAATAAATAAATAAATAAATAAAAATATATTCATCTTAATTTCAGATGCTTTTCATCGCAATTAATCCATTACTATGATCAGTCGCACAGAGTCTGGTTTGAAAATAATGAATAAACTTTTGAAGAAGTATAACTTCCATTCTTTTTGTCTTGATAACCCTGTCCTCTTAACATGGTAACTGCTTGAGCTATGAAGAGCTTTGGTTGTTGAAAATCAAGCAAGTATTCAACCAAACATTGAAAAGTGGTTCTAAATGAAACCATCTGGGAGGTTACAGGTTCAATCCTGATTACAGGTAAATAATAAAGAATACTTACGATAGTTTAACACTTGTACCCGGTTATGGTTAATGGAATTAGCACAATGTACCCCCATAGATTAAATAAAAGATTCAGTTTGAAGTTTTCTGTGGGATCCTGAGTTTGACATGGAGCATCTGAAGAAAGGCGAAGGATGCATCGGCCGAAATGTTGTGAATGTAACAATGAAGATGAAGACAATATTCTGAAAATGCTACGTGATAAGTTTTCATGCCTCACAGAAATTTAGAGAAATAAGGAAGATTGAAATAAAGAAAATTATGGTGAGAGAGAACCCCCCCTACCCCCCCAAAAAAAAAACAAAACAAAACCGGAGAGACAAATGATTTTGTGAGATATATATATATATATATATATAAGCTCTTCGAAAGAATTGAGCACTCTGGTAGTCGATAAGGTATAAAAATATAAACAAACGGATGCTGCCACTGCTATATAATACCTTAAAAATTCCCTTAGCCAATGTGGTACACTTGTTGGTCGAGTGGTCTGAGACTAATTCTAACGTAAAGTTGGACGGGTTTCGATCCCGGCTTCGAGCGTTCTACATGTCTAGCCACACTGAAGAGTTCTGATAGAATGAAACTGTCTGTGGATGACAATATATATATATATATATATATATATATATCTCAAGACATGCCAACAGCATGGATTCTCTCGACTTTCTTGCTATCCATCCCAATTGGCAAGTCCTCTAGACTGCATTTAGTATCCACACACAACTGATGAATCAAAGTTTTTGTTGATCGGCCAACACTAGTGTGTCCATGTGTAGTATTCTACAGGAGATGGTTGCTTATGAGTTTGCTTCTACATTAGTGCCCAGCAGGTCTTGTCTATCTTACTGGGATGGTTTGTGAGATGGGAAGCAAGTAGCCGTGCAGCTGCCTGTTTTGTGTAATGCTGCTTACAGGATTTTTTTCAAAGTGGTAACCAGCATTCTTGTGTAGTTCTCCAAGCCTTTTCTGCAGGCATTTTGTTAGAGTCTAGGTAGTGCAACCATACACTAGTACTAACACAGCTACAGCTTGGAAAATTTTTTGTTTTATTTTATTAGAGATCAAATTTTCATGATTGATAACCTGTTATAGCAGTACATACCTTTCCTATGAGTATGTGGACATTGGTTTTAGTAGATGAGATATTCCTACCAAGGTAAGTGAATGGGTCTACAAATTTCAGTAGCTTGCTATTTAATGTGGAAATGGCGCCATCTTGTTTAAAACACATGAATTTCGTTTTATCAGGGTTCACATTGAGGCCAATACCTATTTGCAGCCTGCTTCAAGCACTGCAGTAAGGATTTGGTCTGAGCAGATGTATTTTCAAGAAGTGCTAGATCATCTGGGTAGTCTGTATCTGAGATAGTTTCAGTGGGATGTCATCTACTTCTTGTCTTTTTTAGTGCGAGATCATTTTCTTTCATTAGATCAATTGACATTCACAGTATGCAAATCTAGGCAGGTTATAAATTGATATGGCGCTGATGTATCTCCTTGCCAGACTCCAGAGACAATGTCAAAGAAGTCAGTGTCACCATTGAGTAAGAGAGAACCATTTTGTGTGGTTTTGTAGAGTAACATTCTAGTGGTAACTGTTTCTTTGGGGAGACCATATGCTAGAAATATTTGCTCTATCTTTTCTCTGAGTATAGAATCATGCCTTGGAAAAATCTGTAAACAATAGTTTCACCTTGAGATTTTTTGCTCATACTCCTTTGATGATTTGACAAATAGTCAGAAATTAAATATATATATATATATATATATATATATATTATATACCAACCCCTCTGCTCGGGCAGGATTTGACACAAGGTCAATTTTTAAGCAGGGTTTAACAGGTTTGAATTCAGAGTTTTCCTTCTAGACTAGTTGCCTCACCAAGGCTGAAGAACCTAGTCTGCCCTACTATTTATCCATAGCTGGAGGGAGAATAATTGGATTCATACCTTTCCCAAGGGCATTAGTGCAATGTGAAATGCAATCAGTCTCGTCCAGGATTTGAACTTGTGTCGGCGTGTCCATTTCCTATGACAATAACCATTACACCATTGGCACTTCCACAAATATATATCAGTAAAAAAAAAAAAAAAAAAAAAAAAAAAAAAAAAAATTAGATAATCAAAATTTATGGTTATATATGAAAAACAAAAAAAAAAACAAAAACAAACAAACCCTTCAAAATACAAAATTAAGAGAAATGATTTACAACTTGCATTAAAAACAACACAAACCAAAAAACAAGCCAATCAACAAAAAATTAATGACCCCCTGACCCTCTCTCGCCACTTTTCCCTATCGTTCATCGCCTCAGGCAGGTCTTCTGGACAACATCCTGCATCTTCACATAGCTGCTGAATGTATTTTTGTGCTGGTCGTCCTGCATTTGCACGGCCATGTGTGGGGGTCCACAAGAGTGCATCACTTATGAGTTCGTCCCCACCTCTCCAGCAGTGTCCTGCATGTCTGGTTCGTCTAACTTGAATAGTTTTCGTGATAGGGGGCAGGTGGCCGTACAATTAGTGTCTTGTGGGGTGTTGCCACCAGGACTTGTTCAAGATTGCTCGCAGCATTCTTGTGTAATTGCCATCTAGCTTCTTCTCCAGCCGTTTTGTTAAAGTTCATGTAGTGCATCCATATAGCAGTATCGATGTGACCACTGCCTAGAAGAAACTGCGTTTCATTTTATCAGTTAGGTCTGATTTCCATATAATCGATAGCCTATTGATAGTTGTCTATGCTTTCGTTAACCTTGTGTCGATGTCCTTTTCGGTTGATGCGACGCCGCTTCCTAGGTAAGTGAATTTGTCTACTAGTTTAAGGGTCAGGGATATCCATGCTACCAGCACGACATGATGATGATGATGATTTAACCAGGGAATTGATTTGAAATTCTACACATTATTCAGAAGTTTTGTAAAAAGAGCATCTGTCTCTACAAGCCCATGTAATGGTACATAAAACATAATTTGACGATAAATATCTGTCACACATCATGGTCTCAAGACAGAGTACTGTGAAATTCAAATGTCACGGGAACATGATGCATTTTAGAAATTGAAATATATCCAGGATTTTTTTGGTCATGGGTAGACTACAATATTCAATTCACTTCCTCCCACTTCCATTTTATAGTTTTTTTTTTTCTTTCTTTCTTTCTTAAAAAAAAAAAAAAAAAAAAAAAAAAATTAAATACATCTACAATACTTTTTCAATTTTTCTTTCCTTCTACTCTATTCTCCCTCCACTTCTTTTTTCCCTCTCTCATAACTTTGAATATTTCAGTCTTCTTCCTCCTCTCTTTTCCAATTTCTCCCTTCTTCCATCTTATTCTTCACTATTTTTTCTTTCAATGATTGTTTTCTTTTCATGATTTCTTTTGTTCACCAAGATAATCTGAAAGGAATTCAGTCAGCTGATGCTCCTGCATTCTCAACTCTGTAATGTGACTGATGCCACAACTTTTGCAACAAGTACCAAGTAAAAAAACCCATTATTTATGATGGGCACTATGCAAGCGTTATATTTTCTCATTGACGTTTTGCATAAAGTAATCAAATATGGCATTACCAAAGCAGAAACTGAAAATTGGTTAACACACAATTTGAAAGTTTAAGGTGAATAAGAATGAAAGAAATTTCTGTTGCATTTCACCTCTATTTAAGAGATAATATAACTTCTTTTAAAACTAACAAAATATAAAAACTATCAGGGTATTACATACAGCCTTTGAGATTCTGCTCACCTGATTGACCGTTGAGTAAAAACTTATTTGGGCGATTAAAGTTATTCTTAACTCTATAGATATTTTTTATGTCCCTCTTGATATATCGTACCTATGATCATTAATGGGTATGTTCCATTCCTCATAAATACGTTGAACACTGTTGTGAGGGGAGTTAATATGCTGATTAAGTAGTATGCTACGAGCAGTGGTTTACCTTTTTCACGCCACTGGCGATTATTGTATTTTGTTAATGTTATAAAGATTTCCATTTCATTTCCAACCTCCATTTTGGTTATTTTTCATTCAGTAACCTTTTGTTAGGTTACAATATAAGTACAGTCAAAAATTTATCATGTAAAGATTTTAGGTGAAAAACTTCATTGTCAAAAGAATGCGGAGTTTGGGATTATTTCTTCTATTAAATGTTTTAACACTATTTGGTCTTAATATTGGTTTGGTTTCTTTGTTTAATGGCATATCAACCTTCATGGGTTATTTAATGTCAAAAGAAAAAACTAGTGATACTATTTAACCTATATCTGTGTGGGATGATTATATCTTTCTCGAGGGCATTAGTCCAAAAGTGAATGTAATAGTGCAACTAGAGTTCAAATTTGCTTATGATAATGTTGCAGACGAGCACGTTAACCATTACACCTCAGCGACTACCATTGTATAACAGCTAGCATAATGATGAAATAGTGCAACTAGAGTTCAAATTTGCTTATGATAATGTTGCAGACGAGCATGTTAACCATTACACCTCAGCGACTACCGTTGTAAAACAGCTAGCATAATGATGAAACGATAATGAACATAGCATTTGGTTTACAATAATATGTATTTCTCTTGAAAGGTGATTGCAATTGACTGAGCGAGAGAGAGAGAGAGAGAGCACGAGCGAGCGAGAGACGGATGGAGACAGGGAGACAAAAAACACAGAGAGGACCTGAAGGATTTAGACACTGCTATCCTGGCCCATAACATCTAAGCCATATTCAGGGCTCCACTTAGCACTTCTGCTTCTTTGAGGAGACATTCTCAACTGGTCTGTGCAAGTCTGTGAGGCAACATTACACATAATCTATTGGGTCTCATAATGTTACATATGCAACCCCCTTAAAAAAAAAACCAAAAAAAAAAAAAACCAACCCTTTTAACAATAACACCAAGACTAAGGACTGCAGATTGAGACTGACCATTATCCAGTGGGTACCCGTGTATATATAATTTTATAATACCTATGCATTTCCGGTTCAACCCATGAGAGCTGATTACATTTACGTATTGCTGTCTTCCTGTTTACACAGGTGTGTCTTGCAATCACTTTTACACAGTTGGAACATCCGGCTCTGTCAAGAGTTAATATGTAACACTATCTGCCTTTGCTTAACATTTTTGTTAAATTGGAACATAAAAAAGTGCCACCTAACTTGATAAAAGATGTAATTCTACATCTAACAGACCTTGCGCTAATTCTCAACCACTGACAATTCCTTTTCTTGATTGAGTGATTTTAATGGCCTAGGGATATTTTATGCTAAGAAGTTAGAGAACAGTGTTCATTGTATGTTCTTATTTACATATGTGTTGTTGCTAAAGAGTTTTTTGCATATGTAATGTGATGAGACTCAATAGACCGCGTGTAATGTTACTGCACCAAATGAGAAGTGTGTAATGTAGCAGCACCGACCTGGCACCATTTCGAATATTAATAGGTATTTGTCATCATCTCATGCCGCTAGCATGGATATCCCCGACTCTCTCTTGCCACTTCTCCCTATCATTCAGCGCCTCTGGCAAGTCTTCAGGGCTACATCCCGTATCCTCACATAGCTGCTGTATGTATATATGTTCGATCTGGTCGTCCTGCTTTTGCTCGGCCATATGTGGGGGTCCATAGGAGTACATCACTTATGAGTGCATCCCTGCTTCTCCAGCAGTGTCCTGCATGTCTGGTTCGTCTAACTTGGATAGTTTTTGTGATGGGAGGCAGGTGGCCGTATAGTTGGAGCCTTGTGGGGTGTTGCTGCCAGGACTTGTTCAATAATGCTCACAACAGTCTTGTGTAAATGCCGTCTAGCTTCTTCTCCAGCCGTTTTGTTAGCATCCAAGTAGTGCATCCATACAGTAGTATCGACACGACCACTGCCTGGAAGAAACTGCGTTTCATTTTATCGGTCAGGTCTGATTTCCATATGATTGATAGCTTAATACAAGATGGACTCGTTGCTTCTTCAGATATGAAGAGTTTATTTCTGACCACAACAATTTCATAGTAGTTGTACATGAAACACAAGAGAAACAGACTGAAAAGTAATATTTGTGTCAGAAATGCTAAGAGTCTCACACGTGAGACAAACAAACAAAAACACCTGACCGATTCCTCTGCCCCCTCTCATTCCCCTGTCCATGAGGGCTCTTAACTGATCATCTCCGAGCTCTGAACAGGACTGTTCAAACTGACAAACTGCCTCAACTCAACAACTTTGCTTATATAATATCTCTTAATAATTCCATTCACTAATAATAAGAACAGGTGTAATTAACTTTTATTCCATTTAAATTAATCTTATCCCAAGTCAATTGACAGAATGTTGATTTTTAATATCTGACCTTCAACAACCTTGATTTCAAAACAAATCTCTAATATGTGGCTTTAAGTGATTTTCAAAACAACCTGTCAACTTAATCTGCTGACAAGTGCACCATATGGTCATCACACATGACCTACACTTCATTCAAAGATTTCAGTTAACTTACAATCTATCATCACAAATGAATTACCTAATATAATTATCATCCTTAATTATATTACACATTGTTCAATTTGTAATAAATCTTTAAACAGACATATTTGAGCCATAGGTAGAGACCATATCAGATATTAACATTACAGGTCAAAGTGGACCAGGGAGTAATAGCAATAAAGGGGTACTTGTTAGGGATCAGACCTAACAAAAAAAAAATATCAAAGTTATTCCCTCTGAGAGATAGAAAAGGAGTTGTCTCCCATGGACAATGAATCGTGGGATTGTAGGAACCAGGAAAATGAAAAGATGTGAAACAGAAGAAGACTTGGAATCAGACCATGGCACCTGGCGGACGTACATTTGACAGGTGCTCACAATGTTAAAACAGCTTCTTTTCCTGGTCAATAGACATGTCTCTGCCTGTAGTTAATAAACCTAATTGTTTTGTTGTAAACCCAAGAGTCCATCAGTTTTGTTTACATATTTTCTTTGTACATAAAAACCTAACAGTACACCACTTTTTCTCCAAAACTGGAACCTTATGATCCGATGAAGTTTAGAGTCTTACTCAAGACATTCCATTTTTTGTGAGGGATCTGCAGGGGATACAGCCACTTTATTTTAAGCCCTGTTAACAAGGTGGGATGTGATTTAAGATAGGTCACAAAAGATGGCCTTTAAATGAGTTTAAAACAAACAAAATATAAAAAACTATGAGGGTATTACATACAGCCTATGAGATTCTGCTCACCTGATTGACTGTTGAGTAAAAACTTATTTGGGTGATTTAAGTTATTCTTCGAGTTGCCTGGTAGTCAACCAAAAATTGCAATGAAATGTGTCTCTTCAAATATAAAAAAAGGAAAACCGAATCTTTTTACAATCCGAAAGTATGCCATTGAATATTCACAAGTTACTTTGAATAACCGACAATGACATTAATGAATTCTTTGGTCTGGTGCCTGACGCCTGGCACCTGTCAAAATACTAGGTTAAAGAAAAAGATTTACATTCCCAAAATATACTACAATCATCAGAAAAAGGATCTGACAAATGGAATTCAGAATAACCATCCCCTCTCTCAGTATTGGATGTCTGGTCATTGTAAACATTCGTATAATTAATGCTTCCACAGTGGAGCCAAAATGTTGTACAGATTGGAAATGCTCACAGATTTTTAGAAATTAGTTTGGAAAAAGTTATCCTTGACTCAATATCTATATTTGCTTCCCGCTTATGAAAAGTAAAAATGAACATTTGAAAGAAAAACAAAAAACAACAAAACAAAAAACAAATATACTTCTGTCAATCATGCACTGAAAAACAAATTATAAAAGTAAGTAATATTCATATTTTCTTCTTATTTCTTAGCTCCTCTCAACCTGGTTAGGTGGAGATTATATATATATATATATATATATATAAGTATTATTTGGTCCAATTAAACTGGAGTTGGGAGTAATTCCATCAGGACAAGAAAACTATTCAAGAGTGAACATTTAAATTTTCCTGGTAAAGAGCTCAATGTAACAGACATTACATTTTCAAAAACACATAACAGGAAATAAATTAATGGAAATAAATTTATAATCCTAATGTGACCGGTTTGTGTTTTTAATGAAATATATATATATATATATGGTTTGGAAATGAAAATGGAGTTGTTTGAGAAAAATGATTTTGGGGCGAATAAATTTTCCCCTCACTTTTGACCGTTGGTTGATTGATTTCTTTTTCAAATCTCAAAGGCTGATTAAATATATACTAGCACCCAAAGAATATCCAAAGTCAGCATGCCAATAGAAGATTAGAAATGATGAAAGACGATCTCTATTGTCACGTGGTGTCCCACTGAGACGATAGAAATAAGATTACTACTATCCTCGTGTTTGAATTAACAGTGGCAAGCCATCAGAGAATGACCGTTAAGACATCATAGGAATGTGGGTCAATCCCAAAGTAACAAATCCAAGTCAGAATGGAAAAACAGATGTTTGTACTTGGTGACCTGATGGAAAAAGAATGGGATACGGGGTGACATATAGTAGCCCTAACGGATCGCCTGGCCAAGGGGGAAGAAGAGAGAAGCCAAACGATTGGCTGGGACCCTGAAACGGAAGTGGGGACTCCTTCCCGTCAGTGGAAATAGACAATAAGAAAGTCACTTGTTGGACAGGGTTTGTGGCGGATGGAACCAAAGCCAAGTACTCCGGGTAAAAGAAGACGAAAAGAATATCTCGGACACGAAGGAGCCATTTCTTCAAGCCAGTATTAAAAATAGCATAAAGTCTATTAGCCCGTAAAAGAGAAAATATTCTCCACAGGAACTCCATAAAAAAAAAAAAAAAAAAAAAAAAAAAAAAAAAAAAAAAAAAAAAGAGAGATAAGTAAACTTTGAGACCGTTCCTCCTTATACCCAATTTTATATACCCTCTCTCTCTCTCAATTCGAAGAAAGACTGAAAACGAAAGAAAAGAAAAGAAAGACATTTATGTTCATGGACTATTCATTTATGATATATTTGACACGTTGAAGGTGTATATCTATGTGTAGTAAAAGATTGATATATTTTAATGTTCCCACGTGCTTGAAGTTGTTATTTGCAGCATCTGCTATGAATTTGTTATTTTATGTTTCTTTTCCAGCTTCACGTCGCCTTATGTTATCTTGCTTAAAATTGTCCTATAAATGCCTTTAAATTCTGATACGGGGAACTGGAGTTGCCGACTACTACAATATAATATTATTACGTCTAAACCTAGAGGTCCATATCTTCCATTGTTCTAGGGGAGGAAGACTAGCGGCCTTGGTGGGTGTGTGTATAGTGTGAAATTTGGAACCCCTTGCCAGCGGCGGTCAGTCTGGCCATAAATTAATCCCCCACATAATATGCCAGTTCTTATGTGCCCGAGGAAAAAACTCTGAACGAGGACTTATTCTACAAGGGATCAAGTGCCAACCTGCCCCGTCTTCACACGTGCGAAAATAAAGTCCCGTTTTGGGATTTTACAGAATTTGCCGTCACACTATGCACAAGACTGAGTATAAGTTCAAGTTGAAAGGTTAAGTAAATAGTAAACGTTACATAAATTTGGACCCTCGTTTAATGATATATCAACCTTCATGGATTATTTCAAGTCAAAGTCATCCTTTTAAAAAGGACAGTTTGGTTTAGTTTGGTTTTATGGCATATCAACCATTATAGGTTATTTAATGTCAAATCCCGTTTTTTTATATATGATTTATAAACACATTTTGCAGATAACATTCTTGAACGAGCCTCAGCTCTTTTTTGCACACAGTTAAACGATTTGGAGTACTGCTATATAACAGGCACAGTTTAACATCAGTCATTTGTTTGCACACAGTTTGTTCTATTTGACCTATAAAAAAGGACCCTATCAGATACTACCATTCAGGGTCAGAGTGGACCTGGGAGTAATGGCAATGAAGGGGTACTCCACGTTCCCCAAATCTGCCATCAGATGGTTTAATGTCACATCTAGGACAATCATTGGTAGGGGAGTGGTCTTACCCTCAGCAGAAATGCAGTTGGTGTATCATACAGCCCCAACGGACTTGGGGATTAAAAGGACAGTAGTAGTAGTACTATTCAAATCACAGCTACGAGAATAACAGTTCATACTTTTCTTTAGAGTATTAGTCTGAAAGTGAACAATTACAGGAGCATTACTGGCATTTGAACCTGCAAATCCGCTATCACAATCCAGCACGTTAACCACCATTGCTATGAGGATTCTGCCCTGAAGTTGATAGAAAGATCAGCTCGGCAGAATCTACAGGTTGTTGCTATGTGAAAGAACACCTGTCTCATTTCACAGATGTTCATCATCAAAGAATATTGACAGTACAGATTCCTTTGACTCGTTCATCATCCGTCCCTATTGGCCATTGCACTTGGCAAGTCCTCTAGATGAAACCCAGAGTAAACACAGACCTGATGAATATGTTTTTGATTTCAGAAAAAGTGATATCATTTGAGATGTACAGTGTATTTCAGAACCCCCCCCAAAAAAAAACAACAATATTTCGTAAAATTGACCCATTCTCATTCAATTAATCTGAAATTTTAGCAACAGTAGAAACAGCTCAAAATTCTATGTTTAACATATAAACGCTTTGTCTTTTCCAGTGAGTGGCATTTCTATCCAGAAAAAAAGAGAAGATTAAAACAGAATTTTGAGCTGTTTCTACACTTCCGGTTAAAATTTTAAATTATTTGAATGAGAATTTGTCAAGTTATTAGATTATGAAATGTTGTCAATTTTTATTATGCACCCTTTGTGTTTTCCCTTTGTTATAGTGACAGTTATTATTTTCAAAAGAAAATTCTGCGGAAAAAGAAAAAAAAAAATTTTTTTTAAAGAAATTTGTGAATAATTATTTGTTAATGACCTTGCAATGATTTAGGGAACTTTGACAACATTAATTAAGGAAAATAATCACTTCCTATATGTGTCCAAGTCATGGAAGTTACATTAAAATTTGTGACTAATAATAAAAAATAGTTAAGTTTTTTTTTTGACTGTTTTCTTTTGTTCATTACTGCGTGTATGTACATATTTACATCTTTTTTAGTTTCTTTATAGTTTTTTGCACACAGTTATACGATATCTGGTATTCCGACTTGATATTAATAATTTGCAAACAGATCTATTTCACCCATGGGACCCTAACAAGGATTATCAATCAGGACAAGAGTGGACCTGGGAGTAATGACAATGAAGGGGTAACTCTGCACTCCTGAGATCCTCAGAATGAGATCATCAAATGTCGTTTAGTGTTATGCCCAGAACATCCCTTTTTGTATGTACACGTGTGTGTGTGTGGGGGGTGATCTTACTCCTCAGCAGGGGATACAGTCAATCTATTCTATGCCTAGCCAACCATAACTGTGAAAATCAAGTTACAAAGAAACAGTGGAGCATGATATCTTTTGTGAAGAATTGTGATAGAATATACAGCTGTTGCCAAAAGGTGAGAAAGAAAGAGAAAAAGAAAAAGAGAAAGAAAAGAGAGAAAAAGAAAAGAGAAAAAGAGAAAGAGAAAGAAAAGAGAAAAAAGAAAGAAAAGAGAGAAGAAAGAAAAGAGAAAAAGAGAAGAAAGAAAAGAGAAAAAAGAGAAAGAGAAAAAAAGAGAAAGAAAAGAGAAAAAAGAAAGAAAAAAGAGAAAAAGAAAAAGAGAGAAAAGAGAAAAAGAGAGAAAAGAGAAAGAGAAGAGAAAAAAGAGAGAAAAAAAAAGGAGAGAGAAAAAAAAGGAAAAAAGAAAAAAGCTTAATGTCATTTGGCTTTTTAGTTGTCTCCTCACTGACACTTGTCAAATGTCTGATGATAAAAGAGAAAAAAATGGTAGCTTCAAGAATTTGTAAAAAAAAAATAGGCCTCAGCTCTCCTCCTTGTAAAAGAGAAAGGAGGAAACTACAAGTTAGGAACAGTTTTAGTACAAGATATTCACCTGCCACAAATAAAATCTGCTGTTGAAATATCTTTAGAAAGAGAATGTGCTGATGAAATGAACTTGCTAGATAGACAATGTTACATTGTTGATAATGTTTGAAAACTCATCAAAACTTGGTTAATTCTATATTCTTCTACTTCTAACGTTATCATTATTTGTTTGTTATGTCTTCTAGGGAATGTCCACTTTTTACTATCTTCTCACATCAACCTTTGAAAAAAAAAAAAAAAAAAAAAAAAAAAAATCTTTGTAAAGAATATATACACTATTAATACAATGTCTAGGAGAAGGAAAACTCTGAATTCAAACCTGTTAAACTCCACTTAAAAATTAACCTTGTGTCACATCCTGCCCGAGCGGAGGGGTTGGGTAAATAGGATTAATACAATGTTTATGTACCAATCAAATTCTGTTGAGTAATTCATCCAATATTTCCCAAAAATGCCCTCTTCAATTCTTTTTCTTAATATTTTTTCTGAAAACATCCAATTTAATCTTATCTTAAAATTTTCTACACTACAGCAGTTTTTTTTTTTTTTAGGTAATTTGTTCCAAAAATAAATTACTCTATTCACAAAAAATCCAAATGGTTATTGAAATCTGTTTTGACAGTAAAATTTCCTGTTCAAGGAAAAAAACATTGAAAAAATGACAGCCATAATTAGGAATTCCATCTAAATATTTTCAGTAAGTAGTTAATTCTAATCTCTCCCTGTAACTGTAATCTCTTACCCTTTTAATTATTTTTGTCACTCTTTGTATGCCCTCCACTCAATATCATATTCCAATTTCCATGTCTCCATACTGAAGCACTGGCCCGAGTATAATATTCTATATGAGGTTGTTTTAGGGTTTTATGTATTTTTAGAACATTTGCCTGCCTTGAAATAAAATTTCTACCTATCCAGCCAATCATTCCATTTGTCCTCACAACAATAGATAAAAGTGATTATCAGCTTTAAATGTATTATCAAAGCCAATCCCTAGATCACATTCCTCATTTTGATTTACTTGATACTTAATTTACATTCAACTTTAATGTTTTTGGATCCAACATGTATATTAAATTTCTATTACCAAATACCTTTCTAATATGACAATTTATTTAGATCCATGCAGTTATTTTGTCGTTTAGTAATCAAATAAAAATAACTTCACCAACTTAGTTCTATTTAACCCATAGATAGGGCCCTATCAGCTGCTACCACTCCAGGCCAGAGTGGACCTAGGAGCAATGGCAATGAAGGGGTGCTCCGCATTCCCCCAAAGCCCCAGCATCACTAGAACCTTTCCCTCAGATTGTTTAGTGTCATATCCAGGACACTTGTTGGGTGGGGGTCCTAGCCCTCTGCAGAGGTGCAGTCAGTGTATTCTATCGTCCCATCTGACTGGACAATACACAGTTAATGTCAAAACAGTATTATTTCAGTTTAGCATAAGTACACAGTTTAGATGTCAAAACAGTTTTATTTCAAGCAATTCAGTTTAGCATAAACACAGTTTAAATGCAATAAACAGTAAACTCAAGAAACCACGGTTTAGTTCTATTTAACCCACAGATAGGACCCTTATCAAGTGCTCCTACTCTAGGCCAGAGTGGACCTGGGAGTGATGGCAATAAAGGGGTACTCCGCATTCCCCAAAGCTCCAGTATTACTGGAACGTCACCATCAGATTGTTTAGTGTCATATCCAGGATACTCGATGGGGGGTGTCTTACCTCCTCTGCAGGTTTATTCTACAGCTCCAGCTGACTGGGTAAGTAATAAAAAGAAAAGCAAAGAAACATGATATTTTTATACATCAGCGTTGTTGTCTTTCTCTGCTATACAATATATGAATCCATATGCACATATATTGTGTGTAATTCTTCTATGTGATCTTCACATATTTGCCCATCTCTATGTAAAAAAAAAAGTTGGCGACTAGTCGAGGGCGACCAGAAGGCTCCCTTTTCAATAGCTACTATACCAAGGTATAGGGGAGGGCACTACTTCTTTCCCTGGATTGCTCTACTTTACCCTCGAGATGTACCTTCATATTGTTGAGTGTTAAGCAAGGAGGTATCAAGTACCATTTTTAAAGTCTTTGGTATGACATGACCTGGAATTGAACCCAGGTCTCCCGGACCATTGGCGAACACTCTACCATCTCTATGTAATAGACTCTTTCAATGATATAAATAGAAATTTATGTTAACTCTTATCCTACTCATCCTCATTCCTTTGACATACCATCCGTCCCTACTAACCATCACTCTTGATAAATTCACTAGACGGCATCCAGCGTCCACAGAGCCGATGAAAGTAAGTTTTTTTTTGCTAGTTGGCCAATCCTGGTATGTCTAGGTGTAGGTGTGCAAAGAAGAATGTTGCTTATGAGGTTGTTCTTAATGCTCCAGCATTACCAAGCATGTCTGGCTCATCTTACTTGGATGGTTTATAAGATGGGAGGTAAGTAGCCGAACAGTTGCTGTTTTGTAGGGTGCTGATTCCAGAATTTTTTTTCAAAATAGCAGGCAACATCCTGCTGTAGTTCCTATCTAGCTTTTCTCCAGGCATTTTGTTTGCATCAAATGGGTGCAAAAATTCCAACTTTTTCAACTTCTTGTTTTGGGCTGAGATTTTTTTGGATAAAAGAAAAGAGAAAAAAAGAAAAGAGAAAAAAGAAAAGAGAAAAAAGAGAAAAAAAAGAAAAGCGAACAGAAAAGAGAAGAGAAAAAAGAAAAGAGAAGAGAAGAGAAAAAAGAAAAGAAAAGAAAAGAGAAAAAAGAAAAAAAAAGAAAAAAGAAAAGAAAAGAAAAGAGAAGAGAAAAAAGAAAAGAAAAAAAAGAGAAAAAAAAGAAAAGAAAAGAAAAGAAAAGAAAAAAGAAAAGAAAAGAAAAAAGAAAAGAAAAGAAAAAAGAAAAGAAAAGAAAAAAGAAAAGAAAAGAAAAAAGAAAAGAAAAGAAAAAAGAAAAGAAAAGAAAAAAGAAAAGAAAAGAAAAAAGAAAAGAAAAGAAAAAAGAAAAGAAAAAAGAAAAGAAAAAAGAAAAGAAAAGAAAAAAGAAAAGAAAAGAAAAAAGAAAAGAAAAGAAAAAAGAAAAGAAAAAAAGAAAAGAAAAGAAAAGAGAAAAAAAGAAAAAAGAAAAGAAAAGAAAAGAGAAAAAAAGAAAATAAAAAGAAAAGAAAAAAAAGAAAAGAAAAAAAAAAGAAAAGAAAAAAGAAAAGAAAAAAGAAAAGAAAGAAAAAAATTGTCATTTGTTCTTGATTTTTTCATATCCATGATTGCAATTAATCATGCCCAGAACTTGAAATCTTATGGTCTTTTGACTGTGTGAAACTGTCGAAAATAAATTTCCATGGAAAGATAAGGGTCAAACTTGGTAAATAAATTGCCATAGATAATCAAATGGTTTATTTATCACCCCACCCCCCGCTCCCAGTGTTGGTGTGTGACATACGGTCAGTTTAGGGTGGGCAGGCAGTGCAAAAATTTGTATAGTTCCATCAACATTCAAATGGTGAATGTATATTATTCTGGGGACGTAACAATTTGAGTTAACAATATTTATTTAATCATTTAATAATCTTTTTAAAAGTTGTGTGACATATTAGTTACTGAAGTTGGTTGGTTGGGTTTTATGGTATATCAACCATTGTAGGTTATTTAATGCCAAATCCTGTTTATACATATATATCAAATATATATGATTTTTATGCAAAATGTCAGTTCTATTTCAAACTATTCAGTTTAGCATAAGTATATAGTTTAAATGCAAGTACAGTTTAACTGTGAAAAACATTTCTATTTCTAGCTATTCAGTTTAGTCAAGCAGTTCTAATTCAACTAAATCAGTTTAGTTTAAGTACAGATTTTGTTTACACAGAGTTAAATGTCAAAACTGTTCTATATTAAACAAATCAGTTTGATATAAGTACAGTTTCAATGTCAAACAGTTCGATTTCAAATAATTCAGTTTAGCATAAGCACACAGTGTAAATGTAAGTACGGTTTAATTGTCAAAAAGATTTTTTTTCAAGCTATTCAGTTTAGTCAAATAATTCAGTTTAGCATAAGTATGCCGTTAGTTCTATTTAACCTATAGATAGGGCCCTATCAGGTGCTATCACACTGGGCCAGAGTGGACCTAAGAGCAATGGTAATTAAGGGGTGCTCCGCATTCCCCAAAGCTCCAGCATTACTGGAACCTCACCATCAGATTGTTTAGAGTCATATCCAGGACACTCATTGAGTAGGGGTGGTGGAGGTTTTACCCCTCTATAGAGGTGCAGTCGGTGTATTCTATTAAGTTGGGTTTTAATAATTCCTTTAAAAGCAGTAGGACTTTCCTGATTAACCATATTTATGAGAAAGTCATACCCTCCAAAGTTCTTAAACCTTCCTGTCACATATTTCGAGATTATGTAAGAATTTACCTTGAAACGTCAATACAGAACTTAAATTTTTCTGAGGAACAAACCTTTGAAAAAGTTAGGTTACTCGGACAAGAATGCTGACAAGGTATTCAAAATTAACCATAATCATATTTCCAAACTAAAATTTAAATTACAACCTTTGTGTAATAAAAGTTGTTGAAAAAAAATTAGGTAGAAATGATTTTGTAAACATTTCTAACACCACACTCAGCACATTGAAGATGGAAACTCTTAGTTTCAGTTTAAAATTCGTTACTGGTGTGAAAAACCATGATATGGGGAAAATTGATAGAGGTGAATTAGAGACATCATGACTGATTTATACCAAGGTTTTATATATATATATATATATATACACACACACACACACGATAAAACTAAGACGAAGAGGGGATAAATCAAACACAATGGGTTTAATGCTAATATTTCCTTCTTTAGACTTTACGGTTAATAAAGAACAAAATGTTAGCATTAAACCTGTACTAAGGATTTGATTTATCAACTTGACAGATTCACCAAATTCTACCATCTCTCTCTCTCTCTATATATATATATATATATATATAAATAAAGAAGAGGTTTATGGTTCTTACTGGCTTACTTGGTGAGATAATGGAGGACCAAATGTTGCAGTATTATCAAATAGTGCTCAATATTAATGAAAGAGCAAAATATTTGTTTTCAATATTTAGAACTAGAGATTTTTGTTTATTGTCCTCTGGTGACCTTGAACAAGATCTGATATCCACCTCACATGGTCAATGTTACAAGTAGAGTCTTTGTGTAAAAATTACGACAATAGATTTTTTTGTTTTTATTTATTTATTTATTATTATTAAGCGTGAAAATGGATCAAACAAAAAACATAGAAAAACTCATTTATTCATTGTGAATTATTGATTACTTCCATTGACAAAAAACATACTTTCATCACTAAATAAACCCCCCCCCACCAAAAAAAAACAAAAAACAAACACTTTCCCTCGGAAAATGATAAATGTGTCCTTCCTGTGGAGGCGTATCAATAGAAAAATATAGGTCAGTGTTACTAGTAATTAGTCAAATTGTTACATTTGTTGTCAACTGAGTATAACAAATAAACATGGAATGTCCGCAGTTGAAGAGGAAATAGCAGAGAATTATAATGATTAGGTGGGTAGACAGATGTGATGATATCTGTGTGTATTGAAAGAAATGGATCTGGATTCAGTCCTGGGCAAGGTTATATAGAAAATAAGCAGTAAGTCTTCCCACTTCATGTCCTGACAATGTTATCCAAGAAGAAATATCTGATTTTAATGGCATTTCAACTTGTCTAGGGTTATTTTATATGGTTATTTTCTATGTTAGGGAATTGCATTCATTATACATTTACATTTTTTGTCTAGTTTCTGAAGATTTTTTTTTTTGCACACACTGATATGAAGAAATGTAGCAGAAAAATACTGAGTCACTGAAACAGATGGAAGCAGGCAGGTTAGAAAAGAGGAATATTTTTATATTTGATATACTATCATCATCGTTATTTTGTATGACAAGAAAATGATATAACATTACAACCAACTTCATCTTTCCTAACTTAGAATAATTGGTACATTACGTAGTTAATTACTCCGAGAGAAACTGCAACTTTGTCGTCAGAATTTTTTCACTGCAAATCAACAAGAGATGTTATTGTAAGTGTACTTATACAAAAGCATGCTAGAATAAAAGAAATAAATAACAGGATAAAAATAATTCTAAAAGTTATACTAACAACAACAGGTACCAATATTAACACTTTTTACGTGTTTGGTTTTCATCTTTTGAACCCATAAAACCGAGTTGAGGAGTCCAGGTGTTGTAAGGACTTAAGTGCTGGACTGCAAGATCGTAGTATGCGAGTTCAAATATAAGTTGGACCGTTATAGTCACTTTTGGACTAATGCCCTTTAGAAAGGCATGAACCTGCTTATCCTCCTAGCGATGTTTTAAATAGCACCTCTATTGTTCTTCTACAGGGATGGCTTTGGTATTAAATAACCCACAAAAGTTGATATGCCAGAACCCCCTCCAAAACCCCAAAGAAACTGAAATCATAAACTGAGCATTCCAGGCTGAGTGTTATTTTACAATGCCCCATAAGCCCTATATTCCAGGCTGAGTGTTATTTTACAATGCCCTATAAGCCCTATATTCCAGGCTTGGAGAAATCACAGATATTAAAAAATATTACAGTGACAATTCACAGCCTCTCTCTTAAGGAAATGATAGGATATATGTCAAACAAAGACGTCTGTGTTAGATTGATTGATTTTAATGGCATATCAACTAGTCTAGGGTTATTTTATGCCCAGAGGTTAGGGAATTGCATTCACTGTTTATATCTGTATTTTTTGTGCAATTGTTTATTAACAGGTTTTATTTATTTTTTTTTATACATGGTCCAATTAAATACAAATTTTTACACAGATCTATTCAACCAATAAATGGGATTCTAACAAGTACTACTACTCTGGGCCAGAGTAGACCTGGGAGTAATGGCAATGAAAAGGATATTCCATGCTCCCTAGATCTCTAAAATTGGAGCCTCACCATAATATGCAGTTTAGCGTCATACCCAGGACACCCCTCTTTTTTTGTCGGGGCTCTTACCTTTCTGCACAGGGATATATTTAGTATATTTTACATGATATGAAAATGCATTGCATCACACACACACAAACACACACACATATATATATATATATATATATATATATATATATATATATATATATATATATATATTCCAAACCCACACTTTGCATAAGCAGTATGTGACACAAGGTCAATTTTTAAGCAGAGTTTAACCGGTTTGAATTCAGAGTTTTTCTTCTCCTAGACTGGTTGCCATACCAAGGCTAAAGAACCAAGTCTATCCTACTATATACCCATAGCTGTGGGAAGAATAGTTGGATTCATACCTTTCTTAAGGGTATTAGTGCTATGTGAAATGCAAACAGCCTTGTCCAGGATTTGAACTCTGGTTGCCATGTCCAACAACAGAAGTCAGTAGACCACAACACCTGTCTCATGAATTAGGAAGTTTTAATGCCTCAATTTTAGATAGAATTTTTTTTTTTTTATACATCTTACACGGTCTTTAAAAGTTTTACTTTTCACCTCAAATAGCATAGGTAAAAATTATAAAATTCAAACATTACTACCAAAAAATTTTTGGGGAAATATTTGTAGGATTTAAAGTGAGATTTGGTTTGGTTTGGTTTCTTTGTTTAATGGCATATCAACCTTTGTAGGTTAATGTGAGATTTGGTTGGTTGGATTTTATGGCATATCAACCTTTGTAGGTTATTTAACGCCAAATCCATTTTTATGAAAATAGTTCTATTTCAAACAATTCAGTTTAGCATAAGTACCCAGTTTAAATGTGAAAACATATCTATTTCAAGTTATTCAGTTTAGTCAAGCAGTTCTACAGTTAAATGCCAAAAAAGTTCTATATTAAACAATTCAGTTTAGTGTAAGTACAGTTTCAATGTCAAAAAACAGTTCCACTTCAAATAGTTCAGTTTAGCATAAGCACGCAGTTTAAATGTAAGTACAGGGTAATCGTCAAAAACATTTATTTCAAACAATTCAGTTTAGCATAAGTATGCTGTTAGTTCTATTTAACCCATAGATAGGGCCCTATCAGCTGCTACCACGCTGGGCCAGAGTGGACCTGAGAGCAATGGCAATGAAGGGGTACTCCCAGGTCCACTCTGGCCCAGCATCACTAGAACCTCATCATCAGATTGTTTAGTGTCATATCGAGGACACTCATTGGGTGGGGTGGGGTGGGGTGGTCTTATCCCTCTGCATAGGTGCAGTCAGTGTATTCTACAGCCCCAGCCGACTGGGCAATAAAGTGAGATTTGTAAGATTGATTGGAACAGATATCGTACATTGAACAAATTGCTTTGCACTTTCAAGATCCAATACATAAATTTGTTGTTCTTTTCTTTCTATGGTAATCATATAATTGATATTCCCCCATTCCCAAACACCACAAGAAAAAAAACAAACAAACTCAAATATATCTTATTTCAAACAATTTAGGTTTTTTTGATTCCTAGAATCATGTACTAGAAAAATAAAAATAACTAATAAAAATGAATAAAAAATACTATTCCACAATTAAAATAATCTGTTTTAAATGCTATATTCATATCAGATGTTTTGGTGTATGCTTAATGGTATATCAACCTTTGTGGGATATTCAAAGCCAAAACCATCCTTGCAGAAGAACAGTAGTGGTACTATTTGATCTATGGCTGGGAAAGTAATTTTAGATGGTTTCAAATGAAATAAATTTAGATATGACACAGAAAGATACAGTGTATTATAACTGCAAATTTAATTATAAAACAAAAGATTGTATTACAATGAACTAAGCTAATAAAAATATTGAAATTATTTTACTCAAAAAAGTGATTGGCATGATTTCTCGCTTAAACAAGAAAACTAGGGGATGTTTTTATGGTGTAATGGTTAAAGTGATGGACTGTGGAATCGTAGTAAACAAGTTTGTACCCCAGTCGCGCTATTACGTTCACTTTCGGGCAAATACCCTTGGGAAAGGTATGAACTCCCTTATCCTCCCAGCTATGGGTTAAATAGTACCACTACTGTTCTTCAAGGAGAATGTAGGTTATTTAATGCCAAAGCCAAAGGTTGATATGCCATTAAACAAAGAAAACAAATGAAGAAAACTATTTACTTTGTAAATGATATATTGTCTATAAATCGAGTCCTTTTTTATATCTTCTGTTCAGTGGAAAAAAAGGGGGGGAGGGAGAAAAGGTAACTTTTACCATAATCGTTAACTTCATACAATAGAAAAAAATATCTGTCAACTAAATTTTTTATTTGATGTTAATATTCTGTGAAAAATGAAGTTTTTGAGAAATATTTTTGCCGTGAGATACAAATTTGAGCATTTTAATTTTTTGTTCTGATTCACATTCCTAACTTATTAAATGTTACGTACTTATTTTACATATTGAGTTTGAGCAACTACCTATAAAACTAATATTTAAATGGAGGAAGTCCCTGTGGCATAATAGTAAAAGTGATGGGCTGTAGCCCTAAAGTAAGTGAGTTCAAACTCCAGTCAGGTTATCACTTTCACTTGAAGACTACAGATGACATTTTTATAGAATACAATCAAATAAGTTCATTAAAGTCAATAAAACATTGATACTACTTAAAATTTTAAGTCTGGGTATTGTTTTGACGTTCAAATTGTTAGTTTAAAATTTGACAATTTTTTTCCCTACTAAATTTGAATTATTGAAGTTGGTGATTTTGCTTAATAACTTTAGACAGGGTCTACAGAGATGAAAACTACAAAAAGTCTCCTCATTGTTGAATGTTACTGACTTTTTTAGGTCATCTAAATAATTAGGTACTTAATAACATCACTATAATTTGATAGTACTAAGTATTTTTCTGTTATTTTCTCTTCCTATCCAAATTCACAGACATTTTCATTTTGTATATTATTATCTCTTCAGCAAATTTAAACATTTCTATGAAGACTTATGTTTCACTAAGGAATATCTAAGATATTTGAATGTCTAGTAACAGTAGCATTTAGTACCCTTTTATTTCTTTTATATGAAAGTAGATTTTCATTTAGACACAGAAACAAGGTCAGCTAACCTTAGCTCACTACTGAGTAATAAAAAAATTATGTTAGCATGAAGGATTATTATCTAAACAAGTTTTGTGAATATAAGAAAGAAAATTCTTATGTATTCAATAGAGAAACTTTTTTTCAGCTCTAAAACTGACAGATATTAGATCAAAGATTAATTTCAATACAATACAAAAACCAGACAAATCTTATTTCAACATTCATTTGGTTTTTGTCCTTGCTATATTATTTCTACCCTCGTGAGTTTTTCACACCTGTATTAGCTGGCAGTCTTTCATCATGTCACTCATACCAATACTTTAACCCAAAAAGTCTGTTTTGTTCAAGTTATGACATAGAAATTATAAATAATTCCTTCATCAGAGCAGAGGTAAAATATGAACAAATGTATAAGCTCATTTAGTTTAATAACTGTACATCTACAATTGAAAATTACCCTTTGTACATGGCACTGTCATCGCATATGAATTTAATCTATACCAAGTCCATGTATTTAATCGCTTTAGGAATTTTCAAGTTTTATCTATTATTATTCCTTGTGAGTTTTTGTCACTAGCATTAGTTGGTGGTTTTTTTAACTGGAGCCTGGGTGTCAGCAAGTCTCCTCAGGTCTCTAGGGCTCATCTGAGTATTTCCGGATCTTAACAATGCAGTTGTCTGGTTTGGTTTGTTGGGTTTTATGGCACATCGACCTTTGTAGGTTATTTAATGCCAAATCCATTTTTATGAAAATAATCAGTTTTATTTAAAACAATTCAGTTTAGCATGAGTACACAGTTTAATTGTCAAAAACATTTCTATTTCAAACTATTCAAGCAGTTATATATAACAATTCAGTTTAGTGTAAGTACAGTTTCAATGTCAAAAATAGTTTAATTTAAAACAATTCAGTTTAGCTAAAGCCTGCAGTTTAAATTTAAGTACAGTTTAATAGTAAAAAACAGTTCTATTTCGAGCTATTCAGTTTAGTCAAGCAATTCTAATTCAGCTAATTCAGTTAAGTAAAAAGTACAGATTTTGTTTACACACAGTTACATGTTAGAATATTTCTATGTCAAAAACACTTCTATTTGAAATAATTCAGTTTAGCACAAGCACACAGTTCAAATGTAAGCATGGTTCAATTGTCAAAAAACATTTCTATTTCAAGATATTCAGTTTAGCATAAGTATGCCGTTAATTCTATTTAACCCATAGATAGGGCCCTATCAGGTGCTACCACGCCAGGCCAGAGTGGACCTGGGAGCAATGGCAATGAAGGGGTGCTCTGTATTCCTAGAGGCCCCAGCATTACTGGGACCTCACCATCAGACTGTTTAAGACACTTGTTGTGGGGGGGGGGTAAGTGTATTCTACAGCCCCAGCGGACTGGGCAAGCAGTTGTCTGGTTAGTCTCAATTCTTCCTCTGATTTTGAATTCCTCAGTCTTTTTTCCAAGTCTTTAGAAATGTTTCATAGCCTTTTTTTGGGGGGCTCTCAGGCACAGTCCAAGTATTTGTCTATTGTTTCCCTTCCTTTGATTTTTCCCTTTCTGGTCTTCTGGAATGGTAAGTCTTGTATCTATCTCATTTTCTAAGATCAGTTCTGATTTGTGCATATACCATTTTTTAGTAAGGTCAATTTTAATCTCTTCCACAATTCCCAGTGAATCACCTTTCCTATCAAGTCATACCTAGTCTTGTACTTCTTTTGAGCAAGTTTGCTGCATTCACTTATGTGATTAACTGTTTCCATCATCATTTATCTTTGTTTTAAATTTTGTCAATTTAAATGATTGATTTTAAAA
The DNA here is from genome assembly GCA_963585895.1 of Sepioteuthis lessoniana. Taxonomy (NCBI): domain Eukaryota; kingdom Metazoa; phylum Mollusca; class Cephalopoda; order Myopsida; family Loliginidae; genus Sepioteuthis; species Sepioteuthis lessoniana. Next base: position 6,359,181 of record OY757940.1, read on the forward strand.
AGGCAAGTCAATCAGTCTAGGGTTATTTTATACATACAGCAACCTTTTTCAAGAAGCAGGCTACATGAGAGATAGTTTATAATCAGGTTGGCCACACTTAAAACAACTCCCCATAATAAAAAAAAAAAAAATTAAAAAAAAAACGCCAAAGAACATCAAACTAATTTTTTGAAGGTACCTCAACAATTTTCCATACAGAAAACCATATGTATAAGCATCTGCCTAAGAAATAAGGAAAAGTTGATTTTTTTTTTCTCTTTGGTTAAAAAAAAAAAAAAAAAAAAAAAAAGAAAAAAAAAGGATCTTTTCAATAAAAAAATTAAATTTGGTATATTATAATCCCAGATATTAATGATAACACAGCTACCGTGATGATAATGAAAAGAAATGATTAGATATATTTAGATAAAAAAAAACAAACAAAAAACACAACAAACACTGTATTCGGTATAAATATGATCCATGCATCAACATTTAACTTAAGCAGGTCTTTCAGAAAGCACTGAAGTTTGTCAGTGGCTTATATGGAAGTCAGGAAATCACATTCATTGTACATTTACATATAATTTTACATGTAGTTTCTCAAACATTTTTTGCACATAGGAATATTTGAAACCATGCAACTATCTAATAAAAATAATTTGCTCACAGTTGTATGGTTTCAAGTATTCATGTTTAATAATAATTATTAGTATACAGTTTGGCCTATTGAGTAGCGTTCGCCAAGGGTCCAGGAGACCAGGATTCAATTCCAAGTCGAGTCATACTAAAGACAAAAAAAAAAAAAAAAAAAAAAAGGTACTTGATGTGGCCTTGGTTAACACTTGGCATTATAAGGTATGGATCAAGAGTAAAGTGGAGCAATCCAGGGAATGGAGTAGCACCTTCCCCTACACCTCGGTGTAGTAGCTATTGAAAAAGGAGCCTTTGGGTCACCCTCGACTAAGGTCACCGACTTTACTTTTTACTTATATATAGTATGAAGATGCTTGTGGTGTAATTATTATGGTAGGAAATGGATATGTTGACCCGAGTTCAAATCCTAGATGAGATTGTTTACATTTTATATAGTGCTCATACCCTTGGGAAAGGTATGAATCCAACTATCCTCCCTCCAGACTGTGTTCTTTAACCTAGGTATGGCAACCTGTCTAGGAGATGGAAAACTCTGATTTTAAACAAGTTGAATTCTGCCAAAAAAAAAAATTGACCTGTGTTGCCTCTTGCTCGTGTTACACAGGTTTCAAGTGACTAATGATAATCTTTAGCTAACAACTATAGCTTTAAATACCTATTCTTACCGGCTCATTGGGCTAGTGGGTAGAGTGTTCCCAATGGTCTGAGAGACCAGGGTTCAATCCCAGGTCGCGTCATACCAAAGACTTAAAAGAATGGTACGTGATATCTCCTTGCTTAACACTCAGCAATATAAAAAGGTACATATCAAGGGTAAAGTGGAGCAATCCAGGGAAAGGAGAGATGCCCTCCCCTACACCTCGGTGTAGTAGCTATTGAATAGGGAGCTTGGGGTCGCTCTCGACTACCGTCGCCAATGTTACCTATTCTTAATAGGTTTAACAGTTACTTGGTATCAAGTATTCCTATCTAAATTATTTTTGAAATGGATCTATTTGGCTCACAGACAGGACCCAAACAGATACTGAGCCAGAGTCGAACTGAGAGTAATGGCTATGAACTAGAGCCTCACAATCAGATGCAGTTTAGTGTCATACCTATAATGTATCTTTTGTTTTGAGGGTGGGGTTAACCTCTACATAGGAGATACAGTCAGGTGTTGGCAGGATTATTGCCAATTGAAAGCTATACGTGTTATAGAAGAACTATAATTTGAAATTGATTTATAGAAATTTATAAACTTGTTACATGTTGAATATAACTAATCCAGCACGTTGAGGGCAGATACTTATTATTAGAACATTTGAAATAAACTATAAGGGAGTAGACTGAACAAAAAAAAAAATATCTAAGTCCTACCCCGAGGGATAGAAAGGGAGTTGCCTTCCATGGACCAAGGATTGTCAGAATTAGAGAGATTATAAGAACAAACGCACGTGAAAAATGTAAGAAGAGACTTGGAATCCACCAAGACACATGGACGGACATTTTGACTGGTACCTACAAAAGTAAAACAGCTTTTTTTGGTAAATATACATGTCTCTGCCTGAGGCTAACAAACCTATCTTGAAATAACGTAGCTCCCCCCACCATGAATAATCTGGTGCCCATTTGTGTGACCGACAACAATAGGGTAACCACTAGAACTCTTGTGGTAGGTGTGAGTAATAGTCACTCAAGAGTAAGTCAGTGAATAACCGAGAGAGGACAAATGCTTTATGATTAAGGTAATGCTTTTTTATATTAATCATTTTTTGTTAATTATATTTTATTATTTAGTTCGGTAAGGCTTTGAACTACTCGGGTCTCTTAGTCTAAGTGAATAGTCAGATGGTGCAGTCTTACACCTGCGTGGAAATGATATGACAATCATCATCTGTCATAATAATGTGGAGGTGCCCGTGGTGTAATTGTTATCGTCGTAGGAAATCGACATGGCCACTCGAGTTCAAATCCTGGACGAGACTGATTGCATTTCACATAGCACTAATACCCTTGGGAAAGGTATGAATCCAATTATTCTCCCTCCAGTTATGGGTAAATAGTAGGACAGACTTGGTTCTTCAGCCTTGGTGAGGCAACTAGTCTAGGAGAAGGAAAACTCTGAATTCAAAACCTGTCAAACTCCGCTTAAAAATTGACCTTGTGTCATATCCTGCCCGAGCAGAGGGGTTGGTAAATAGGATCCGTCATAATAAACACCAGACAGGAAACGAGACTGGATTGTGGATGACGTCATGCCCAGAAAAGATGGTAATGAGAATTTGAGGATTTTGAAAAGACAGTAAAGTATTCGACTGTTGAAGGGGCAATTGAGTTTTCTAACGTTGAGGTGTGTGGCTGCGTTTTTTGAATCCATCTCTTTTCAGTTTTGTTTAAATATTTTCTTTGAAGGTAAAAACGTCACAAATCTAAAAGTAATTTCCAGTGCAATTTGAAAATGATAATTTTCTAAAAGGTCAGTATTTACACTGAACATTTTTGATCAGTAAAATTCTAGATTTAATGAAGATAACTATGAAATATCAATTCCAAGGTAGAAACATCAATATCACCATGGACTGCCAACAAATTCATAGGTCATCTAGTAATACTATAAAGTCTAATTGCCTAGGGCAGTAGAATACACAGATTGCACCTTTGCAGAGAGGTAATACTCCCCACTGAGTGTCCTGGGTATGACTTTAAACCATCTGATGATGAAGCTCCCGTCCTGAAGACTTGAGAAATATGGGAGTAATCTTTCATTGCCATTACTCTCATGTCCACTCAGACCCAGAGGGGTAGTACCTGTTAGGGTCCCATAGAACAGTTTAATCATTTACTATACTTAAAACCATTTAATTATGTGCAAATGAATGAATAGAATAGATTTGGCTTGGTTTTATGGCATGTCAACCATTGTAGGTTATTTAATGCCAAATATGATTTATCTATATATATTAGATAATTGACTTGCCTACAAATCATATAAGTTAAATGGTTCCAAGTATTGCAGTGTATCACCAACAATTCAATTAAACATCAGTCATTTGTTTACATACAGTTAAATGACTAAACAGTTCTGTTTCAAGCAATTCAATTTAGCATAAGTCATTTATTTGCACTCAGTTTAAATATCAAACAGTTCTATTTAACCCATAGATAAGACTGTTATGTGTTACCATTCTGAGTCAGAGTGGACCTGGGAGTGATAGCAATGAAGGGGTATTCTGCATTACTAAAGCTCCAGCATTACTGGAGCCTCACCATCAGATTGTTTGATGTCACATCTAGGACACTTGTTGATGGTGGTGGTGGGGGAGAGTCTTAACCCTCTGCAGAGATCAGTTGGTGTATTCAACAGCCCCAGCTGACTGGGCCTAATAGATTTGGCATCAAATAACCTTACAAGGGTTGATATGCCATAAATATACCATAAGATACAATCAAATCAATTTCATAATTATTTAAGTTTTGATTTTAGATTTTTTGGTGGGTTGTGTTTTATCGAACATCAATCCTTGTGGGCTATTTAATGCCAAATCCCTTTTACACACACACACACACACTTGTGAATGAATAGTTTGTAGGTAACATTTTCAACAAGCTAGAGCTTATTTGTTTATGCACAATTTAAATGCTTTCAAGTATTGCTGTTTAACACTAATAGTTGGCGACCGTAGTCAAGGGTGACTCGAAGGCTCCCTTTTCGATAGCTACCACACCAAGGTGTTGGGGAGGGTGCTACTCCTTTCTCAGGATTGCTCCACTTTATCCTTGATCCGTACCTTATAATGCTGAGTGTTAAGCAAGGAGGCATCAAGTACCATTTTTTGAGTCTTTGGTATGACTCAACCTGGGATTGAACCCAGGTCTTCCAGGACATTGGCAAACACTAACCATTTGGCCAATAATTAGATTTAATATCAATAATCCCCAGTAAAAGATTGAACAGTTTTGTTTAACTCATAGATGACACTAACAGGTACTACCACTCCGGGTCAGAGTGAACCTGGTTGATTGGTCGTTGGGGTTTTATGCCATATTAACCTTTGTAGGTTGTTTAACACCAAATCCATTTTTATGCAAATAGTTCTATTTCAAAAAATTCAGTTTAGCATGAGTTTAATTGTCAAAAACATTTCTATTTCAAGCTATTCAAACAGTTCTAATTCAGCTAATTCAGTTAAGTATAAGCATAGACCATTTACACATGGTTAAATGCCAAAACAGTTCTATATTAAACAATCCAGTTTAGTGTAAGTAGAGTTTCAATGTCAAAAACAGTTCTATTTCAAACAATTCAGTTTAGTATAAGCACGCAGTTTAAATCTAAGTACAGTTTAATTGTCAAAAACATTTCTACTTCGAGATATTCAGTTTAGTCAAACAGTTCTAATTCAAACAATTCAGTCTAGCATAAGCATGCAGTTTACTTCTATTTAACCCATAGATAGAAAGCCCTATTGAGCGCTACCATTCTGGGTCAGAGTTTACCTGGGAGCAATGACAATGAAGGTGTGCTCTGCATTCCCCAAAGCTCCAGCATTACTGGAACCTCACCAGATTGTTTAGCGTTATATCCAGGACACTCATGAGAGTAGGTCTTACCCCTCTGCAGAGGTGCAAGAGTGAACCTGGGAGTAATGATAATAAAGGGGTATTCCACATTCCCCAAAACTCCAGAACTGGAGCCTCACCATCTGATTCAGTTTAGTGTCATACCTGGACACTTGTGGTGGGGGTGTCTTAACCCCCCTCTGTAAAGATGCAGTTGGCATATTCCAAAGCTTCAGCAAACTGGGCTGTATGTATTTCTTTTTATATGTTATTTCTATGATAAATATATACTGAATTAAGAGAATCAGTGTTTTTTCTATGACATTGTATCATGATTCATATTGTATCATGACACAACTGTATTGTTACTTATCTAATACATATAGTTGAATTTTGAAAATGGAAATTCTATTTTGTTTTAAATTAACATGGCTTCTGGTTGATTATTGTGAGAGATCTTTTTTTTTTTTATGAGAACCACTCTTGCCTCCCCCCCATAAGTAAAAGGGTGTTTTCTCTGTTAAAACTTTTCCTTGGATTCACTAAGTATACACACCAAATTTGATAGCACTACATCAAACTGTTAGGTTGTCTAATGAGAAAAAAAAAAAAAAAAATCTCTTGATTATTACTGGATTTTTTAGGTGATTCAATTTCAGGTCGAGTTATACCAAAGACTTTAAAAAAAAAAAAAAAAAAAAAAAAAAAAAAGGTACTTGCTACCTCCTTATATGGTACGTATCAAAAGGTAAAGTGGAGCAATCCAGGGAAAGGAGTAGCGCCCTCCCCTACACCTCGATGATGTAGCTATTGAAAAAGGAGCCTTCAGGTCATCCTCGACTACAGTTGCCGACTTTACTTTTATATATACCTACCTCACACACTCACGTGTGTGTGAGAGGTAGAAGGAGCTCTAATCAAATGAAAAAGCTGTAATAAAAAGCAACCCTTCTTGGAGAAATTAATTCTAAAATCAAAATTGGAGAAGTAATCTCCAGCATGAAATCTCTGCCAACTTGCAGGCATCCTTTGATAGGAAAAGCATAACAGAAGGTATTCAGAAATAAAATTTGCAGTTTATATAATCACCAGTTATCTTGCTATACTTGTCCCTTGGCTGTAGCAATGAAATTCATTCATCTTTGAAGAATTGATTTTACTGCAGCTTTTTCATTTGATTGGACCTCCTACCACACACACAAGTGGCTCCAGTCAAATAACATAAAAGCAACCCTACAAGTAGTTAACTCCCAAATTCAAATTGGAGAAGGAAGCTCCAGCATCAAACCACAGCTGACTTGTCAGCATCCTTTGACAAAAAAATCTAAGAGAAGGTATTCTAAAATAAAACCTGCAGTTTGTTTAATCACCAATTATCTTGCTATACTTTTCCCTGACTGGTTAGGTTTTATGGCATATCAACCATTGTTGGTTATTTAATGCCAAATCTTTATACATATATATTAAATATATACGATTTGGTTTTATGGCATATCAACCATTGTAGGTTATTTAATGCTAAATCCTCTATACATATATATTAAATATATGATTCATAAACACATTCTGTAGATACACGTAGTTAAATGATTAAACAGTTTTATTTCTAGCAATTCAATTTAGCATAAGTCAAAGTTAAATGATCAAACTATTCTATTTCAAGCAATTCAATTTAGCATAAGTCATTTGTTTGTACTCAGTTTAAATGTCAAACAAACATCAAAGGGTATCATCAGATTGTTTAATGTCATATTCAGGATATTTGTTGGGAGGGGGTTTTACCCCTCTGCAGAGCCAGCCGACTGGGCTAACTTCTCACTGAGCTGCAGCTATGTAGACCCAGAGAACGATATAAGTGTAGGTCACTATAATCCAATGATGTACTACTTTATCTTATACATCTTGCATCTTTTCACTGGATGAATTAGTTATTAATTGGGATGTTTAAGTTTAAATTTTGGTGGTAAAGAAAGTTATCTGTCAAAATGTGGCAGTCATTATATATATATATATATATATATATATATATATATATATATATATATATATATATATATATCTCCATCCTTGTGAATGAAGAACAGATATTGCTTTCAAATCCAAACCTAAAAGTTAAGTGTTGCTTAATTTGGTGATGTCAGTCACAACCTTGATACAAATACACATACAAATGCAGGTGGACACTGTCGTTTCAGGTACGAACGGTTTATTAATTTCTTGACTTCAATTCATGGCGACACGACAGGAGAGACACAATTGTTAAAAGTCTTTGCTAACCATATTATGCTGACCATACTATCTGACACCATCCCAATGCACGGCACATCTTGTGATGCTTAGATCTGTCAGTAGAGATCTGAAAGACCCAACTACATCTTTCAATGGTTCAAATCCAACTCTCACCTCAATGGCAGAAACTTAACTCTATGCCTCAATGGTCCAATCTAGGCAGACTCTTTTCAAAATCCTCAAAATCTCAGGACCATCTCTTCCGGGCATGATGTCATCCACACTCCAGCCCCATTTCCTGTCTGGGTGTTTATTATGACAATGGTGATTGTCATATCCTTTGCGTACGAGTATAAAACTACAACCAATGACAATGCACCTGAACTTAAGAGACCCGAATAGTTCAAAGCCGTACCAAACTGAATGGTAAAATATAATTAACGAAAAATAATTAATATAAAAAAAATAAAAAGTCATTCTTTAATTATATAACATAAGGATCTATTATATAGTTATACAGATACTACATTCTGATCCAAAGCAAGTTCTGATCCCTATATAAATAATCCAGTCATTTTAACAGATGCTATACTAGAAAGGGATTATAATATGTTATTTTTAAAAAAAAATCAGATTTATGAGAAAAATAAAATTTTGCCAAATCATTAGAATCTTATTAATTGTATCAGTTTCTGATTTTATCTATTTGACTTGTAGTTCCTCTTTATCAAAACATGTGACCAAAGTCTATTTTCTGAACATTTTAAGCCTCCCTCCCCAATTATATATATATATATATATTTTAGAGAGAGAGAGAGAGAGAATTTTCTTTCTCATATGGTCAATTCATGCATATCTATAAAGCCAATCACCTGTCAGCAATGCTGAAGCACTAACTACATCCGCAGTAGAGAGGTGAGACCCTCCTCCTTAAAAAAAAACAACAAAAAAAAAAAACAACAAAACAAAAACAAAACAAAACAGTTGTTCCGGGTATTAGACTAAACTGCATCTGATGGTGAGGCTCCAGTTCTACAGTTCTGGGTAATGTGGAATATACCTTCATTGCCATTACTTCCAGGTCCACTGACTGTATCCTCTGCAGCGAAGTTAGAAGTTCATAGAATATTATGCTCTTGTCCGTATTTCTACATAAATTCCCACCATCCTCACTAAATAGCAAACATCTGAAATTAGTAGACAAGTTCATATACCTTGGTAGCAATATCTCATATACTGAAAATGATATTAACATATGCAGAGGTGAGGCATGGATTGCTAATGGCAGGTTAAATCTGATCTCTTTAAAAATAATTGGCAATTCTTTCAAGTTGTATCTGTTAGTACTATTGTATGGTGACACCACTTGGACTAACAAAAAAAAATCTAAATGCTTGGAGAAAAAGCTAGAAAATATAATCCAGTCAAAATTCAAGTAGTGACTAAGTTGAAAGTTTATTCTTTTTTTTTTTTTAAATCTTTTATTTTGGACGATAGACTGCAGGAAATTAAGATTGGTTTTTAAAGAGAGTTGACATTGCAAGTTAACCCTGCCCTTCTCTTGCTACATCCACACAACTTACTCGAGACCCCCAGCCATTAATTAACCCAGAAAGCAATTTTTTTTTTTAAATACATTGAAGCAACAGAAGTTTCTGGTCAGAGCTTCGGAATTTTCAAGAATTTATTAATTGGACAAAATAATTGACACATTCCGTATTTCTCTTATTTCTAACTGCATCACAGTTGAAAATGAAACATCTAACAGTCAATTAGAAAAATCAGTGAAAAACCAGACAAAATACCAGATTAATTTAGAGTCCAGGGAATAAAAACATGTATTACAGATATGTTACAAAAGTTATAGGACCTTCATATTGCCTGCCTCCCTTTTTTTCAGGTTTCTGTTTGGTTTGATTTTATGGCATATCGACCATTGTAGGTCATTTAATGCCAAATCCTCTTTATACATGTATATTAGATATATATGATTTGATTTGGTTGGGTTTTATGGCATATCAACCATTGTAGGTTATTTAATGCCAAATCCTCTTTATACATGTATATCAAATATATATGATTTGGTTGGCTTTCATGGCATATCAACCATTGTAGGTTATTTAATGCCAAATCCTCTTTATACATGTATATCAAATATATATGATTTGGTTGGCTTTCATGGCATATCAACCATTGTAGTTTATTTAATGCCAAATCCTCTTTATACATGTATATCAAATATATATGATTTGGTTGGCTTTCATGGCATATCAACCATTGTAGGTTATTTAATGCCAAATCCTCTTTATACATGTATATCAAATATATATGATTTGGTTGGATTTTATGGCATATCAACCATTGTAGGTTATTTAATGCCAAATCCTATTTATACATATATATTGAATTTGGTTTTATGGCAGATCAACTATTTGTAGGTTATAAAATAACCAACAAAGCACAAAAATGCTTAAATAACCACATGAAGAAATATGCTGACTGTATCACCTGGGGCTAAGAGCTCTCAAAAGGGGTGTTCTGGGTATGATACCCCCCCAAAACAAACAAACAAAAAAAAACAAAACAAAAAAAAACCAACTTAAATAACATGATGCTTTCCTATATGCTAACCACTCGACCATTTCTTTGGCATAAAGTGTTCAGTTAGACATTGACACAATATTTAAAGATCAGCTCCAAACAAACACACTAGTGGCAAAAGGGGAGTGTGTTGTAATGTGGAAAAGCGTTTCTGAACAGGTGAGTTTTATAAAGGAATAAAAAAAAAAAAAAAGACTAATATTTGATTAGCTTTTGTTGTTTCAGATGCCTTATCAACTGGAAAAACATTATGTAGATTAACAAAAAACAACTTTGGAAAATATTTTGACAATGAAATCTGCTAAAGAGAAGCAACCTGTTTCATTTAGAAGTTCATTTAATCAAGTAGAGAAAAAAAACAAAAGACAATCCGCCCCTCCCCCCAAAAAAACATGTAGCTAAGTTTTGTTTCCTGGATTTTAAAGGCATATCAACCTTTGTGGGTTATTTAATGCCAAAGCCATCATTGTAGAAGAAGAGTTGTGATCTTGTACAATTTAACCCATAATAGAGGAGGGGGAGGAGGTTCTCATGGCTAGAATAAATGAATCTCAGGATTTTACATCATAAATGAACACGTTTGTAATCAGCAAAATAATTTAGATTTCCCTAAACTAAAATGGGTTGAAGGAGAAAAGGAATTAATACAGTTTTGGTTTCTTTCATATCCATATTTACCCAACCCCTCTGCTTTGGGCAGGATGACACAAGGTCAGTTTTTAAGCAGAGTTTAACAGGTTTGAATTCAGAGTTTTCCTTCTCCTAGACTAGGTGCCTCATCAAGGCAGAAGAACCAAGTCTGCCCTACTATTTACCCATAGCTGGAGGGAGAATAATTGGATTCATACTTTTCCCAAGGGTATTAGTCCAAAAGTGGACATAATAGTGCAACTGGAGTTTGAACTATTACATCAAGGTTGCAGTCCGGTACTTTAGCCATGACAACATGAGGAACCCCCTCCTTAGTAAGAATAAATATTAAAGTGAAAGCATTTAATCATATTTACTCAACCCCTCCGCTCGGGCAAGATATGACACAAGGTCAGTTTTTAAGCGGAGTTTAACAGGTTTGAATTCAGAGTTTTCCTTCTAGATTAGTTGCCATGCCAAAGCTGAAGAACCAAGTCTGCCCTACTATTTACCCATAGCCAGAAGGAGAATAATTGGATTCATACCTTTCCCAAAGGTATTAGTGCTATGTGAAATGTAATCAGTCTCGTCAAGGATTTGAACTCCTATCACCGTGTCCATTTCCAACGATGATAACCATTACACCACGGGCACCTCCTTTCTTTCATATCAACCTTTATGGGTTATTTAATGCCAAAGTGATCCTTCCAGTAATGTTGCTACTTAACCCATAGTTGGGGAGGGGGCAAATAAAGAGGTTCATAACTTTCATAAAAGGTATTCGTTCGAAAGTGAATGACTAAAGTTCGAACTTGCTAATTTTCAATTAGTCATTTTTGATTCGCAATGACAAAAGTTCTTTTATTCTTGTCATAATTATATAAATTCTGATTCTAATTTGAATATTACCATTTCTACAGAAATGAAATTCTTTGGTTTAGTTTCTTTGTTTAATGGCATATCAACCTTCATGGGTTATTTAATGTCAAAGCCATCCTTGTATGTACATTGGCTGACCATAGCTCAGGACAAACTGAAAGCTCCCTTTTCAATAGCTACTACACTGAGATGTAGGCAAGGGCACTACTTCTTTCCTTGGATTGCTCCACTTTACCCTTGATCTATACCTTATAAAGCTGAGTATTTAGCAAGGACGCATCAAGTACATTTTTTGAGTCTTTGGTATGACTTGATCTGGGATTGAACTCAGGTCTCCAACTTAAACAAATTTACATCCATGGGAATAGAATGGATTTGTATATGAACTAAGCAAATTAATGCTGACTTTATCCGTATTTTCAATTCCCAATATAATTCCTCTACTTAAAAAGAAAATGTAGATTTATATGTCGTATAACAAGCAGTTTGTGATACTTTTTTTTTTGTTGATAGCAGCAACATGCGTGCATCTCAAGTAACTGCATCAAGTAGTAAACAAGTAAATTACTTAAACTACTAAATTCTCCTGAATGATTGACTGATTTTAACATTTTCAACTTGTCAAAGGTTTTTTTTTTGTTTTTAATCAATTATATAAATAGAGCTTAAAGAACCATGTTCATTCATTGAATCCAGATATCAACTTCTAGAAAAAAAAAAAAAAAAAAAATTGCAACACCTTGAACATGGATTTCAATTTGCTCAAGATTAAGAGTCCAGGTAATCTTGCTGGATTATAATAAATTATCACATACACGGGTTCCAAAATAAGGGGTGAATCAACAATATGCAAACACAATGCATATACTGCAACCAGATCAAAATTGGCATTGTCTTTCAGAGCATTGCAATTTTATTTTCCATCAATATACAGGGTGTCTCAAAATAGATGCAACCCATTAATATGATAATGACTTATTACTGAGACAAGCACAATAGCAGTCATTTCAGATACGTCCTGCAAAAAAATTCATCCTTTGAGCTAGAAACATCAAATCAATGTTTTTTTCATTGTTATTATATCAGCTTCCAGGACATGCAATCTTTTTTTGAGTTTCTTGTCTCAGTAATAAATTATTATCATTCATGGGTTTTGAGACATTTGTAGACAAAATCATTCCAAACTAAGTAGTGACACAAAATATTTTTCCTCTCTTGCCTGAGGCATTGTGATTGAAGATTAATAGTGGTTATAGAATACTATTTTCAAATCTGAAACAAAAAAGAACACAACATTAGTTATTAGCAGTTACATGGGTCCCATGTATATTGAGACACCCTATATATTTTGTTTTAAACTCTTAACATTGATATTTAATTGAACAACAGCTCTAATTGGTTGTGGTGGGGGGATCCCTCTGGCATAATGACTAAAGTAAGCGAATTTAAACCCCAGTCATGTCATTATGTTCACTTATGGACTGATACCCTTTGGAAAGATATGACCCCTCTAGCTATAAGTTAAATAGTATTGCAGCTTTTCTACAAAGGTGGCTTTGGCATTAAATAACCTACAAAATTTGATATGCCATTGAACAAAGAAACCTTAAATAGTACCACTATTGTTCTACAAACATGGCTTTGGCATTAAATAACCCACAAAAGTTTGATGTCAAAATACTAAGTTAGTCTGCTTTCGTTGTTTAATGGCATATCAACCTTTGAGAGTGATTTAATGCCAAAGCTATTCTTGTAGAAAGACAGCAGAAAGGCTATTTAACCCATAGTTGGTGGGGATTAGGACGTTCATGCCTTTCCTAAGGGTATTAGTCTGAACGTTAATGTAATAGCGCAAGTGGAGTTTGAACTTGCTGATTTAGAGGCCACAGTCCAGCGCATTAGCCATTATAACACGCAGACTCCTCTGTTAAACAAAGAAACCAAATCAAGCCAAACCAATTTGTCGCAATCTGAATTTCCTACTTCAAAGTTTTATTTTATTTTAACATTGCAAAACAATTTTTCACTAATTTCCTTGTTTTTATTCCAACATTTCAGCCACATACTCTCTTCATTGGTTTTTTTTCCTCTATTTTTTCTCTTGTGATTTAAAATGTCAAATCTTGAAATGAGGGGTGGGAGCAGTTGTTTCTTGCAATGAATGGGCAGGTGTTTCTCTTGTCATACATGTCACATGTAGTGTTTGTACTTGCAACCTTTCAATGAACCTGTTGAACTTTGCCAACAATCCCACTTGTAAAATCTCAAATTCATAGTTTGTTCATCCCCCACCCATTACACCCTATTAATGTCTATGATTAACTGGTAGACCAAGTAAGCTGAATACAGAGAGAGAGAGACAGAGAGAGAGAGTGTGTGTGTGTGTAGATTTCTTCAACTTTTATTTTCCAATCCCTATTATTTTGATTTCATTCCACAAATGTTAGTGCGACCCCACTATCTAGATCTTTCTTTTTGGATGGTCAGCCATATTGGATTTAAGTGTCTCCAAGGAGACATGGACTTTTTAGTACTCCCCCCCCCCCAAAAAAAAAGGTAGTTTGTCTTACTCTTGTACTCACTGCCACAACTGTACAGAATGTTGTACATGCAGGTCATGGTCACACCGTCTTTTAATAAGGTTTTTTTTATTTTGACATAGCATGGATCACTTTGGAATAGTGTCCTGATGTTGTATGAACTATACATTCTATTTTATTTTTTTAATATCTTTACACATCAACCATGAAAAATAAAAAAAAAAATTTAAAATTAAAAGAATAAAAAATATCTAGAATCTTTGCACACACACCTAATACAATATCTGCATACAGATCAAGTTCTGTTAAGAAATTCATTTGACACTTCCTAAAAATGCCCCCTAAATTTATTTTTCTTACCATTTTTTCTGAAATCAACCAATTCAATAAAATTTATTCCCCTTCCACCATTGCTGTTTTTGATTAGATTAAGCAATTTATCTCAATATATTATTGCATTAGCCAAAAAATCAAATTGTTAGAATTTAAAAAAAAATCTGTCTTGACAGTAAATTTACAGTTTGAAGAGAAATATTGAAAAGGTCTACCAAAATTTGGAATTCCATTGAATATTTCAATAAAATGGCATTTCATTCTTCTTACTAGTAATGTAAGTAAAAGTAAAGTTGGCGACCGTAGTCGAGGGTGACCAGAAAGATCCCTTTTCAATAGCTACTACACCGAAGTATAGGGGCGAGTGCTACTATTTTCTCTGGATTTCTCCACTTTACCCTTGATATGTACCTTATATTGCCAAGTGTTAAGCAAGGTGGTATTAAGTACCATTTTTAAAATCTTTGGTATGGTGCAACCTGGGATTGAACTCGGGTCTCCCGGACCATTGGCAAACACTCTACCCACTAGGCCAATGAGCCGGTAAATTAATGTAATGCAAGAAGTAAAGTTGGCGACCTTAGTCGAGGGTGACTCAAAGGCCCCTCTTTTCAATAGCTACTTCACCGAGGTGTAGGGGAGGGTGCTACTCCTTTCCCTGGATTGCTCCACTTTACCCTAGATCCTTGCCTTATAATTCTGAGTGTTAAGCAAGGCAGCATCGAATACCATTTTTTTGAGTCTTTGGTATGACTCTACCCGGGATTGAACCCCAGCCTCCCGGACCATTGGCAAACACTACTTATAGGCCAATAATGTTAATCCAAATATCTCTTCCCATAAGTAATCTTTATTTTTATCCCTCTTTGTGATACTTGTGTTTTTCTAACCAATTTATTGTTTTTTTTCTAGAAAACTAATTACTAAAATAAAGACCCCCCCCATAAAAAACACACACAGATTTATTTTTCAACTTTTTTAAAAACCCAACATGTTTTACTTTATATTATGAAAATTTTAAAGGTTAACCAGCAAAATTTTTTTATCAACTATTAAATGACCCACCTACCCAGTTGGTTGAGGCAGTAGAATACACAAATTGCATCTTAGCTGAGTGGTAAGACCTCCTCCCCAACAGGGTCCTGGATATAACACTAAACCAGAAGATGGTGAGACTCCAGTTCTGGAACTTTGGGAGGGGATGTGGAGTACCCCTTTGTTATATATTACCTCACAGGTCTACTTTGTAATGGAACGGTAATTCTTGTTAGGGTCCCCATATATGGTTAAAATAGAACTATTTAGTCATTTAATATACTTGAAACAATTTAACTGTGTGAAAACAAATCAACTCCGGCTTGTTTAAAAATGTTACCAACAAACTGTTTATAAAGTCGTATATATCTAATATACAGGATTTGGCATTAAATAACCAACAGGGGTTGGTATGCCTTAAAACTCAACCAACCACCCAATAAATCATATATATTTGATATATGTGTATAAACAGGATTTGACATTAAATAACCCATAGGGGTTGATATGCCACAAAACCCAACTAACCAATTCTAAATGACCCACAATTAAAAAGATGCTGAAAATTTGATATTTTCTAGAAATATAAGATATTAAAATAAAACTTCTATCCATTTAAAAAAAAAAAAAAATTAAAATCTAATTAATTTGTTTTTACTATAATAAATTCTACAAAATCAAGTATATTTGTAAACTTGTCTTTCAGGAAAAAAAAAAAAAGAAAAAGAAAGAAAATGGTCAAGTTAATATGATCCGTGCAATTATAATTTCTTGACAATGAAAAATATATTCTTTAATTTATAAACTTGGTGATAGTCTAAGATCTTCGGTCATGGAGTCTTTTTTAAAGTTAAATATAAGCAATATATTTTTCATGTTGAGAGGTTATGCAAAAAAAGCCTTGAACGGTAAATTTAGAAGCTAATAGAATTATGAATGGAATGTTTTGTGCTGAGAAAGATTATATAAACTAAAGAGAAAAAAAAATGTCAAAACAAGTATCCTTTTATATTCTATTACCAGTAAAAATATAAATAGCGTAAAAGAATGAACAAGTTATAAAATTAGTCCAATTTCTTATCAACAGTCTGTCTTTGCCATCAGGTTTCATAAAGTCACCTTTTTTGTTGTCTTCAATATTGTTTGACATTTATTGTAACAATTTAAGAATCGGTTTTAGGTTTTATCACATTTTATAAGAGTGAATTTATCAAATTGATAGAAAGAAAATTAAAGCTACAAGACTCAAATAGAATATCACTGCCTATAACACTCAAGCTAAAAGGGAAAGTTTTATAAAAATGTATTTTGTTTCAGTTTTTAAATAATTTTCCGTCACATGCCGATTTTAATTGGGTTTTTGAATTTGAAAAAACAAAACAAAAAACTCTTCAAGCCAGTGCCCGGTAAAGAAGTCACCATTTTGGCCATGAAAAAAAAAAAAGCAAAAAAAGCAAAAAAAAAAAAAAAGAAAAAAAAAAAAAGCACAATTTATGTCGACGGGTGAGGGTTAAGTTTTGTAAAGAAATATTTTTGGGATACGAATGAAACTTAAGGGATTTGTGGAATAATCAATTTTGGTTTAAGATATTTTTAAAAACCTATATTCTTCTAGATAATATGACTACAGCAAAAAGAGATATTCTGAGATACAATGAAAAAAAGAAAGCCAAACCAGTATTTACAAAGCAATAAGGTAAATCTATCAAGAATATTAAATATCTTAAAAATAAACCACCAGAAAATAGTTTTTTTTTTGGAGACACGTCATTAAATCATTTAATGACGTGTCTACTCAACTGTAAAAAAATATAGTCAGGAGGGTAGTTGCAATTTACTAAACTTTTTGCTTAGATGTGGCACAAGGACATATGAATGGGTTATACAATGAGACTCGAACTCACTCGTTTAGGTTTGTTAATCTAGCTTGTTAACCATCACCCGAGGAGAACTAGTCACGAGGGCAGTTATCATTTCAACACTTTATCAATGCACTGTCAATCATTAAAACCAAGATTAGATTCCTGCTAGTCTACTTATTAATTGTAGACGAACTCTGTTGTGAAGTGCAGTAAAAACTACGTAGATTAATTCAGCAGCAATATCTTCAATTTTAAAGAAAGGAAAACAAAAAAATGCCCCGTGAATCCTGCATTTTCCTCCTATTAAATTAAACATTTTTATCACAGCTGTTAAAACACTCCTTTGGTTTATCAATAGTTTCGTTATTTTTGTGGTTTGATGGCGACTAATACACCAAACCTTTTTTTTTTCTCTCTCCTAAGTTCATCAGTGACACTTACTGTTAAACTAGCGCAAGAAAAAATAAATTCAAAAACCGAGGGAAATAAATAACTTCACGCCACTATTTCTATAATTATTTACTAAGTTTAGCTTAGATGTAGCACAAGGTTAAACGTACAGGGGCACCCAGTGAGAAACGAACTCACTAACAATGGTCTGCGAATCTAGCTAGCTAGCGAAACATTACCCAACACGAGGTGTCTATGCCACATGTTTTTTTAAATTCTTATAAACTAAGCTTAGATGTGGCACAAGGCCAGAAGTTTAGGGCACCCAGTGAGACTCAAACTCAGTAGTAACGGTCTGTTTCTAACCATTACACTAATTTACCCGAGGCACCTTATGTCGTTATTTTTATATACAGGGGAAAAATCGTTAAAAACTTAAATTGTTGATAATTGGATTAACACGTGATTATAATAATCATTTTTAGCATAAAATTAATTCGGCACTCGGCCAAATGAGGGTGATAGACTGTTGTTACCGAGTTCAATTCTCACAAGGAACTCCATTCTTCTGGTCTTGTGCCACATCTAAGCTAAGTTTAGTAAATAATTATAAATGGGAGAAATTGTAATTCTTGTAAACGAGAAAGATTTCAATGAAAAGTCAAAAAGTCGAGTCAAATATCCTGGTAAACAAGAAAGAAAGTTTTATACCCCCCCCCCGAAAAACAAACATTCTATTAAAAACTGAAAGCTGTTTTTAAATTATCATCTCATTTTATTTGAATAACGATAATCAAGTTCTGAAAAAAAGATATATATTAATCGTCTGTCATTATCGAAAGAGTAGTGAACAAACTTGGAGATTTACTTCAAACTTTTTCTAGGGCACAGCTTTTTTTTTTTTACCCCCCCTTAAGGAATGCACAGAAGAAAACACTATAATGAATGAAGCAATTCAAATTATTTTCAGATGAGATATATATATATATATATATATATATATATATATATATATATAAAGCGCCTCGAGTGTATAATTGTTAGCAAACTCACACGAGTGAGAGTCTAATTGGGTGCCCCATTTATATAGCCTTGTGCCACATTTAACAACAACAAAAAAAAAGCTTAGAAAATTACTTAATCTTGAGATATGGGTGTGATATATTTTTGGTGGTAGGACACGAAAACAACTTTGTATATTTTTCAAAAGGTCTTATAATGAACTTTATCATCTACAAAATTCAACTGTCAAAAACTTAAGTTAACTAAAGTCGAAAAGAAAAATCATCTTCCGACAGAAGATGATACATCCTACTTAATATTTCTTATTTCTCACGCGCATAAAGCTATATGGATGAATTTATGAAAATATTTTACCAAATATGAAATTTCGGTTTTAATCTGGAAGAAAAAAAAATGGTCATGTCACCTGTCTGATTTAATTTGCCATTTTTGACTTCTGAATAATTCTAATTTTGTTCACTGAAAAATTCAGGACAAAAAAGGTATGCATCATTAAATTCTAAAGTTAAAACTTAGAAAACAAAGTCTGATTCTATTTCAAAACAGACAAATTACAACTAAAAATAAAGGAAACACTTAAATTGCCAGTTGCAGCAAGTGTTTTTTTTTTTGCCTTTTTCTTAATTTGACTTCCAGCAACTATGAAAGAAAATGGATAAGAAAAAAAAAGTTATATATAAGTAGTATGTAAATAACCAAAGTCCCATCCCGTTGATTGGAGTAATATAGGCAGTGACTTGCTCCTAAAAAAATTGTTAATCCGATATTAACTGACTCATGCATCTGTTTTTGGTAGGGAAGGAAGAAAAATGAGGGTAAAGAAAGTTTTTTTTTCTTTTAGTAGGGTAGGAGGTGAAGAATGTGTATAATCTACAAAATATTTAATTCTGCAATGTTGAAAGTTTCTAACAAAAGTAAGAGTCAAACTTAACCATAAGTATAAAAAAGTTAGGTAGAAAGCAAAACAAGTTTAGTTAAATAAAATACACTTTAAAAAAAATTAAATCAAAATAAGAAGTGTACATCAAAGTGGGTTAGGCGGTATTATAAACTCTGTCAGTTTTTATTTATTTAAATATTGTTAGGATAATTATCAATGTTTGCAATAAATGAATTTTTTTATAACTTCCTATGTAAACAATTTCCAAAAGTTCACGTTAAGAGCTGAAATAATATTTTGTTGTTAATAAAATTGTCACAAGTTAAAAAAGGGTAACTTAACCGTAAAAGGTAAAACCAGGAAATTTTTCTTACTCTAAAATAACTTTCAAAAGTTTTTTTTCTTCTTTATTTCGGTGAGGTTTTGTAAAAATCGTATTAATAATAAACATGATTGTATGAAGTCTTATGCAATATTTTAAAATTGAAAACAAAGAAAATAATTGTTGATTAATTATTTGCAACTATTTTTCGTTAATGATAAATATGTTGCAATTAAGTTGGAGAATGCAAAAAAATAATAAAAATAAAAATACCAACTATTTAAGAGCAATTAGCTCTAGGGTAAATTTGTTAAGAGATAAAATGGGGCTTTTTTTTTTTTTTTACTGATATCCACGATCGATCGCTTTTAAAAGCACCAAAATAAATAAATAAAATTAAACTGAAATAAAAATGAATTAAAGTTTATTTTTCACAGAAGTTTTCATGAAAATTAAACTTAAATCATTCTTACAGAGTCTATCATTCTCAATAATAAAGTAGTTTAATATAAGCCTTTATTTTCCACCAACCTGGAAAGTGAGAAAAGATGTAAGGGAGATATAATATACAAAAAAAAAGGTAAGTTAAATAGGAAGTACGTGTGAATTAAGTTTGAACCCTTAAAATCTGACAATGTTGCTTTGTTGTAGTTAATTGAATAATAAAAAAAAGTTAAATACTACATGAAAAAGTAATATCGAATGTTTTAATGTCACACAATGAAGAATTGAATGCCGATTTATTAGATTAGAAAATGGACAGAAAACAGGATCAGGGGTTGCGGCAGTAAGTAGTTACAAAAGAGGGCTGGGTTAAGATTAAAACTTCCGAGAAGTAGGCTTATCTCAGGTAGAAATTTCACCCATTACCAAAAGAGAGTTATGGTACTTGTCCAGAATATCCCGCTGAGAAAATGCTTGCGCTAATATATATATATATATATATATATATATATATATATATATATATATAACCACTGTGATACTTATGTTCATCCAGTTAAAAAGGGAAGTTTCAGTCATTCACTTTAATTTTTTAATTGAAGATGAGGAAAAAAATAAAAAAATTACGTCTTCCATTCGCTGTAAGTCACCCACCCGTAATATTTCTTTAGTCTTTCCTTCAACCACTAAGATGGCGACTTACGGCATATTGCCAATATATAATTTTTTGATGATAAAATTCTCAGTCAAAAAAGCTTAAGGAGATCATAGAAACTTATTAGGAAGGTAAATGTAAGTATTAGAGTAAATTTATTTGTATATCCTCAAGGAGAGTTCTAAAAACAAATACGAGTAATTTCACACGATCGACCACTTAAAAATAACATTTTTTTTCTTTTGTAAAACTTGATTGTAAACAATATAGTATTGCTTTGTGCACTTGGGGGAAAAAAAGATATATCAGGGCTATTTTTTAAAACTGAATCTGATAATCTAAGAACTAAACAACGAAGAAAGTTTTATTACCAGGGGAAATGAAATAAATAAAGACACGAACATATACAAATTTAAAATCAATCAAGAATTTATTGTTCGAAGTCAAATTATTTTCAAACAAGAAATAAGTGAAAATAAATCTTTTTAATATTTTTTTTTCCAATTCGTTTATTATATAAAGAATCTAAAATCCGCCAACTTACCTTTGGTCGCTTCCACTCGGTGTTCCTTGGAGGATTCTCGCTAAAGAACAAAGATGAATCATCAGCCGGGAATTCCGGATCCTCAAAGAGAATCCCTTCTTCACGACATTTCTGGCAGATTTCATCGTAATTTTGGTTTTCGATTCCGACAAATGGATTTTGTCGTTCCTTTCTTGATGTCCTACCAATGACATGGGCGTGGCGTCCACCACCTCCGGGCAAAAAGGGTATGCGAATTCCAG
>OY757940.1:6381167-6556167 GCA_963585895.1 Sepioteuthis lessoniana
TCTTCAAAATATTCTAAGCCTCACCTTAAAAAAAGATCCTTAACCAAAAATTTTTGTTATGACAATATACTACCACTCCTTATAAACCTAGAAAAACTAATTCAGAATTCTGTCTTGATCATATATATATATATATATATATATATATATATATATATATATATATATATTGTCATCCACAGACAGACAGGTTTCGTTGTATCACAAATCTTCAGTGTGGCTAGACACGTAGGACGTTTGAAGCTTGGATTGAAACCTGCCCAACTTTACATTAGACTTAGTATCATATCGCTCAGCGAACAAGCGTACCATGTTAGCTTTGTAATTATAAGGTATTAAGTATGTGTGTGTGAGCTTGTCAGATTGTGCACATAATTTTTGAAAATGTTTATATATATATATGTGTGTGTCAGTGAGATTAGAAAGACAGCTTTTTAAAATTTTTATATACACATATATATATATATATATATATATATATATATGTGTGTGTGTGTGTGTGTGTGTGTGTGTGTGTCACATTGTGAAGACATATTTTTAAAAATGTTTATATATATATATATATGTGTGTGTGTGTGTGTGTGTGTGTGTGTGTGTGTGTGTGTGTGTGTGACCTTGTGGAGACAACTTTCTTGAAATGTTTTCATATGTGTGTGTGTGTGTGTGTGTGTGTGTGAATACAAAAATATGAAAAAAAGAGGATGGGTTTATTCAGAATTGAATATTATACTAACATTTACGCTTATGTCTTCTTTTTTCATGAAACCATCATCAGGGCAATGTTAATATGTGATGTAGTGTCTTATAAATTACATTCAAATTGAAACGAAACAAATAAGAAAATTCTTAGCATTCTCTAACTGGGAATAACATTCTCTTTGAAATCTGTGACATAATAAGTGTCAGTAATTTTATCTTAAAAGGTTAAGTATTTACTATAAATTTTCACAAAAAATGAACGTATCTGTCCGTAGTTTATATATATATATATATATTTTTTTTTTTTCATTAAGAAAAAACACAAACCAGTCACATTAGGATTATAAATTTATTTCCATCCTGTTATGTGTTTTTGATAAAATCAAAAAACACGAAAAAAAATTTAACGGGCCTTCTTCAGATCTTATAGATAAAATAAA
Source organism: Sepioteuthis lessoniana (assembly GCA_963585895.1). Lineage (NCBI taxonomy): Eukaryota > Metazoa > Mollusca > Cephalopoda > Myopsida > Loliginidae > Sepioteuthis > Sepioteuthis lessoniana. The sequence goes on from OY757940.1 coordinate 6,382,307, forward strand.
TCAGAATAGACACAGGAAAGTTAAATTATTGCTCTGTAGTGTCTGTTACATCGAGCTCTTTACCAGGAAAATTTAAATGTTCACTTTTGAATAGTTTTCTTGTCCTGATGGAATTACTCCCAACTCTGGTTTAACTGGACCAAATAATACGTATATATATATATATATATATATATATATATATATATATAATAGTTTTATATATACTTAATAGCATAAATTCTAAGCTGCGACCACTGGTTTCCTGCAGTCTTTACACAGCAATCATCAGGCATCTGATATAAAAACTAACATATATTTATCTATTATTTTATTATATAATAGCTCTATCACAGATATTGAGCACTCTCCAAATTATAGAGGGGGTGTTCTCGTGGTGTAATGGTTAAAGCGATAGACTGCAGAATCGTAGTAAGTGAGTTCGTATTCCAGTTGCGCTATTACGTTCACTTTCAAGCAAATACCCTTGGGAAAGGTATGAACCCCCTTATCCTCCCAGCTATGGGTTAAATAGTACCTCAACTGTTCTTCTAGGAGAATGGCTTTGGCATTAAATAACCAAGAAAGGTTGATATGCCACTAAAACAAAGAAACAAAACCAAACAAAACTCAAATTATACTGCACTTGGTCTGCCACTAACCCACCAAGTGAAATAGTGACAACCATACGCCAAGTGAGATAGACTTGTAATATATATATATATATATATATATATTGGGAGATGCAGGTTTCATTGAAGATAACTGACAAGATTCTTGTCACGAGTTTTCTACATAACTTTTGTTGTACATAAACAAATGAAATCAATTAGAGATTGTGCATATGAAGGAATTGTCTGAATTGGGAGAAATAGGTTTTTCTTCCCCCAAATAGATCACTAATAGCCACAGCTGGAATTTAAACTCACTGTTTCTATTTTTCACATTGAAAACCATTTAACCCATCTTTGGTCTCTATTTGAATATAAATGAATTGATTTGATTTGTTCGTTTAATGGCACATCAACCTTTATCCTATTTACCCAACCCCTCCGCTCGGGCAGGATATGACACAAGTTCAATTTTTAAGCGGAGTTTAACAGGTTTGAATTCAGAGTTTTCTTTCTCCTAGACTAGTTGCCTCACCAAGGCCGAAGAACCTAGTCTACCCTACTATTTACCCATAGCTGGAGGGAGAATAATTGGATTCATACCTTTCCCAAGGGTATTACCTTTATAGGTCTTTTAATGCTAAAGCCATTTTATAGAGAAACAGTAGTGGTGCTATTTAACTCATAGCTGATGGGGGATTAAGAGGTTCGCAACTGGAGTTTGAACTCGCATACTTCGAGATTACAGTCATGTACTTTAGCCACAATGCCATGGGGATGCCTCTTGAATGAAGAAATAAAGACTGCTTATCTTTTTTAACCATAATTTTTGACTCATTGAGTCACTGGAATAAGTAAAAGATAAAGAATTAATCTTATACTTACTTTCCAACGATAAAGATCCTTCCAAAGTGCCTGAAATTCTTCAAAGCCCAGTTTTCCAGACATGTCTCCCTAAGCAATTGGTTAAGGTAAAAGAAACAAGTTACTTTTTTTTTTAATTTGAGAAACTTATACCAAACCCAGGATTTTTGAAAAATCCATTTTTTTTTCTTTCATTTGCAATTTAAATAAAAGATTTTTTCTTTATTTGCATAAAATAAAACAGGATTTCTTCTAAGCTGTAACTGTATCCATACTACTAAATGGATGCACTGCATGGAAGCTAACAAAAAGCTTGATGAGAAATACACAAGGACGGTGTCTTGAACAAATCCTGGAAGCAACACCTCACAAAACAGCAGCTTTACGGCCACTTACCACTCTTCCTGTTGAATAGCCACAATACAACTACATGTGTACATTTATAAATATACACTTACATGCAGAAACATCATTAACCGGTAATGAACGACTTCAATGAACGACGAACACACTTCTTTATAAAAATATAAATCTCTCACACTTTATTTTCGAAAAGGTGATGTTTGTTGTGTGTGAGAAATGAGTGGAGACAAGGATGGACTGCTATATTGACCCAAGTTCTTCTCTCGGTCATAGCAGCACTTCTTTCACATCTTGGGTTAGGTTGCTCAACTGGGGGTCACTAAGGGCCCAAACCCCTCAATCTGCAGCTGGTTCTCACTTGGCATCCTGTCTCCACATGACTCGAACCGCCCGGGCGCCTGGTTATATTATTTTCTGACGTCCACCTGCTTCCGCTGTTCTTCCGCTTATTTACACAGGTGCATCTCTTGATTGACGACTCGGTCAAGGGTCAATATATAACAATCCCACAAACCATTCAAGGGAGACGAATAAGACTTGCGAGGTAGTGCAAGAGAACTGAAGATAGAACTCATAAGCGACTTTCTCTTGTGGACACCTGCGTATGGATACTAGATGTGGCATCAGTTCGATTCCTTCCGGTTCCTAGAGTTTATTATGGAAACAAGCACTTATGCAAATGCTGAAAAACTTTTGACTCACCCAAGTAAAATAGTAAATATTGTTTTTCCCTAGTATAAAATTAAATTTTGAATAGAATCTATCATAAAAAAAATTATTTTAACAACAGAACAAAACTGACCACGTCTGACTTTTAACAGCAATTTTAGCGCTTTCAGAATGGGGAAGGGAGAAGTGAGCCAAGACAATGAGGCACCAAAAGCTGCCTCCCTCTATTTGTCGGCAGCTACTACAAATGTTCAGTGCGAACTAATCCTAACCCTGCTGAGAAGGCAGAAAAAAAGATAGCCTGTAGAAAGGTTTTGTCGCTCACTCCTTTAACTGTTAAAAAGTAACTAAATTGGGCTGTAGTTATCCAAGATATTCAACGAAAAATCAACTTAGCAGAAAACTTTACTGAAATTAAATGATAGTTGAAAATCCGACCCGAGAATTCGACTTAAGACAACTTTATAGAAAACTCAACTAAAATTAAAGGAAAGCAGGAAATTCTACCAACATTTCAACGAAACCACAAAAACTAATCAAATTCAAAGAACTTTGCTTTATGGACACTCACTCTCTCTCTCTCTCTCTCTCTCTCTCTCTCTCTCTCTCTCTGATAAGTCCCGCAAATTACAACAAATTTGCAACGCTTTATCCTTTCTATTCTTTCTCTTCCTTTGTTTATATTATACAAAATTTGGTTCGTCTGTATTATCTTTTTGATGGTTGTTTTGGTTGTTTGGGTTTTATGGCGTATTAACCTTTGTAGGTTATTTAAAGCCAAATTCTGTCTATATGTATATACATTCAACCAATGATTTCTGAACGAATACTTAGTAGGTAAAATTTTCTATGAGCAGGGTGTCATTTGTTTGCACATGATTAACCAGTTCCAATTCGTAATATTTTTTCGTACAACCCTGTCTCTCATAAGGACAGAACGTCATCTATTTTGACGTTTTCGAACAAATCAGTTAAACTAGTCACTTTGAAAAATCGCTTTCCGATAACATCGAAAGCTCTGCATTTTGTTTTAATCCTTATTCGAACTAGAAAACTGCGTAATCTACTGTTAGACATCGCCTCCTAAGGCTCCCTAAAATATTATCTCCTTATATCTAAAATGCCACTATTATTCTTTTAATACGTCGACTTTTCAATTCATGTTACAAACTCATGAGATTTTTCTGCAGAACTCTATGAGAGATGACATGGAAGAAAATAAAGATGATTGGAAGAACAAAACGATATTGGCAATGTTGACGAATTAAGAATGTAAAAATCAAGAAAACCAAGAGAGAAAGGACGTAATATAATTAATTTTAAAGAAAAGAAGAAAAAAAATGACGAGAAGACATAAAAGAAAAGACGGATGAAATTTGTTTGATAGAAAATCCGTTGATGAAGGAGTAGAAATTTGAGACGACGTTGATAAAAGGTTTTGTTTGGTTTCTTCGTTTAATAGCCCATCAATGTTTGCAGAAGAACAGCAGGGGAACTATTTAACCCATAGCTGGTGGGGAGGGAGAATAAGGGGAGTAATACCTTTCCTAAAGTTATCAATCCAAAAGTGAATGTAATAGCGCGACGGGAGTTCGAACTCGCTTACTATAATATCACAATCAAGCACGTTAACCACTACACCACGGAAACTCCTCCTTAACGTAAATGAAGAAATAGGAAAAGATAAAAAAAAGAATAGGGAATGATATGAAGAAAAAGGGGAAATAGAAGGTGATAGAGAAAGAAAAAGAAAATCAAAGAAGAGGGAAAAGAAGAAAATATAGAAAACTGAAGAAAAAAGAAAGAAAGAAGGGAAACATAAAGAAGAAGAAAAAGAAGAAGAAAAGTGATTGAAGAAGAAAAAGAAGAAGAAGGAGAAGGATTTTTATGCTTACTAATATAAGTATAATTCTAAACAGGATCTTTAGTTCATATCCCTCTTATTAGCTAAACCAAATCTTTATCTTTTTGTTTAACCATATAAAGTTCTGCCTGAAACCTTCTTGAGTAAATATATTTTTTGTCCGTCTGTCCGATACCAATTTCCAAGAGCTTATGGATCCTGGAACATGTTTCAGCCTATGAGATCTTGAAAATTCCCAGTAAAGGATTCAATTTACAATTAAGTATTTTGTTAAATTGGACCCTTACTTTGTGTCTATCGTATTAGCTAAACCAAATCTTTATCTTTTTGTTTAACCATATAAAGTAAACATTTAGCGGAAACTTTCCATACGAGAAACCAACGTTATGATTTTTTCTGAATTCTTTTTTTTTTTTTTTTTTTTTTTGCTATGACTTTTTTTCCCAGTCACTGAAAACTTAAGACTTTTTATCAAATCTTGTTCAATTTATATTCGTAGTAAAAAGCATTGATCACCAGAGGGAGCCATAAATGTTTTCTAGTCACGAAGCGCTCACAAAAACATCGTTGCCAGTCAGCTGGGGCAGTAGAATACACCGACTGCTTCTCTGCAGAGGAGTAAGACCTCACCCAATGAGTGTCCTGGATATGACACTACACGATCTAATGATGAGGCTTTAGTGATGCTGGAGCTTTGGGGAATGCGGAACACCCATTCATTACCATTGCTCCCTGATCCACACTGGCTCAGAATGGTAGCACCTGATAGGGCCCTATCTATGGGTTAAATTGAACTAACTGCATACTTATGCTAAACTGAATTGTTTGAATTAGAACTGTTTGACTAAACTGAATTGCTTAAATAGAAATATTTTTGACAATTAAACTGTACTTACATTTGAACTGCGTGCTTATACTAAACTGAATTGTTTGAAATGGAACTGTTTTTGACATTGAAAATGTACTTACTCTCAATTGAATTGACAATTAAACTGTGCACTCATGCTAAACTAAATTGTTTGAAATAGAACTATTTTCATAAAAATGGATTTGGCGTTAAATAACCTGCAAAGGTTCAAATGCAAAAAACACAACCAACCAACCTTGTTTGGTATTCTGCCTGTGTTTAATAATACTTAGGACTGATAAATCTATGGTTAGTTTACTAATATTTAGAGCTGGTTTTCTGCTAGTATTTCAAATCCATCCTAGCAAGGGAGTCCCCTTGGCGTGGTAGCTAGCATGCTGGACTGTGACATCGTAGTGAGTGAGTTCGAACTCCAGTCGTGCTATAGCGTTCTCTTTCGAACTAAAGTCCTTAGGAAAGACATGAACCCCTTATCTCCCTATCAATAGATTAAATAGTGTTACTTCTGTTTTTCTGCAAAGATTACTTTGGCATTGAATAACCACAAAAGTTGATATATCTTTAAACAAGAGAAACCAAAACAATTTATATTTTTGTTTAATCATAGAAAGAAGAAATCTTGCTGAAAATTCCTTGTTAAAAAGCAAAGTGAGGATCTTTTTTTCCGGTGACCTTTTTTTTCGCTAGTCACCGAAAAATAAAAACTTGAAAATCTAAAATTGCTGAACCAACCAACCAGCCAACCAATCAACCAACCAACTAACTAAGTACTAGTATCTACTTCCCAACAGAATTTCCCATCCCAGTTTTGTAATTCAACTCCTGAGAGTTATGCTCTAATTTGTACAAGTTCTATGTTCGTACCAAAACATTCTAACCCATAAGCACCATTTTGTTATTTACTTTCTTTTATTTTCATCATTTTTCTTCGACTTTTTCTACTTTTAGCCAAGTGATTATTACAAAATATAATATAGGTCAAATTCACTCACAAAGAGAAGCAGGTATTGAATAAACCATAGAACACATTTTGGATCGTATTTAAATACACTGAGACTATTGAAAATATTATCCTGTTTGAAATTGAAGTTTTTGTGTTTTATTAAGAAATAAGGTTGTTTTTTTTAAGTTACACTACAACAATACCATTTTTAGTAACTTGGTATCTCCTTTTATCGAAAACAAAATGTGACTTTTACACACACACACACACACACACACACACACACACACACATATATATATATATATATATATATATATGTAAAAAGAAAGTCGGAATTGTCGCAAAACAATCAAATATTTTAGTGTTCGATTTTTGCATAGAACAGGTTTTTATAACCAATTGAAATAGCTGAAGCTTGCTACCTAGGTTTCACAAAAAGCATCTTTATAAAAACTTTACACACACACACACACACATACACACACAAATATATATATATATATATATATATATATAAGGGTCGTTCAAAAGGTTAAAGAAAGAAGAGCTTGGCTGAACATTTTTGTTGTAGCAACATACTACGACTTCTTAGAAAACTAGAAAATTCTGAATTAGTTTTTCTTCTTTTATAAGAAGTGCTAGTATATTGCCATAAACAAGAATATTCAGCTGTGGTCTTCTTTCTGGGTTGGTCTTAGAACTTTTTGAACAACACATCATAAATATATATATTGGCCTTTTGGGTAAAGTGTTCGCCAATGGTCCGGAAGACCTGGGTTCAATCCCAGGTCGCATCATACCAAAGATTTTTAAAATGGTACTTGATACCTCCTTGCTCAGCAATATAAGGAACGTATCAAGGGTAAAATGGAGCAATCCAGGGAAAGGAGTAGCGCCCTCCCTTATACCTCGGTGTAGTAGCTGTTGAAAAGGGAGCCTTCTGGTCGCCCTCGACTACGGTCTCCAACTTTACTTATATATATATATATATATATATATAGTAGTGGCCATAAGTTAAGGAACGGAACAACAACAAATATTTAAATGATTTTTACTAGAAAAAATTTGCATATACGTTTATGAAATTTTCACAAAATATACTTGGAACATATATGCATATATTTACATATCAAATTTTCTAAATTTTCTTTTACAGCAAATCAATAGTCAACTGAAAAAATAAAAATATACATTTTGCCCTGGTCAAAAGTTAAGGAACGTTAAATCCTTGCTAGATCAATATATAAACTAAAGAAAAATACAATATTTAGTAAATTTTCTTTTGCATTGGATTACCTTATTGCATCTTCGACCACATGAGTCAATTAACTTCTTACAAAAGGAGGTAGTGATACTTTCCCATTCTTCTTTCAGAAAATCCCATAAATCATCAATATTTTGAGGATTTATGTTCTGAGCTTTCTCTGTTATGATTTTCTCTACAGGATTCATATTTGGGCTTTGTGGGGGCCACTTCATAACAACTATACCTTCCTCTTCAAGAAAACTTAACACAATTTTAGCTTTGTGGCAAGGCGCGTTGTCTTGCATAAATATTAGAGTTTCAATTGTCCGTTTGCGTAAATGAGAAAGGGTATGCTGGCGAAGAAGTTCTTTATAAACACTGGTACTAATATGACCGTGACAACGAACAATGGGTCCTACTCCCGCTGAAGAAATTATCCCCCACACCATTACACCCACCTCCAAATTTCAGAGTTTTCTTAACGCATTGAAGAGATAAGCGTTCCTCATTTTTACGTCTTACAAACCTCTTACCATTAGATCCAAACAAGTTGAATTTAGATTCATCACTAAAGTCAACCATATTCCATTGTTCCTCTGTCTATAGAATATGCTCTGTGGCAAAGTCAAGACGGGCCTTTTGATTTTTCTTTGGAATCAAAGGTTTGCGACATGGAATCCGAGCCACTAATTTTTCCTTATTTAACCTACGAGAAACAGTTTTTCTAGAGATTGGCTTTTCTGTTTGCTCACAATATGTGCGAGAGTAGACGTTGCTGTATCAAAACGGTCTTTTAAAGACATTTTAACAATCATCCGATCTTCCCGTTCGGTAGTCATAGGAGGCCTGCCCGTTTTCGGTTTTGGTTCAAGTGTCTTATCAGCCTTAAATCTACTGATAATACGATAAACAACGCTTTTTGACTTTCATTCGACGCCAACAATTTTAGAATAAGATTTGCCTTCTTCATGATTTGCTAAAATGAGCTTTCTTCTTCTCGAGTTAAACAATTACATGCTTTCGACTCCATCTTGCTTAAAAATAGTTCCAACAATGTATGACAGTTGACTATAAATAAAAATTAGCAATCAAGTTGTTTAAAAATTACCTAGATTAAATTCAACTCCGTTCCTTAACTTTTGAGCAGGGCAAAATGTATATATATATATATATTTTTTTTAGTTCACTATTAATTTACTGTAAATTCTTTTTGGAAAACATCATATGTAATAAATACAGATATGTTCCAAGCATATTTTTGTAAATTTTTGTAAACGTACATGCAAATTTTCTCAAGTAAAAATCATTTAAATATTTGTTGTTGCTCAGTTCCTTAACTCATGACTGCAACTGTGTATATATATATATATATATATATATATAACCTAATTATTCTAAACATGCAATCTCCTTATATATAAAGCACAAAGTGGCTTTATATATATATATATATATATATATAAGTCATGAAACCTGATTTCCAAACAATGAGAAATTCAGTAGTACACCATTCAAAACAAAATTTACTTTTTTTTTTCCTTTTTCTTTTTTCTTTTTTTTTTTTTTCGTTCGTCTGACGGAAATTTCTGCCAAGAGTATGTATGTAGTATCAGTATGCTTCGTCGAGGATAAAAATGTTGCTCCTACTGCACTTCTGCCTTGGATCAGGATGTAGTACCTGTACCGGTGAAAATCTAATCAAATATATTACAAAATAAATAAATGCCGTAAATTACTGCGTACGTCAACCTGGTATGTAAGTCAAGATTTTTAGTTCATTATTCTGGGTTAGACCTACGCCTGCTGTATAGGTGGACCCGACCCCAACATACATTAGGTTACTGTGACGTACCTGTTAGTTTTTACAGTCAGTGCATCAGCTGTTGGAAATGGTTTATGATAGAGCCTTAACATTAAGTAAAAGTAAAGTTAGCGACCTTAGTCGAGGGTAATCCGAAGGCTCCCTTTTAAATAACTACTACAGCAAAGTGTAGGGGAGGGCGCTACTCCATTCCCTGGATTGCTTCATTTTACCTTTGATCCTTACCTTATAATCCTAAGTGTTAAGCATATTTACCAACCCCTCCGTTCGGGCAGGATATGATACAAGGTCAATTTTTAAGCGGAGTTTAACAGGTTTGAGTTCAGAGTTTTCCTTCTCCTAGACTAGTTGCCGCACCAAGGCTGAAGAACACAGTCTATCCTACTATTTACCCATAGCTGGAGGGAGAATAATTGGATTCATACCTTTCCCAAGGGTATTAGTGCAATTTGAAATGCAATCAGCCTCGTCCAGGATTTGAACTCGTGTCGCCGTGTTCATTTCCTACGACGATAACCATTACACCACGGACACCTCCTATATTTACCTAACCCCTCTGCTCGGGCAGGATATGACACAAGGTCAATTTTTTTAAGCGGAGTTTAACAGGTTTGAGTTCAGAGTTTTCCTTCTCCTAGACTAGTTGCTTCACCAAGGCTGAAGAACCTAGTCTGCCCTACTATTTACCCATAGCTGGAGGGACATAAATTGGATTCATACCTTTCCCAAGGGTATTAGTGCAATGTGAAATGCAATCAGTCTCGTCCAGGATTTGAACTCGTGTCGCCGTGTCCATTTCACTCCGACGATAACCATTCCACCACGGGCACCTATAATCCTAAGTGCTAAGTAAGGCGGCATCAGATATCACTTTTTGAGTCTTTGGTATGACTCGACATGGGATTGAACCCCGGTCATCCAGACCATTGGTGAACACTCTACTTATTATTTCAATGGCGCGGTCTAGCATTAACATAATATTTAATTTCTATAACAGTTTTATGATTTTATATTTGTATCTGTGTTAATTTTTATATATTTTCACCAAACACAATTTTGATTTGTTTGGTGTAGTTTGGTTTGGTTTTATGGCATATCAACCATTGTAGGTTATTTAATGCCAAATCCTCTTTATATATATATATTAAATATATATGATTTGGTTTGGTTTGGTTTTATGGCATATCAACCATTTAAGGTTATTTAATGCCAAATCCTCTTTATACATATATATTAAATATATATGATTTGGTTTGGTTTGGTTTTATGGCATATCAACCATTGTAGGTTATTTAATGCCAAATCCTCTTTATACATATATATTAAATATATATGATTTGGTTTGGTTGGGTTTTAGGGCATGTCAACCATTGTATGTTATTTAATGCCAAATCCTCTTTATACATATATATTAAATATATATGATTTGGTTTGGTTTGGTTTTATGGCATATCAACCATTTAGGGTTATCTAATGCCAAATCCTCTTTATACATATATATTAAATATATATGATTTGGTTTGGTTTGGTTTTATGGCATATCAACCATTGTAGTTATTTAATGCCAAATCCTCTTTATACATATATATTAAATATATACGATTTGGTTGGGTTTGGTTTTACGGCATATCAACCATTGTAGGTTATTTAATGCCAAATCCTCTTTATACATATATATTAGATATATATGATTTGGTTGGGTTTGGTTTTACGGCATATCAACCATTGTAGGTTATTTAATGCCAAATCCTCTTCATACATATATATTAAATATATGATTTGGTTTGGTTGGGTTTTATGGCATATCAACCATTGTAGGTTATTTAATGCCAAATCCAGCAAAGTTAAATGGGTCGAAGTTTTGCTATGTATCACAAATAATTGTATTAAACATCACTCATTTGTTTACACCCTGTTGAATGATCAAACAATTTAATTTAGCGTTAATCATTTGTTTGCACTTAGTTTAAATGTCAAACGGTTCTATTTGACCCATAGATTAGGTGCTATCTCTCCGGGCCAGAGTGGACCTGGGAGCGATGTCAATGAAGGGGTTATTCTGCATTACCCAAAGCTCCTGCATTACAGGAGCCCTATCACAAGATTGTTTAGTGTCATATCCAGGACACTCGTTGAGCGACGGGACTTACTCCTTTTGTAGAGTTGCAGTCGGTGTATTCTACAGCCCCAGCTAACTGGGCCATGATTTTGAGTTGAAAACGTTTGCGACAGTCTGCTGGAGTCACAGTGTGGTGTATATTGATTGCAAGGAGTACTCTTCCACTGGTTGATTGTTAGGAGTACTCTTCCACTGGTTGATTGTTAAGAGTACTCTTTCACTGGTTGATTTTTAGGATTACTCTTCCACTGGTTGATTGTTAGGATTACTCTTCCACTGGTTGATTGTTAGGAGTACTCTTCCACTGGTTGATTTTTAAGATTACTCTTCCACTGGTTGATTGTTAGGAGTACTCTTCCACTGGTTGACTGTTAGGATTACTCTTCCACTGGTTGATTGTTAGGTGTACTCTTCCACTGGTTGATTGTTAGGATTACTCTTCTACTGGTTGACTGTTAGGAGTACTCTTCCACTGGTTACCCACTCTTTGGTAAAGGTTTGGATTTGAGCCCTGCCGTATAAGTCGACCCCTAATTTTGTAATGATTTTTTCAGGCTTAAAACGTTGACTTGTATATCGCAGTTACGGTATACATTTTTATCACCTCCTCCACACGATCAGGATGTGACTCAAGGCCAATTCTTAAAGAGCCCAATATTCTCATGTTCTGGTTACTTGAAGGGAGAATAGTTGGATTCATACCTTTACTTAGTGGATTAGCGCTATGTGAAATACAAACAACCCCGTTCAGGATTTGAACTCGGGTCACCGTGTCAATTTCCTACAGCGATAACAATTACACCACGAGCGCCTTTATTTATTTGCGGTTTTAATTTCATACACCTTGAATTATTTTTTCTCTACATATTTTATATCTTATAGTTTTTAAAATAATTATAACCTTTCTATTGGCACAGATGCTACACATTGATCTTAAGCAGTTGTGGCAGCAAGTAAATCTGTGATTTGGGACAGTTGTGCTTATCCATATATAAACGACCCAATCACCTCTGAAAAGAACTATGCTAGTTAGAAAATAACTTGCAAGCAATAATTCTGAATTATTCAATTTTATATAAACCTGAGCATTTAAATTTTCCCACTCCTCTACCACAAACAAAATGTGACACAAGGTCAATTTTTTCGTAAAGTACAGCTAGTTTGGATGTAGTCTTTTCTTTTTCTTCCACTGGTTGCCTTACTGAGGCCAAAGAACCCAATCTGTCTTACTATTTACTCATAATTGGGGGAGAATAGATGGGTTCATGCCTTGCGTAATTATTTTTCTACATAATCATTGATAAATTTGATGAGGCTACAAAAATGCTAAAAGAATGTTTAATTTACTACTGTAAGAATCTGTACGTATTAACTGGATTCCTCAGCTATGAGCAGGATGTGACACAAGGCTAATTTTTATCAGAGCACAGCTGGTTTGAATTCAGTGTTTTCCTTTATCTAGTCTGGTTGTCTAACCAAAGATAAAGAACCCGGTCTGCCTTTCTATTTACTCATTGTTGGTAGGGGAGCTTATGGATTCATGCCTTTCCCATGCGTATGTAAAACGCAAACAGCCAAGTCCAGAATTTGAACTCGAACCGCCGGGTTAATTTCCTACAACGATAACCATTATAGTTGATGTTGCCAGGTGGGATTTAAATTTCAAGTAATGTCTTCCAATTTCACTTCTTAATCCACTTAATCCACTTAATCCTCTGATATAACTCAGAGATTTAAAAAGTAAATCTTTATTTCTAGTTGGAAATTCTTTGGGATATCATGAAATTCTATCAATTTATACTTCTATATAGTGATATTATTCAGCTGATAGAGTTCTTATAAACATTTTTGGGGGTAATTATCTGTTCTTCTTCTTTTACATATTTTTTAGATATAATTATAAATAAAACAAACATTCTTGTTTGCTGAAATAACTGCGATGTCCCAGTCTAGCAGGTTTAATACTATGCTACGGAGACACCCACTTCTTTATGATTTAGTTTGGTTTGGTTTGGTTTCTTTGTTTAAGGCATATCAACCTTTGTGGATAATTTAATGCCAAAGACATCCTTGTAGACGGAAAGTCGTGGTACTATTTATCCCATAGCATAAGGGGGTAAGTGAGTTCATGCCTTACCCAAGGGTATTATTCCGAAAGTGAATATAATAGTGGGATTGAAGTTTGAACGTGCTTATTACGTCCAATACGTTATCGACTACGCCACGAGGACACCCCTCTTCATGATTTAGTTTGGTTTGGTTTGGTTTGGTTTCTTTGTTTAAGGCATATCAATCTTAGTGGGTAATTTAATGCCAAAGACATCCTTGTAGAAGAACAGTAGTAGTACTATTTATCCCATTGCTAGAGGGATAAGTGAGTTCATGCCTTACCCAAGGGTATTATGCCGAAAGTGAACATAATAGTGGGATTGAAGTTTGAATGCGCTTATTACGATGTTGCAGTCACATACGTTATCTACAACGCCACGAGGACACCCCTCTTCATGATTTAGTTTGGTTTCTTTGTTTAATGGCATATCAACCTTTATGGGTTATTCAAAACCAAAGGCATTCTTGTAGAAGAGCAGTAGTGGTACTATTTAACATATAGTTTGGGGAATAGGAGCGTTCATGCCTTTCCCGATGGTATTGGTCCGAAAGTGTACGTAACAGCTCGGCTAGAGTTCGAACTCGCTTACTACTGTTACATTTACAGGGTCCACGATGCGGAAAAACGCTCATAGTTGTTCATAAACATAAAAATCCCGAAAATACAAAATTCACGTCATTGGTTCAAGTACGAAACTTTTATTTACCTTTTTGAGTTTAAAGGTTTTTCGACATGAGGAGAGAGAGACACAATTTCTTTCTATGCTGACTGCTTTTACATCGTTAGCTCTCAACCCAACCAACGCGCGGCTCCCGTAGCGCACAAATTCGTCTGGCCTCGCCCAGGTCTGAATCTCAACTCTCTCATTCGGAGGCAGGAACTCAACTGACTGCTTTTTCTCAAATCCCAAAAATCCTCATTCCACGCTTCCGGTGCATGACGTCATTCACAATCCTGGTCCCAATTCCTATCTGAGATTTTTATTTTGACATCTCTGAATGACACATCCTCTCTGTGCGCGCGTGAACACCTGCGCTCATGTTTGCACCTAACTAACCCATGAACTGAGCCGAAAGGTTCTCATCCTAACTAAACCGAAAGGCAAGATATACAAAACGAAATCCCTCCACCATTATATTACACTACGATGCCACAGTCAAGCACGTTAACCACTAAGCCACGGAGACTACACCCACCGTATTTAAAGTTCACATTTTATACTGGGCGTATAAGATGACCTCCAATTTTGGGGGCATTTTTCAGGTCAAAAAGCCATCTTATACACCAACAAATACGGTTATTATTCTTAGATGAAGATTTGTCAATTACCATTATTAATTTGAGTTAATTTCTTCCCTTTAATCTTGGTTCCTTTTTAATCACAACAAATTTGGGTGGTTTATCTTTATGACATTGAGAATCAACACATATAAGAAAGAATAACGGGAACGTATCCTTCTTTCCGATATGTACGAGGATCATTAAATAAGTTTCCAGACTTTTTTCATATTGGCACTTTTATTGATAGTACACACATGAAACTCTAGTCCCCTTCGAAGTAGTCTCCTCCGGCTACAATGTACTTGTTGTACAGTTCCAACTACATCTGAAAGGTCCCATGGAAGTCCTCTTGTGTGAGCGTGTCAATGATCTTCGTTACAGCCTCTTTCATTTCCGCAACTGTCTCATAACGACAGCCTCTGAGCTTAGGGAATAACCAAAAGTCACAGGTAGCAAGGTCTGGACTACAGGGAGGGGGAGAAACTGTCTTGATGCCCATCTTGGTCAAATAGTCTGTGACAAGGATGGAGTTGTGGACTGATGTATTGTCCTGGTGGAAATGCCACTGACCCGATTTGAAGAGTGCTGGCCTCTTCCGGCGAAATCTCTTCCTGAACTCCCTTAAAACCTTAACATAGTAACCCTAACCCTAACCCTTTGGCCAATCAACTCTGGTATATTGACTTCCTTACTCCTCCCACACCTCTCATCATCCCTCACAAACTCCCTGCCTTCCTTGAATCTGCTATGCCACTCAAAAACTCATGCTCGATTCATGCAAGATGCTCCAAAAGCAGTCTGAAGCATTCCATACGTTTCTGTGGTATTTTTTCCACGTTTAAAACAGAATTTTATTGCATATCGTTCTTCTAAAGTGTCCTCGCGTCCAGATTGCATTTTCGAAATTCACCAGCTGTGACAATCAGGCTTTAGTAGGGTGTATTCCAATTGCTGCTGTAGCTGTTGATTTGAACCTGAAATCATAAAACTTGGTCAGTCATCTCATAAGATGTATAGCAATAACATACTGAATTTTCAAGAGTCTACGACAATTGTAAATGGCTGTACAAAAAAAGTCTGGAAACCTATTGAAGGCACCTCGTATCATGTCCTTTCTCTTGGTGTTCTTGATTTTTACATTCTTACTTCGTCAACATTGCCAAAATCGTTTTGTTCTTCCAATCATCTTTATTTTCTTCCATGTCATCTCCTTTGACAACGCTAATACAGAGTCCGGCAGAATGGTCTCACGAGTTCTACACTGTTGTAGAGATAACTTAAATTACGAAGACGAAGAAAAATACTAGCGTCGAGACACAATAAATGATTGTTTCCTTTGGATTAGGGTGAACGTTCTCTTTTAAACGCCCCCATGGTCACATGAGATTCCCAGAAACCTTCTTCTTTTTTTAAATCTCTGTTCGTTGAACATAAGCGTGACTTTATCTCCAACATCGCCGATGAACATTGTTTCTCGCTTCGTTATTGAAACTTTAAAGCCTACATGGTTAAACAAGCGCTCATGTAAGACATTTACCATTTTGTACCCCTTTTATATACTGCTTGTTCATAGAACAAAATTGTACACATTTTATCTGTTTGGAAAGATTTGTTTATACTTGTAAGTACTTCTGGTATGTTTATTATGTATGACGTAAATATTCCTATACGTGTCATCATCATCATGTCACACCGCCAGCACGGATCTCCCTGACCCTCTCCCGCCACCCTTCTCTATCGTCCATCGCTCCCGGTAGGTCTTCAAGGCTACATCCTGTATCGGCACTGAGCTGTTGTATATAGTTTCTAGCTGGTCGTCCTGCCTTTGCTCGTCCATGTGAAGGGGTCCACTGGAGTATGTCACTAATGAGTTCGTCCCCACTTTTCCAGCAGTGTCTCGCATGTCTGGTTCGTCTAACTTAGATAGTTTTCGTGATAAGTGGTAGGTGGCCGTATAGTAGCTGCTTTGTGGGGTGCTGCCTTCTTGTATTTCGCTCCGTTTATTAAATGTTTGTGAATCACTAGATATACAAATGACAATACTGAATCTTGGTGAGTAGAGACGCGACAAAATATTCTCCCTATCACAAATCGCGTCAATATTAACTAAAATGAACTATTGTGAGTATCTTAGTTTTTGCCAAAATTGATTGATATATTAACGAATGCTTGGCAAGAATTTGACTATCAGTTGATATATATATATGTTATATGACTGGAAGAGAGCTCTTCTAATTTATCGTATACACAAAATAATGGTTGCAATTAGCGCCCACGAGAGCATTCACCGGATGTTATCGGTGCTGAGACAAAATGAAAAAAGTGGTTTCTGCGCATAGCGAAATGTCGATGAAATTTGTCAAAAAATAAAGATAATGAAAAGTAATTTTTCGGCCAATCCACGACCTTCGCGGTAAAAACAAAACCCCAATCTGATCTGATCAGAAGAGAAAAACGATATAAAAGACAAGTTTCTCGATAGCAGGGTCAGATCAAAAGAAGGCAGACGACAGTTCGCACACCGAAACTCCAACTGAGAGAGAGAGAGAGAGAGGGAGAGAGAGAGAGAGACACACACACACACATACACACATACACACAGATAGAGACGAAACTCGAAACCACGCATCATCCACATTGACTTTCCTCTTCTCCGCTTTAAAGGAAGCGACTAAACAGGAAATCACCAAACACCCCTCTCCTCTCCGCACTGGTAACATTTGATTGACCGCGTGCGTCTAAGTCTAACAATTCTACCACAATTAAGCATAGGACATTTTTCTACTTTTTAATTCCATATCAACACATTTATACAAACCCAGCTATTTTAACTTTTTACTTATTTGTTTCCAATACAATTGTTAAAATATTTACTTGCCCACATGTTCTTTGTTTTTGCAACTGTGTTTATTTCTTTCCTTGCAACCATACGCTGATATAACATGTATTTATCAATCCCCCTACACAAACAGTATGTTTCATAAATTCAATTATTTTTAAGCGGAGTACATCTGGTATGAATTCAGAATTTTCCTTCTCCTTGACTGGTTGCCATATAAAGATTAAAGAACCCAGTCTGCTCGACTATCTATCCATAGTTGGAAAGAGAATAATTGGATTCAAACATTTCCGGAGGGTATTAGCGCTATGTGAAATGCAAACGGCCTCGTACAGGATTTGAACTCAGTTTGCAGAATCCATTTCTAATGACGATAACCGTTACACCTCAAGCACCTCCTCAAAAAGATGAAATCTGAGCGTTTGTGACTCATTCATTTATTATTAATTCCATTCATTTCAAATTCTTTGATGCGTCACGGAATGTTGATATGGGTTGACCATTTCTCTTTTTATAGGAAATCAATAAAAGGATACATCGTGCATGGCAACCATGCTTCGACACGGTTCGATCCCAAATCCATCGAAGTCAAATTCTGAAAAAAAAGTCAAAAATTAAAATATGAAAATGGCATTTGAAAATTGAACAAATATCGATTTTGTTAACAGTTACAAAAGAAGTTTTCCCTTTGTGAAGTAACAGACGGCAAAAAACGACAGAAAACAAGATTGATTTTCATGGAGGAAATGATTTTAAACTAATTTTGTTAAAAAAAATAGGACAAAACCATACATCTAAGAGTCTTTTCCATTGACCGTAATTAGTTCTGTATAACAAACATTCATGCATAATACATATTCGGATATAATACACAATACAAACTTTCGACTACGAAATTCTGGAAAAAAAAAACTTTTTTGTATAAAATGCATTGACTTATTGAATTTTTTTGCCGCAAAATTTCTACTGAATTAACACTTGTTCAATTCTTTATTCGGTATCTATCAACTAAAAATAAGAATTCATACAGTTTATATAACGTTTCGAAACAGAATTTACAAAATATTTAGAGCAAGGACAAAGAGATGTTCATACGAAAATGTTATTTACTTTCGGTGAAAATAAGTTCACAATGGAAGAAAAAAAAATCATAAACAAAACATACATTCAATTGACCATTTCTCTGTTGCGGTATAAAACAGAAGTATTTACAACACATTAATGTGGACCAGAGATATGACTTACTTTCAGTCACCGAATATAGCGATGCACATAGTTGAAAAAAAGGTCATATTTAGTTCTTGTGTATAATGCAAACCCCAAGCTTTTAGGTTAAAAAAAAAACAACAAAAAATGCGTATTACACGCAAATATCAACTATCTACTATCAAAATTAGAGCTAATATTTTTAAAAATATGGACAACTAGAAAGAACAAAAATCACCCCAAACATTTACAAAATGCAAACATAATGAATCAATTCATAATACTGAATAATATATTTGGACATTTGTACATTTATTTTGAATGTTTTAATAAGGGTTATAAGAAAATTACGAGTCATCCTCTAGACGGCTGTGCACCCGGATGAAGGGAGGCCAAGGATATAGGTAGAAGGCAGGACGGAAGACTTGAGCACATGACTTGGGCACGGCGAGACGAGGCAGAAGCGAGTAGGGTCTCAACGAAGAGAGATGTGGTTAAATACAACTTGAAAAGGGTGTTAGCAGACTGACCAACTCAACAAACAGAACCCAGAAGACAATTTTTAGCCCTACGAAACCTAACATCTACAGCCCTCTTGAAACAGTAATCAGAAAATATACCGAAAGACAACAGGACATTTTCCAACTACAAATAAGTGTATTATAATTTTAACTTTGTTCTCTTAAAGACTGCTAAATTGTTCTCTTAAAGACTGCTAATTTTAACTTTGTTCTCTTAAAGACTGCTAAAGGAATATGCTTTAGCAACTTTTTCAAACTTCTTATAAAAACGTATTTTCAGTTGATGGGACACACTTCGACTGGGTCAGCGGCACGGATCTGGTCCTGGTGTGTCTCCTCTATGGACATACCTCGAGCCTCAGGGGTCCGTACCCCGCCGGCTTTAAACCTCCTCGGAGGGATTGATTTATTGCCTGGCACATGAGGCGCCTTTTTTTAGGGGAATGCCGACGGGACCCGAGGCATTTTTAGAGCCACCGGGTGCGTCTGGGCTACAGCTCTGCGCCAAGACCCATCTTAAAAAAGGCCTTGTGCTACACTTGTCCGCTCGGTTAGACGGAGGACAAATACCGCTTATTCTTTCTTACGATCCACATCAGGATTATGAGAATATATTGTCTTATGAACAGATTTTTCCTGGGGATTCTTGGTGCCTCAGATCAACTGAATGTCTGTGTCTTTTTTAAATAAAGTATTATCTTTTTATTTTTTATTTCCTTTATTTGATTTACATAATACTTTAGTAGATCATACCATGAATACAGTGATCGTTATAAGTTTCTACATAATTGTACAGTTACAGATTGGGCTACTTCAACCCTTCAAGGGTAAAGAAGTTCTGAGAAGAGAAAGAAAGAGAAACAATTCGTTAAACTGGCTTTGTGTGCATAAAAAAAATCCGATTTTATCCTGTTTATCTTCTAATCTAAATCCTGGATATTTTTCATAAGGAAATTTTCTTATTTTGATTGATTTTGTTCCGTTTAATCAATTCATTAGTTTAAGCTTTGGCTACTACAACCCTTCAAGGATAGCGGAGAGGTTCTGAATCACAATACAAAGACGATGAAAAGGATGGGAAGATAAAGAGATTTGCAGACTGGTATCAAATTTAAAAAAATTAAAAATGAAGATAAACTTGAGCCAGAAGTCCCTCTGCATGTCAACACATCAACTACTATAACAGGTACCCTACCACAGATTGATCTGCTTTGATCATGTGATACATGCCTCACTGAATTCACCACTCTGTCTCCAACTATTTTGAACACATCAGGGAATTTTCTTATTTTGACTAATTTTATTTTAATTCGTTTATTAGTTTAAGCTTTAGCAACTACAATCCTTCAAGGAGAGGGGAGAGGTTCTGAATCACAATACAAAGACTGAAAAGAATGGGGAAAACTTAAAAATCAAGTTAAGCATAAGGCAAAAGTCCTTTTGTAACCTCTTAATAAATTACTACAAAATCTAGTTCATTTTTAGGTGACAAATTAATCTATTAGGGATAAAATTTCAAGAAAACGAAAAAAAAAAAATTTGTTTATTTATGTTCTTTTTCTTTTTTCTTTTTTTTTTTTTTTCGTTTTTGTAAAAAAAATTCAAATTGATGATCTCGTTATCGGCAGCTGTTTGCAAAAATAAAAACAAAAATTACGAAACAACTTTATATGAAAAAAAACAACAAAACAAAACAAAACAAAACTAAACTAAATAAAAAACAAAAAAACAAAACAGAAATAAAACAACAAAAAATAAAAAGTATTCATTAAAAGATTTTACTTGGATGAATCAAAAGTTTTGCAATATTTTGGTAGGTGCTAGTTAGTGTTGCCTCAATCACATGACCAAAGCAGTTCAAGCCATGATAGGTACCCACCATGGTTGGTAGTATCGTGATAGTTGGTGCGCTGACACGGTGTATATTGCTTCACTCTGTGTGTGATTTGAAAAGCATTTATTGCGCAAAAAGTGAAAGCGTAGTTGATCA
The DNA here is from genome assembly GCA_963585895.1 of Sepioteuthis lessoniana. Lineage (NCBI taxonomy): Eukaryota > Metazoa > Mollusca > Cephalopoda > Myopsida > Loliginidae > Sepioteuthis > Sepioteuthis lessoniana. Next base: position 6,403,605 of record OY757940.1, read on the forward strand.
TAGTTAAGTAACTAGATGGTTTAAGAAATTTGGCTCGGGTTGCAAAAACCTTGACGATCAGGCAACGTCAAATTGGACTAAAATCGTGGATCTCGAGGCCGCGGTTCAACCTTTGGAGGCAAAGCGGGCATGCTCATTATCTCACTGTCCTTTGGGGTTGGTCACATTGACTTTGGCAAAAACATCCACAGCTGCCCAATTGTGTTTCTCGTTACCAAAATATTGAAAAACCTTTGACACATTATTATATGAAAAAGAGTTTAAATGCATCGTGTTAGATCTAATTCTAGAGCATAAAAGAAAAAGATATATCAAAGAAAAAAAGAAAAAAAAAAACACAAATTTTAGTAAATTGGAATTTCTTTGCAAAAAGAATTCCTTGTTTGTATTTTTGATCAATTTTTTGGCACTCATAAGATATATACTCCACGAAAAAAAGAAAATGACAGCAGGAAACTGTTTTAAATATACCGACTGGATCAATCCATTTCAGTAGCACGAGAAACACAAATTATCTGGTTAAATGATTCTAACGGCATGATAACCTGTCTGGGATTATTTTATGCCTAGAGATGAGAGAATCGTATTCAACGTACGTTCATATTTACACTTTTGGTGTTGTTGTTTTTTAAGATTTTTTGCACAGTTATATCACATCAAGTATATGGTTTCAAATAATCCTTTCTATGCAATGATAATCATTTGTTTGCTCACATGATCCGGGAGACTGAGGTTCAATCCCAGGTCACGTCATACCAAAGATTTTAAAAATGGTACTTGATACCTCCTTGCTTAACACTCAGCAATATAAGGTACGTATCAAGAGTAAAGTGGAGCAATCCAGGGAAAGGAGTAGCGCCCTCCCCTACACCTCGGTGCTGTAGCTATAGAAAAGGGAGCTTTCTGGAAGCCCTCGACTTAAGGGAGACAACTTTACAACTTTACAATGATAATCATTTTTTGGCCCACAGTTATATGACTTCAAATAACTAATCATAAAACCCATCCTTTTAGAGCAGTAGTGATACTATTTAACCCATAGTTGTGGGGAGGATAAGGAGGTTCATACCTTTCTCAAAAGGTAAGAGGCTAAAAGTGAATTTAATGGTGAGACTGGCGTTCGAACTTGCTTATTACGGTATCACAGTTTAGTAAGTTAGCCACGACGCCAAATTTAGAATTCAAACAAGCTTAATGTTCATTTTTTAAAGAATGATGTGAACTTTCTTTTGCTTTTTGCATATTTGTTTTTAAACAAAGCTTAATTTTTTCCATCGAAGCATTGGTTGACTTCATGCAAATGTTATGATTCCAATAAAAATTATGTTGGCCAGTTAGGCGCCAGATGACATCTCACAACAATTATAAGAAAGAATGGATTTCTAATTAAGTCGAGGCCAAAACGAAGAACGAAAGATTGACTTTGCCATACTTTTTTTACTCGCTACTTCGGCATGCCACCTAGCGGTAATTAAAAGTACAATTTTGGAAAACAAGGGATGTAATCCTTACAGCATTAACCAGCACTTTAATAATTGCCAATGCTAACTTTAAAAAAACAATTATGTAAAAAAAAAACAATTTACACTATCCTTTAAATGGCTTAAGTTAATGAAAACCTTGTTTAAATCTCCATAATTATTATCATCATCAAATCGCACAGCTGGCACGGATTTCCCTGACTCTCTCTCTCTCTCTCTCTCTCGCCAATCGTCCCTATCATCTATCGCTCTCGACAGGTTTTCCACTCTTCATCCTGTGTCTATACAGAACAGTAGTAGGTATGTTTTTCGTGGTCGACCAATACTGGAACGTCCATGTAAAGGGGTCCATCGCAGAACGTCACTGATGATTTCGTTCTTGCTTCTCCTGCAGTGTCCTGCATGCTTTGTTCGTCTTACTTGGATAGTTTAAGAGATAGAAGGTAGATGGCCGTACAACTGTTGTTTCGTCGGATGTTGCTTCCAGGATTTGTTCAATACAGCGCGTAACATTCTAGAGTTGCTCCCGTCTAGTTTTTCGCTATACGTTTCAGCTACGTCCGTGTGGTGCATCCATACAGTAGAACTGACATAACCGCTGCTTGGAAGAAATCACGTTTTATTCTATCGGATAGATTTGACTTCCATATGATCGATAACCTATAGATAGCAGTCAATGTCTTTACTAGGCGCATAATGATGTTACTTTCAGTAGATGAGACTCAGCTACCGAGGTACGTGAATTTATCAACTAATTTCAGAGAACTGCCATTTAGAGTAGAAATGTCTCCTCTTTGATTAAAACATGTATTCTGTTTTGTCTGCGTTTACGTGGAGACCAATGCCACCTGCTGCCTGCTCCATGACTCTGGTCCAGATATTTAAATCTTATAAAAACAAATTGTACCATTCTTGAAAATTCCTGGAGATCCTGCTAAAAGCGTTCGAAATCCTGAATCTTTCAGCTGATTTCTATATTCATTCGATCTGGATTCACCCTAATTGTCTGTGTATAAGATGCGCTGTTTTTTTTTCCATATTTTTCAGACCAAAATTTAGTGGTGCGTATTATACCTGAGAACAATATTATTAACTTTTTTTTTTTTTTGATCTTATGCCTCAACATATTCGGGATGGCACAACTGGAAATAAGTTTTACGCCGTTACAAAGAAATATCCACAGAAATGTGTGTTTGTTTATAATTTTGTTTTTCTTAATGTCCGTTTATTTTCGCTGCCAGCTTGTTGCATTTTATGTGAACATGTCAGTGTGTTTACTTTAAATACTGTGTCAATTTTATGTCTCCGTAAATTATATAAATTCTAATTTGGTATGAACTAATAAAAAGCCGAATAAAAGTTCAATTTTGGTTAAATTTTGCAACAACAATTTTTTAGAAATTTCGTGCGTATTATACACAGGAATTTTTTTTCCAGAATTTTTTTGTCAAAAATCAGAGGTGCGTATTTTACACAGGTGCGTATTTTACACAGGTGCGTATTATGCACAAATAATTACGGTAAATTCTATTATTCTACCATGTCTGTTCTTTTTTTTCTTTCTTTCTTTCTTTCTTTTTTTTTTCTTTATGAACTAAACTGTGGGTTTCTGGAGTTTTTCGAAATTTTCTATTGAGTTCATGACATCAAGAAATTTGCTTGTTCATTTGGTAAAATACTTTTGACGAATGAATGTTTCTTATTGCTTTTAAACAACTTTATAAATCGGTTTCAATTTTATTTGTTTATTGACGTATCAACCTTCGTGGGTTATTTAATGCCAAAGCTAGTCTTGTTGAAGGATAGTAATGGTGCTATTTAATCCATAGTTGGGCTTTAAATTTCAAAAGATGAGTAAAAAGAAAAGTTGGCGACCGTAATCAAGGGTGACCCGAAGGCTCACTTTTCAATAGCTACGACACATAGGTAGATGGGAGGGCACTACTCCTTTCCCTGGATTGCTCCACTTTACCCTTGATCCGTACCTTATAATGCTGAGTGTTAAGCAAGGAGGCGTCAAGTACCAATTTTTGAGTCTTTGGTATGACTCGACCTGGGATTGAACCCAGGTCTCCCGGGACATTAGGCAAACACTCTAACCATCACGCCAATGTCTGTTAAAGGTAAGTAATCGAATTAATCTACGTACAAAACTCATAAAAACCGCAAGAAACATTAAAATTCGAATCCTTTTGCTACTTTCGACTTTAAACAGGATTTTGATAGCAATTGCAGCAGCAAGAACAAAACAACAACAATTAGTCTGGTTCTCTCCAGATCTTAAAGTTAAGCAACAATGATTGGGTTAGTATTTATATGGGTGAACACTTCGGGATAGAACATACTATTGTCAATAAGCAGCCTACGTATGTAAGACAACCAAAGCTTGAACATCAACAACTGAAAATAGAATATTTGAATTTTTTAGATAACTTTTTTTTGGGGGGGGCTTTTTAGTCGTAATTGGAAAACCTTCACTGTATTGCATGCAATCTTCTAATACATAAAAATAAAATAACTATATATATATACATATGTACATATATATATACATATATACATATATATATACATATATACATATATACATATATATATACATATATACATATATATATATACATACATATATATATACATATATACATATATATATATATATACATATATACATATATATATATACATATATACATATATATATATACATATATACATATATATATATACATATATACATATATATATATACATATATACATATATATATATACATATATACATATATATATACATATACATATATATATATATATATACATATATATACACATATATACATATATATATATATATACATATACATATATACATATACATATATATATATATACATATATATATATATATATATATACATATATATATATACATATATATATATATATATATATATATATATATATATACATATATGTTTGGGTTTTTTTTTTGCTGTATAAAATGTAATAATAGCGATAAAAAGACTGAAGGTTTTATTCTTAAGCTAACCGGTTTCGATCCTCGCTCAACGGATTGGTTTGATTTCTTTGTTTAATGGCATACTAACCTTCCTAGGTTATTCAATGCCAAAAGAACAATAGTGGGAGTTCATACCTTGCTCAAGGTTATTAGTCTGAAAGTGAATGTTCGAGCGCGACTGGGATTCGAACTCGCTTACTGCGATTTTGCAGTCCACCGCATCAACCATTAGACCACGAGGACACCACCTCACTAAACGGGGCTAAATCGAGGATAATATAGAATAAATAAAATAAAATTTTAAAAAACTTCCCAAAAACAAAAAATTAAAAACTAAGGGGAATATGTAGGGTGAAGAAAAAAATTGTATTCCAGAATATATAAAAAAAAATATATAATGCTGACAGAAACGGTCTGCCGAAGAAAATATGAATTGTCTTCAATAATTTTAAATGAAATGAAGAGGAGGACTTGCTCAGTATCGAGAACACTAAATTTCTCAGCACAGTTACAGGTTTTTATGAGGTTTTCTGCAATTGATGGCTGGTTTGTATTCTTAAGATTATCAGTCGAGCCAGTTCTAAAGTTCCATATTTTAGTAGGGACATGTTTAATTCTGATATCCAGCTTTGATTGGTTCTTCCTTTGTAGCGCAAATTGTAACTACATTTAAATGAATAAATAAAAGAATCTTTATGATGAGGGGAAGAATGTCTTTACAGATAGATGTCAGAATAGGTTTCGTGCTAAAGTCACATTCTTCATTTAATTTAAAAGACAATTCATATTTTGTATGATAGACCGTTTTTCTATTAGCAGGGACAATGTCTGCAAGGACTTAAAATTATTTCAGTATCGTCTTCAGTACAATTTTTTTTCTTCATTCTACATATTTTCCTTAATTTTTTAAAATTCTATATTATCTTCGATTTAACTCTATTGGGGAACTAAATATAATGGTCTCCCTTTTTTTGGAGCAGTAGGCAGAGCTTCCGAGAATCACGTGACGGTTTGGTCATGTGACATTTCGAGAAGCGAGTTTTTGCTCTCTTTGGTAGTAGACATCGACCGGAAAGGAACTTTTTATTTCCTGTAGAAATTTTACAGGAAGGCACTAGGCCTTAAGTTTTGGGGGGAAGGGGAAGGGTGTGGTCTTGCATTATCTATGTTTTAACTAAGGGAACCTAGCTAGCCACATTCGCCGACCCATTCAACAATACAATATATAGTCATTCATCCGTCGCCTTGCGCGCTGCTACCACCAAAATACCACGTTTGCTCTATGAAGAAAGACCTACTTAAAACCCCCGACCGGAAAGGAACTTCTTTTTGTCTCCGCTTTTACGACCAGAACATGCGTGCAAATTTATCTATCACGGGCCATTTCCCTACATCAGAAAAATGTAAGTTTTTAACCGCCTCTAACAGCCATTTGGTTCTGTGAACAGCTTATGTACCTTTTTACACTTTGGGACAGTATGTCATATTTCTTACTTATGTGTACTATGTATGTATATAAAATGTATTCTAAATGGACGGGGTTTTTCCTTACCGAAATATTCTGTGTTAATTTTTCTGTTCGATAGTCTAATGCATTATGGGAATAGGATGGTGGTCGTCTCCATGAATACCACGCATCATCCAATAAATATCTGTAGCGTCATTGAGCGAGGATCAAAACTGGTTAGCTAGCCTTTCATTTTTCTTAACTTTTATTTTCATTATGAATAACCTTGGGTCTTTTTCATCGATATATACATACATATATATATATATATATATATATATATATATATATATATATATATCAAAATCAAACTGCAGTTGAAAAAATGAAATTTATTTACTGAACTGCACAATACTTCGGAAAGACAGAATGGCCATTTTTCTTTAGACTAAAAAAACTATAGACACAAAATTAAGTCTTTGGGAACAGCATTTCCGCTCAAACGGTCACGATTTTAACAGAGATGTAAGGTTCGCCATCATAAAAAGAATTGAAAAAGATAAAAATGTTACATCAACAATTGAAAAAGAAGAAGAGAAATATCTAAAACGCTTACGAACACATGTGTCATTTGAATTGAAGACGAAACTATTCTGCCTTGAAATAAAATTTGGCAGATTTAGCTGGCCACAAACACCTAAATAAACAAACAAGCTAGCCTATCTATCACGGGTAACTTGAAACGTGTTCCTCTCTCACTTCATAAAAAAACTCATTAGCCATGTTCGTTGACTACACATAAATATATAAAGGTCAGTTAGAGATACTTCGATACTAGAAAATAATTTTCATTCAACAAATAAATGTGCTACGTCAAAAGTACATTTTTCGTCGCTTCACATATAGCAAATAAAATCCTCTGATATATATATATATATATATATATATATATATATATATATATATATATATATGTATATATATCACAACCTGGTCTCACTAGAGTGTAATATGGTGTTGTAGGGAATGAATAAATAAATCTTTAAAAAATTAAGTTGAATTAAAAAAGAAAATTATTAAAATATGCAGAAACTCCAAGAGGCATCTGACTGGAAAAAGGGGCGATGTATGGGTAAAGAAAAAGGGATATCCCGACAAAAGGAGGAAGCTGATTCTCTATCAGCAGTGACCGGCGAGGTGACAACACCTTGTTAACTAGTGGAAGACACCACGCGTTCGTCTTTGGACGATACGTAGGCTATTCCTTTCACTAGTAGCAGCCCTCTCGGTTAACAGTATGCTGAAATATAAAAGGCTACAAAATGGACCTATCGAACTACGAACTAAAACACTGGACTTGGACAAACTCCCAAAGGCGACTAACACAATTGTTTAAGCTTTAAAATACCAAATGAGGACACGCATATACCAAGAAACGATTAACATATTTTTAAACACCATGGCATGGAGATTCAACCATTTCAATTATATTCAGGGAAAATTCCCGCACTCATAGAATGGTTGTTGAACCCAGGAAATAAAGGAAAATTTAAAAAAATCGTTTTCGTCTCCTATCTGTTGGGCTTTTCTTGTTCAAGGAGTTTCATCAACAAGACAGCGTGGGGTAAAATAGAATAACCTCAGAATGGAGTCAAATAAAAACAGTAACACAGCTTGCCCCTGACCTACTCCTGACTCCATAATGTTTGTTATAGCAATACAAGGCATTATTAGCCAATTACATCTCATTTAAAAAAAAAAAAAAGATGTACACACAATCCCACAAAAGCACTGGTATACGAAGTGTTTCAAAATCTATCGGCAAAAAAATTTCACCAGCGAGTAATGTTGATTTCCATTTTTATAGTAACAAGTTTTTGTATTTGGTGCGGGATACAAAACAAGGTAATTTTATTAAGAGGGTTACAACTTGTTGGAAGTCAAAGTTTTCCTTCTCCTACATTAGTTTCCTATCAAAGCTAAAGAGCTCAGTCTGCCTTACTATTTATATAGCTGGGAGAGAAGTGGATTCATGCCTTTCCCAAAGACACTGGTACAAAGAGAAACAGCCTACTCATCGATTTGAACTCGGGTCACCGCATCCATTTTGTTACCTTTGATTAAGCAACCAATCTATGAGATGGAAACCTCTGAGTTTAAACCGGCTTTATCCCGCTTAAAGATTGACCTTGTGTCACATCCGGGTCATTTTGGAGGGGTTGGGTAAATATATATTTTTTTCTTTGTAATGATTCTTTCCAAATTCTATTTTGTCAGTTTCGTTTGTATTCTTTGCCACATTTTCTTTTTCTTAACAAGTATCAGAGAAATAACAATAAAGATAAAGACAATAGTCTGAAAACCCTTAAAAATAAAAATCATCAAGCTTCGTCTCAGAAATTTAGACAACATACATCTGAAGAAGGTCGAAAGACATATCAGCCGAAACCTTGTGGAAATAACAATAAAAAGGAAGACAATAGTCCGAAAACCCTTAATGATAAAAATCATCAAGCTTCGTCTCAGAAATTTAGACAACAAACATCTGGAAAAGGTCAGAAGACATATCGGCCGAAACGTTGTGGAAATGACAATAAATATGAAGACAATAGTCCGAAAACCCTTAATGATAAAAATCATCAAGCTTCGTTTCAGAAATTCAGAGATCCAAGTATCAGAAATCAAATAAAGCAAAAGAAACGATTTAACTAAATGTATAAAAAATACTTTTTATTGTCTTTATTTATTTATTTCAGAAACAATTATAAAATGGCGCCAAATTAAGACTGTATGAAGGGTGTGCAACAAGAATAAATTGTGTGAAATGTCTGACTGGCACAGATGATATATAAGAAATAGGACGACCACCATCCAATTCTTTATATTCACACTTATTGCACACCTTCTGTACACCCACAATTTGGTACCGCTAGACTTCCAGATATTCCTAAAATCGAAAGAATTGTAGGGAGATCATAAATAATTATCCTTCTTAGAGAATGGTCCCAGAAACACACGCTCGCTCTCTTTTACCTCTGTTCTTTGATCAGTAAGGATATATATATATATATATATATATTCTACTGCTGCCGCGATACCTTGTCAGATGATAGCCGTCTTTATCACCAAAATTATAATTCAAGTATCTTGATCTACGATTAATGCCTGTTCTTGATCTTTCGAGTGACTCTTAATCCCAGCTGCTGACTTACAAGACTTAAGGCAAATATAACAAACATGGCTTGAATTTCGTACAGCGTTAAGGAGATGCTCCAGTGGAAGATCATTTTTATGAATCTTCAAGTGCCTTTTTAAACCAAGATTTGACTGGCACATTTTACCGCAAACAATACACGTATTACCATGTTTTTTGAGATTGTGATTTCATAGGGTTAACATATCCAGTTTTTGATAACAGACGAGACGACAATGGTAGAATTCATTTTGCTAATTCTCAGAAACACCTGGTAGATTCGCAGAAAAATCAGCTTTATATAAAACATGACTCATTTCTGGCTGCTGAACTTTCTTAAAATAGAAAACGTCCTCAATACAAGTCGATGGTTGGTTGGTTGTTGTTTTTTTTATAGCATATAAACCTTTGTAGGTTATTTAACGCCAAATCCATTTTTATGCAAATAGTTCTATTTTAAACAATTCAGTTTAGCATGAGTACACAGTTTAATTGTCAAAAACGTTTTTATTTCAAGCTACTCAGCCTAGTCAAACAGTTCCAAATCAGCCAATTCAATTTAGTATAAGTACAGATTTTGTTCATACACAGTTAAATATCAAAACAATTCTATATTAAACAATTCAGTTTAGTGTAAGCAGAGTTTTAATGTCAAAAACAGTTCCATTTCAAACAATTCAGTTTAGCATAAGCACGCAGTTGAATGTAAGAACACAGTTTAATTGTTAAAAACATTTCTATTTCGTGCAATTCAGTTTAGTCAAACAGTTCTAATTCAAGCAATTCAGTTTAGCATAAGTATGCAGTTTAGTTCTATTTAACCCAGAGATAGGGCCATATCAGGTGCTACCATTCCGGGCCTGAGTGGACATGTGAGCAATGGCAATAAAGGGGTACTCTGCATTCCCCAAAGTTCCTGCATCACTGGAGCCTCACCATCAGATTGTTTAGTGTCATATCCAGGACACTCATTGGGGTGGGGGTCATACCCCTCTGCAGAGGTGAAGTCAGTGTATTCTACACCCCCCAGACGAGGGGGCAAAATACAAGTCGAGGAAGAAAAAATACATAAGAATTGTTTTAAAGAAAAGTTGAAATATTTGGAAATAGATGTAAAAGAATGGACAGGAAAAGCATCCGATAGAAACAATTGGCACCAAACCCTCAAAAGGGCTTGTACTGATATTGAAAAAAAGAATATATTTATATGTGTGTGGGCTTATGTGTGTGTGTGTGTGTGTGTGTGTGAGTTTGTGTGTGTGCATGTGTGTATGCGCGTGTGTGTGTATGTGCGTGCGTGTGTGTGTGCGTGTGTCTGTGTGCGTATGCGTTTGTGTGTTTCTCTGTGTGTGTTTTTGTGTGTATGTTTGTGTGTGTGAGTGTGTGTGTGTGTGTGTGTGTGAGTGTGTGTGCGCGCGCGTGTTTGTGTGTATGTGTGCGTGTGTGTGTGTGCGTGTGTGTGTGTTTGTGTATTTCTCTGTGTGTGTGTGTTTGTTAAGTATTGTTTATTGTAACTGGTGTAAAAGGTTATCAACCCTTTTCAACATAATGGACTGTTCCCAGCAGCTGTAACAGCAAGGCATAGACTTATATCCCCTCCTACTCAAAATGGATCGAACCATTCGACACTTAACAGCTGGGATATATCCCTAAGCACTTCACTATATCCCCGGGAAGACCCATCTGGCATTCGTGTCGAGTGGGTGGTTAAAGATTAATTGCCTGGTCTCAGGCGGGGGCCTTCTTCCCGGACCATACCTTCTTGCAGGGTTGAGTTTATTGTTTGGCGCCGTAATCGGAATGCCGACGGGACCAAGCATTTTGGAGGGGGGATCAGCCGCGCATGAGTCTCGATTTGTGTTTGCCCCCTCCCCCACTACGAAATGGCCTTGTACTGCATTCTGTCTCGGCTGGAAGTCAGTTAAATATTTTCACATTAACATACCTGAAGTTGCTATGGCTGTTGTACATATGACCTTTACAATTGACAAAGTAGATTTAGATATATTTGATGTTATCTACTTTAGACAAGTAGAAAATTAACTTTCGAGTGAGGCGGAAAGTTATAGTTATTGCTGTCGAAATCACCGAAGAAAATAAATTCTGGCAAATTGTTGACATCACCTGACATCTGGACTTCGGTCCGGAGCGTGGCCCTGGAAAAGGAACAATGGCAGACTTGGGGCCTTTAATTAGGCACCTAGTTTCGACTAGGTTACCTTCGGGTGGGCGAGCTGCATTTTGGTCTCCTTTGTCCCCCATGCACGGCACTAGACCAAGCGTCTAGTTTAAGCCGTTAACTGGCATACGTGCCCGGACCCACATTTGGGTTCGTGAAACTGCTTGCCTCATCAGGCTCACATTGCACTAAGTGAGCCGATGAGCAGCACAGACAAGCAGGGTTCGAGTCTCGGCTCGTTCCCGACCTCCCCTCCCCTTTATCCCCACTTTAATTGTCCTTCGGGCTTTTGACCTTGTGTCAAGTCGTGTCTGGTGGGAGGCAGCGACAAATACCTGACATATTAGACTTCGGTTTTCTAGGATCCACCAGGCGTTATCGTCCGTTGTTTGTGATAGTGCTAACCTCCTGGTCAATGGGGGGCTTCACTACAGACAATACCTGCTTGGCAGAGCTGAGTTTATCTCTTGGCACCTGAGGCGCCTCAAAATGGCGAATATCAACAGGAGCAAGCATTTTTTTGCGATTCGTGCATGTCCTGTCCCACTATGAAATGACTTTGTGTTAAATGTATCTAGGTGGGAAGATCATATTTACCCAACCCCTCCGATCGGGCAGGATATGACACAAGGTCAATTTTTAAGCGGAGTTTAACAGGTTTCAATTCAGAGTTTTCCTTCTCCTAGACTAGTTGCCTAACCAAGGCTGAAGAACCCAGTCTGCCCTACTATTTACCCATAGCTGAAGGGAGAATAATTGGACTCATACCTTTCCCAAGGGTATTAGTGCAATGTGAAATGCAATCAGTCTCAGCCAGGATTTGAACTCGTGTCGCCGTGTTCATTTCCTATGACGACAACCATTATACCACGGGCATCTCCTATCTAGGTGGGAAGATGGATAAATATAAGGCTAAAATTTTGGTCTCAGAAAGTCGCATTATACTCGAGTATGTACGGCCACCTACCATCCATCACAAAAACTATCTAAGTTAGACGAAACAGACATGCGAGACACTACTGGAGAAGTAAGAACGAACTCATAAGCGACAGACTCCTGTGGACCTCCTCACATGGACGAGCAAAAGCAAGACGACCAGCAAGAACCCATATACAACAGCTCTGTGTCGATACAGGATGTAGCCTTGAAGACCTACCGAAAGCGATGGACGAAAGAGATCTGTGCTGGCAGCGCAAGATGGTGATGATGATATAGGTACCTTTCTCAGGACTTTTGAATAATTGTTTAAAAATATTATCCTATTTACCTAACCCCTCCGCCCGGGCAGGATATGACACAAGGTCAATTTTTAAGCGGAGTTTAACAGGTTTGAATTCAGAGTTTTCCTTCTCCTAGACTAGTTGCCTAACCAAGGCTGAAGAACCCAGTCTGCCCTACTATTTACCCATAGCTGAAGGGAGAATAATTGGACTCATACCTTTCCCAAGGGTCTTAGTGCAATGTGAAATGCAATCAGTCTCAGCCAGGATTTGAACTCGTGTCGCTGTGTTCATTTCCTATGACTACAACCATTATACCACGGGCATCTCCTATCTAGGTGGGAAGATGGATAAATATAAGGCTAAAATTTTGGTCTCAGAAAGTCGCATTATACTCGAGTATGTACGGCCACCTACCACCCATCACAAAAACTGTCTAAGTTAGACGAAACAGACATGCGAGACACTACTGGAGAAGTAAGAACGAACTCATAAGCGACAGACTCCTGTGGACCTCCTCACATGGACGAGCAAAAGCAGGACGACCAGCAAGAACCCATATACAACAGCTCTGTGTCGATACAGGATGTAGCCTTGAAGACCTACCGGGAGCGATGGACGAAAGAGACGGGTGGCGGGAGAGGGTCTAAGAGATCTGTGCTGGCAGCGCAAGATGGTGATGATGATATAGGTACCTTTCTCAGGACTTTTGAATAATTGTTTAAAAATATTATCCTATTTACCCAACCCCTCCGCCCGGGCAGGATATGACACAAGGTCAATTTTTAAGCGGAGTTTAACAGGTTTGAATTCAGAGTTTTCCTTCTCCTAGACTAGTTGCCTCAACTAGGCTGAAGAACCTAGTCTGCCCTACTATTTACCAATAGCTGGAGGGAGAATAATTGGATTCATACCTTTCCCAAGGGTATTAGTGCTATGTGAAATGCAATCAGGATCGCCCAGGATTTGAACTCATGTCGCCGTGTTCATTTCCTACGACGATAACAATTACACCACGGGCACCTCCAAATTACAAAAAAAAACCCCAGCCTATTTCCTCTTTTTTATATATTTTACCATGTCTTCTTTAAAAATGTTCCTAAATTTTCTTATGGAATTTTTCTTAGTTTTCTGTTTCTCTTTTCAAATATCCTCTTCATTATCAAACTATGCTTTGTGGAGATAGAATTGGTATTGCTTTAGTCATCATCACCATCATATCGTACCACTAGCACGGATATCCCTGACCCTATCTCGCCACTTTTCCCTATCGTTCATCGCCTCTGGCAGGTCTTCAAGGCTACATTCCGTATCCTCACATAGCTGCTGAATGTATGTTCGTGCTAGTCGTCCTGCCTTTGCCCCGCCATATGTAGGGGTCCATAAGAGTACATCACTTATGAGCTCGTCCCTGTTTCTCCAGCAGTGTCCCGTATGTCTGGTTCGTGACTTAAAGGTTTGTCCTCGTATATTTGTCGTATCTGAGCACCAAAATTTAGCGCCACAATTATTTGGAGGGGAAGAAACAATTTGGACACCTGTTGTTGGGAAAATGTATTATGGTTTAATATTTCCTCATGCTAAACAATATAAAACATTTCACAACGAATTAACATATTTATTACCTGAGCAAACTTGATAAAATAAATACAGAAATTATATGAAATACTAAGATAACATTATAGAGAAAAGTCCTATAATGTTGTTGAAGAGTCTTTTGTTGTTAGCAAAGAGTCCTTAATAGAATGGAAGTCGTGTAAAGCATAGTACCATGCATGGTACAACACAAGGTTTATTTGGGTAAGAGCACACCTGTTAGGGAATGTACACACATGCGCATGTTTCTGGTAAGAGAGAGAGAGAGAGAGAGAGAGAGAGAGATTCCCTTTGCCATGCTGTTTTATAGGCAATTTTGGTCATGCCACCAAGTGGCTCATAGAGGTACTTTTTGGAAGGCAAAAGATGTAATTCCTACATCATCTTATTTACAATGTTTATGCCTACCATTAAGCTGTAATAGTAGGCGACCGTAGTCAAGGGCGACCCGAAGGCCCCCTTTTCTGTAGCTTCTACACCCAGGTGTTGGGGAGGGCGCTACTCCTTTCCCTGGATTACACCATTTTACCCTTGATCCGTACCTTATAATACTGAGTGTTAAGCAAGGCGGCATCAAGTACCATTTTTTGAGTCTTTGGTATGACTCAACCTGGGATTGAACCCTAGCCTCCTGGACCATTGGTGAACACTCTACCCTTATGGCCAGTTGATGTCAAATTTATTGGGCTAAGAGTGATTCTATTGTTGCAAACTCTGAATACTAATATAAACAGTGCCATCTTATATTTCCGTTCTCTATAAGGAAAAAAAAGGTGAACTTCATTCTATCATAATTAACTATTTAAAGATTTGGTTTGGTTTATGTTTTAGGGCATATCAACCATTGTAAGTTATTTTATGCCAATTCCATTTTTATTCATATAAACAATTCTTGTACAATTCAATTTAGCATAAGTACACAGTTTAAATGTCAAAAGCAGTTCTATTTCAAACCATTCAGTTTTGTCAACAAAGTTAAATAGTTCCAAGTATTGCTATGCCTCACTAACAATTCAATTAAACATCCATCAATAATTCACACACAGTTAAATGTAAAACCAGTTCTATTTCAAACAATACAGATTAGCATAAGTACACAGTTTAAATGTCAAAACAGTTCTATTTCAAACATTTCAAGTTAGCATAAGTAGAGTTTTTTGTTTATACACAGTTAAATATAAAAACAGTTCTCTTTTAAACAATTCAGTTAAGCATGGGCATGCAGTTTCATTGTCAAAACAGTTCTATTTCAAATTGTTCAGTTTAGCATAAGTACACAGTTTAAATGTCAAAACAGCTTTATTTTAAATAATTCAGTTTAGCATAAGTACGCAGTTTAGTTCTATTTGACCACAAGATAGGACCCTATCACTCAGGGCCAAAGTGGACCTGGGAGTCATGGCAATAAAGGGGTACTCCGCATTCCCCTAAGTTCCTGCATTAGTGCAGCCTCGCAATCAGATTGTTTAGTGTCATATCCTGGACACTCATTGAGGGGGTAGTTTTACCCCTCTGCAGAGATGCAGTCTGTATATTTTGTAGCCCCAGCCAACTGGGCCAAAGGACACTCGTTGGGGGAGTCTTACCCCTCTGCAGAGATGCTGTCTGTGTATTTTGTAGCCCCAGCCAACTGGGCCGAAGGACACTCGTTGGGGGAGTCGGGTAAGACTCTGCAGAGATGCGGTCTGTGTATTTTGCAGCCCCAGCCGACTCAGCCAGACTATTTAAAGTAAACTTTGAATATATCAAGCGAGAAAATGATCGCCTATCAGAGTTGGAAAGAGCAGTGCATTTTATTCAAACAAAATTTGAAAGACGGTAATGACAGAGAAGAACTTGAAGTCGGTAAATGGTTGCAAAGAAAATGTACAATTTTATCAATTTTTTTTTTTTTTTGTATTTGTGCAAATAACACATTACTTAAAGTTAAATAATTTTCAATAAGAATCAAAAATAACTTTTGAAAATACATAAATACGTATCCTTTAAATTTAGTGGGAAAAAATGTTTGAGTCAAATATTTTGTTTTGCAATATTGAACCAAAAAAAAAAAAAGAAAAATCAGACAGAAAAACGAAATATTTTTTTTTTTTATGATTGCCACGAATTTTAATGAAATTTTAGTGGTTTAGACACACATAGGAAGTGATTATTTTCCTTGATTATAATTGTCAAAGTTCCCTTATTTGTAGTGAAAAGTCATAAGTGAAGGACTAATCACAAACTAAGATACCTAATTTGATATCTTAAAAAGAAAATTCTTTAAAATTTCCTCTTCTTTGGTATTTCTAAGAATTTTCTTTTTAGATTATTATAATTTTTGGCTACAACAAAAAGTAGTTTTAAAACAATGGTCAAGGAAAATAATCACTTCCTACGTGTGTCTAACCTATTGAAATTTCATTAAAATTCATGGCAATGATGAAAAATGGCTCCATTTTTTTCACTGCCTTTTTTTTTTTTTGTCAAAGACTGTAAATTTAGAACATTAAAAATTACCTTTTTGTAAATTTCTTATAAAAATTATTTTGCAATTAATAATGCGTATTTTGTATGTTTAAAAACTGGATAAAGAAAAACATTCAAAGAAATGAAAACTTTCTGTTACAAATGAATGTTGCCAAAATCTGTGTATGGAATTGGTATTTTACGAATAAACTTCCTGTTTGGAAAACATTTTCAGCTATGAACAGAGAAAATTAAGTTTTTGCAGATGGAAGAAATATTAGATTTGCAAAGGAGTTTTTTTTTTTTTTTTTTTTTTTATGAATACCCTGATATATGGGTCATTAGAAAGTAGTCTTGTGAATAAGGGTGGCGGGAACATAAGGTTAGTGAGTGCTCATATCTGAGATAGTGGAGTTGGGTTGGGGTATTAAATGAGGAGGTAGTGTTGCAGAAAAGCCTTATTTGTAAAGACGATATAGTTTTTATGAATTTCTTTGTGCCTGTATATATCTGTGTGTGTGTGTGTGTGTGTGTGTGTGTGTGTGTGTGTGTGTGTGTGATAGAGAGAGAGAAGGAAATAGTAAAAAAGAATGACTGAGATAGGAAGATGGGGTGAAATATTCACTCATATGAAAATTAGACCAGTAATTATCTTTCTGTGAAGAAGAAGAAGAGGAGGAGGGGGAGATTGAAATGCTATGATCAACGGAGAAAGAAAGAAAGAGAGAAAGAAAGAAGAAGAGGTTGAAATGCTATGATCAACGGAGAAAGAAAGAAAGAAGAAGAAGAAGAGATTGAAATGCTATGATCAACGGAGAAAGAAAGAAAGAAAGGAAGAAGAAGAAGAAGAAGAAGAAGAAGAAGAAGAGGTTGAAATGCATACGATCAACGAAGAAAGAAAGAAAGAAAGAAAGAAAGAAAGAAAGAAAGAAAGAAAGAAAAGAAGAAGAAGAAGAGGTTGAAATGCATACGATCAACGAATAAAGAAAGAAAGAAAAGAAGAAGAAGAAGAAGAAGAAGAGGTTGAAATGCATACGATCAACGAAGAAAGAAATAAAGAAAGAAAGAAAGAAGAAGAAGAAGATACTGTTACAAGAAAATATGATGATATAAATAGTGGGAGTAAAGTCAGATTACTGCAGGTAAAAACGAGGATGAGGATGTTGTTGTTGATATATTTTTCAGCTGCGTAGGTGTCTGCGTAGGTGTCTACGTGTGTGTGTGTGTGTGCTAATAACTGTCGAGTTTGTTTTATTCATCATCAGCTAAAAATCTCTTTGTGCTGATTTGCTACAACTATTGACAACAGCAACAACAACTACAACAACACAAGCTCCTTTCACTTGGAAGATATCAAAGAAATTCCATGTGAGCATTTCAGTAATTAAAATTGTTAGATGAGTCATTAGTTGCTTTCCATATATTTAATGGTTTGAGGACTGAATCATAAATGGTAGGAGAACAGGCTGAAAAGTTGACATCTGCTGTTGGTGACTTTTTTGACCAATGGGATCCTAGCTCTGTCACACCAATGGAAGAAGTGTGTGGACCAAAGGGAAGACTATGATAAAAATAAACCTTATTTGGTCACGTTCCATGAGAGTTGGCCCAGTCGACTGGGGCTGTAGAATACACTGACTGCTTCTCTGTAGACCTGCTGAGATGCAACACCCTCTCCACCAATGAGTCTCCTGGATATGATGATAAACAATCTGATAGTGAGGCTCCAGTAATGCTGGAATTTTAGGGAATGCGGAGTACCCTTTCATTGCCATTACTCCCAGGTCCATTCTAACCAAAGAATAGGAAATACCAAATACCAAAGGATAGGAAAATTTTTTAGAATTTTCTTTTTAAGATATCAAATCACGTATCTTAGTTTGTGATTAGTCCTTCACTTATGACTACAACTAAGGGAACTTTGACTATAATAAGTAAGTAAAGTTGGCGACCGTAGTCGAGGGTAAGCCGAATGCTCCCTTTTCGATAGCTACTACACAAAGGTGTAGGGGAGGGCACTACACCTTTCCCTGGATTGCTCTGCTTTACCCTTGATCCGTACCTTATAATGCTGAGTGTTAAGCAAGGAGGTATCAAGTACCATTTTTTGAGTCTTTGGTATGATTCGACCAGGGATTGAACAAGGTCTCCGGCCCATCGGCGAACACTAACCATCATGCCAATGTCTGGTATTTGACAATAATAATCAAGGAAAATAATCACTTCCTATGTGTGTCTAAACTATTGAAATTTCATTAATATTTGTGGCAATCATAAAAAAATATTTCGTTTTTCTGTCTGATTTTTCTTTTTTTTTTTTTTTTGTCCAATATCGCAAAACAAAATATTTGACTCCAACATTTTTGCTCACTAAATTTAAAGGATACGTATTTATGTATTTTCAAAAGTTATTTTTGATTCTTATTGAAAATTATTTGACTTTAAATAATGTGTTATTTGCACAAATGCAACAAAAAAATAAAAATGATAAACTTGTACATTTTCTTTGCAACCATTTACCGACTTCAAGTTCTCTGTCTTTACCGTCTTTCAAATTTTGTTTGAATAAAATGCACTGCTGTAAATTCCTCAACTCCTCTTTCCAACTCTGATAGGCGATCATTTTCTCACTTGATATATTCAAAGTTTACTTTAAATAGTCTGGCCGAGTCGGCTGGGGCTGCAAAATACACAGACTGCATCTCTGCAGAGGGGTAAGACTCCTTCAAAGAATGTCCTTTGTCTCGGTCGGCTGGGGCTGCGAAATACACAGACTGCATCTCTGCAGAGGAGTACAACTCCCCAAAAGAGTGTCCTTTGGCCCAGTCGACTGGGGCTACAAAATACACTGACCGCATCTCTGCAGAGGAGTAAAACTACCCCCTCAACGAGTCTCCGGTATATGACACTAAGTAATTGGATTGTGAGGCTGCACTAATGCAGGAGCTTTAGGGAATGTGGAATACTCTTACACTACCATTACTCCCCGGTCCACTCTAGCTTGGAGTGGCAGCACCTGATCGGCTCCTATCTTTGGGCCAAATAAATCTGTTTGACATTTAAACTGAGTGCAAATAAATTACTTATACTAGATTGAAATGTTTGAAATAGAACAGTTTGATCATTTAAGTGTGCGAAAACAAATGACTGATGTTTAATTGAATTGTTAAATATTTGAAAACATTTAACTGTGTGCAAACAAATGATTAACAGTAGATAGAATTATTTGTATACAATTTAACTGTGTACAAAAAAAAAAAAATCAGTTCTAGCTCATTTAAAAATGTTATCTACAAAATGTGTTTAGAAATCATATATTCAATATACATAAGTATTGTAGCAGAAAGAACCTCGTATTTTTGTTTGGCGCGTAAATTAATTTGACCGTTATGGTCGTCGCATATTTTCACCCAATGAGGATAACTTATCCTATTCAGCACAGACCATTTTCCCGGACAACATAAAAATGGTGAAAGCCCACCAAACTATTTCTTCCTCAGAACTTTTTGAGAAGGACTGACGTACTTTCTGTCCGCTCCCCATATAACAACAGAATCACAACACCATGAGGAAAGCCGTCTAATTTATGGACCTCTTGAGTCTACTCTCTTAGACCAAGGGTTCCTAGTTGAACATGAATTAGATACAATTAATCCGCCACACACAGGAATACTAGGCAACATTAGCTGGAGACTTTCATGCCTTTCTCCTACAACAACTAGGACCACACATTTATGGGTGACTACATCATTCCTGTCCTTAACCAGCAAACACGATTTTGCTACACCTATGGCGACGCATATTCCGCTCAGCCATTCAACAATGCCTTGACTGTACCGACGCACATTCCGCTCAGGCATTTAGCTGCTAAAATTCCTTCTCAATTCAATAACTACGAGGTGCCTTCAATAAGTTTCCAGACTTTTTTTTTCAGGCATTTAGAATTGTCGTACACTCTTGAAAATTCACTATGTTATTGCTATACATCTTATGAAATGACTGACCAAGTTTTATGATTTCAGGTTCAAATCAACAGCTACAGCAGGAATTGGAATACACCCTACTAAAGCCTGATTGTCACTGCTGGTGAATTTCAAAAATGCAATCTGGACGTGAGGACACTTTAGAAGAATGATATGCAATAAAATACCGTTTTAAACTTGGAAAAAATGCCACAGAAATGTATGGAATGCTTCAGACTATTTTTTGACTATCTTGCATGAATTGAGCATGAGTTTTTGAGTGGCATAAGAGATTCAAGGAAGGCAGGGAGTCTGTGAGAGATGATGAGAGGTGTGGGAGGAGTAAGGAAGTCAATATACCAGAGTTTATTGGCCAAGGTGTTAGGGTTAGGGTTACTATGTTGAGGTTTTAAGGGAGTTCAGGAAGAGATTCCGTCGGAAGAGGCCAGCACTCTTCAAACTGGGTCAGTGGCATTTCCACCAGGATAATGCACCAGTTTACAACTCCATCCTTGTCACAGACTACTTGACCAAGATGGGCATCAAGATAGTTCCTCACCCTCCCAATAGTCCAGACCTTGCTCCTAGTGACTTTTGGTTATTCCCTAATCTCAGAGGCTGTCGTTATGAGACAATTGAGGAGATGAAAGAGGCTATGACGAAGGTCATTGACATGCTCACACAATAGGACCTCCATGGGGCCTTCCAGAAGTTATTGGAACAGTACAACAAGTGCATTGCAGCTGGAGGAGATTACTTCGAGTTTCATGTGTGTATTATCAATAAAAGTGCCCATACGAAAAAAGTCTGGAAACTTATTTAATGATCCTTGTATTTCCTTCCTTCCTTCCTACAAGACTTGCAGCATAAAGGTACACTTTATTCTGGCTGCCATTAAATCTTCACAAAAACTTTTCTATATCTTGGTTCAACTCCTTTATTTACCTTCAAATATAGTGAGGAACGTAACGTAACAATTTTCCTCGCTAACAATTAACAAAATCTTCCTCGCTAAAGTATAAAAAGGATTTGGCATTAAATAACCTATAATGGTTGATATGCCATAAAACCCAACCCAACTAAACCAAATCAAACCATGAGAGTATCTTGGTTAATCTATGAACTTTTCAGCCATACCTCATATGAAAAGATTAGAAAAGTATTTGCTTTGGGATTTTAACCCTTTTGCTGGGGGGGGGGGGAGATTCTCATTAGTGGAATTTTTAATTTGTTGGACTGTGACATTGGCATTGTAGTCAGGAATTGGTTTGGTTTGGTTTGGTTTGATGGCAGGTTATCTTATTCCAAATCTAGTTTATACATATATATGACATATATGATTTGTTAGAAATAATTCAATTAAACATCAGTCATTTATTTACCCAAAGTTAAATATTTAAACAGTTCTATTTCTAACAACTCAATTTAGCATGTCAACAAAGTTAAATGGTTCCAAGTATTGCTATGTATCACAAACAATTGAATTAAACATCAGTCATTTGTAAACACACAATTAAATGATCAAACAGTTCTATTTCAAACACTTCAATTTAGCATAATCATTTGTTTGCACACAGTTTAAATGTCACACAGTTCTATTTGACCCATAGATAAGACCCTTTCAGGTACTACCTCATTGGCAATGAAGGGGTGTTCCATATACCCTAAAGCTCCAGCTTACTGGAGCCTCACCATCAAATTGTTTAATGTCATATCTAGGACATTCGTTGGGTGGAGGGCTTAGCTTGTAGTAAGTGAGTTTGAATTCCCATTTTTCTCATGCATCTACTTTTGGACTAATACCCTTGGGAAAGTTATGAACTTCCATAGACCTCCAGTTATGAATTCATATTTACCCAACCCTTCCACTTGGGCAAGATACGACACAAGGTCAATTTTTAAGTGAAGTTTAACAGGTTTGAATTCAGAGTTTTCCTTCTCCTAAACTACTTGCCTCACCAAGGCTGAAGAACCCAGTCTGTCCAACTATTTACCCATAGCTGGAAGGAGAATAATTGGATTCATACCTTTCCCAAAGGTATTAGTGTGATGTGAAATGCAATCAGTCTCAGCCAGGATTTGAACTCGTGTCACCGTGTCCATTTCCTACGATGATAACCATTACACCATTATAGTGCCAAAAGTCTCGTAGGAAGAAGAAAATAGTTATTGAATTGAGAATGAATTAAAGCAGGAATTTGGCTTGCTGCCAGTAGTTTGTAGTCCCGTGGATTTTTGGAGTGAAGAAAAGTTTTCCTCTAAATGGCAGAATGAATACATCTAGTTTATATCCAATAGGTAACCCTTGGTTTAGGAGGTTAGATTCAAGGGTCCATGCTGGGGCTGTAGAATACACCGACTGCTTCTCTGCAGAGGGGTAAGCCCCCCCCCAACGAGTGTCCTGATTATGACACTAAACAATCTGATGGTGAGGTTCCTGCAATGCTGGAGCTTTGGGGAATGTGGAGTACCCCTTCATTGCCATTGCTCCCAGGTCCACTCTGGCCCGGAGTGGTAGCACCTGATAAGAGTCCTATCTATGGGTTAAATAGAACTAAACTGTGCTTCTTTCACTATATTGATTTTTGCATTTAAACTGCATATTTATGCTAAACTGATTGTTTAAAATAGAAATGTTTTGATATTGGAACTGCATACTAGTGCTGAACTGAATTGCTCGAAATAGAACTGTTTTTGATGTCTAAACTGTGTACTTATGCTGAACTGAATTATCTGAAATAAAACTGTTTGACATTTAACTCTGTGTATTGCCCAGTCGGCTGGGGCTGTAGAATACACCAACTGCTTCTCTGCAGAGGGGTAAGACCCCCCCAACAAGTGTCCTGGATATGACACTAAACAATCTGATGCTGAGGTTCCAGCAATGCTTGAGCTTGGGGAATGCAAAGTACCCCTTCATTGCCTTCGCTCCCAGGTCCACTCTGGCCTGGAGTGGTAGCACCTGATAGGGCCCTATCTATGGGTTAAATAGAACTAACAGCATACTTATGCTAAACTGAATTGTTTGTGTAAACTGAATAGCTTGAAATAGAAATGTTTTTGACAATTAAACCATCATCATCATCATCATATCGTGCTGGTAGCACGGATACTTACATTTAAACTGCGTGCTTATGCTTAACAGAATTATTTGAAATAGAACTGTTTTTGGACATTAAAACTGTATTTACACTTAACTGAATTGTTACATATAACTGCTTGAATAGTTTGAAATGGAAATGTTTTTGATGATTAAACTGTGTACTTATGCTAAACTGAATTGTTTTCAATAGAACAGATTATTTACATAAAAATGGATTTGGTGTTAAATAACCTACAAAGGTTGATATGCCATAAAACCCAACAAACCAAACCAATTAAGTGTCCATAAACTAGATGGCTCCTCTCGTGATGTTGCAACTCTGCCGCCAGAAAGAGAGCAGAGAGAAATACGTCCGTCCCGCTCACAAGATTTTGAGGAAGAAGTAGTTTGGCGGGCTTTCACCAAATTCAATTTGCCCAGGAAAGTCATCTGGGCCGAATGGGATTTGTCATCCTCATTGGGTGAAAATATATGACGAGACCAACAGTCAAAATAATTTATGCACCAAACATACAAAGTTCTTTCTGCTACAGGATCATTACTGTCCTTCTACAAGAATGGATTTGGAATTAAATAACCCACAAAGGTTGATATGCCATCAGAACAAAGATAGAAAGTAACCCTTCTGATGCAGAAATTTAATGGTGGGAATGTACTTTTGGCAAAATGTTGAGGAACAATATTTAATTATATAAGATTTAGAAAAACTTACTTTCTTTCCATAGATAATTACTAGTTAATTAAAAATATTAATATTTAGAAAAAATCCAGGAACATCACAAGTATAATATTCAATTGTATAATTTCTCTACTTTCAGAGGAGTTGATATACTGCTTATAAACATTATAAAAAAAACACTTTAGAGAAGAAAAATGAATGAATCATATTATTTAAAACCATAATAATTAAAAACAGATGTAAAAATATCAAATAATAAATATACAAAACTGAAAAATTGAGGCTAGAAAAGTATAGAAAAAGGTTAGAAAAACAAAACCTTTTCATTTTATAGAATATTATTTAGTAAAATCATTTAATATAAATATTTTTTTGAATAACTGCTTGATTTATGTGAATTTCTCAACAGACAAAATGAAAGTTAAAGATTTAGAAAAACTTACTTTCTTCCCGTACTAGTTAACTAAAAATATTAATACTTAGAAAAATCCAGGAACATCACAAGTACAATATTCAATTGTATAATTTGTCTACTTTCTGATGAGTTGATAAACTGCTTATAAACATAGAAAGAAATATTTTAGAGATAGAAAAAAAAAAAAGAAAAAAAACAAAGTACATTATTTAAAACCATAAAAATTAAAAACAGCAGTAAAAATATCTAATAAATATAGAAAACTGAATGACTTATGTTAGATAAGTAGAGAAAAAAGTTAGAAAAATAAAACCTTTTAATTTTATAGAATATTAAGAAAAATCAATATATTTTTTTGAATAACTGTTTGTACTTTGGCTGTACATAATTAGTGAGTTGTTAGAGTGTAAATTACAAATAATTTGCAGACTTTTCTTCAGGTTTTCTTCAAGATTTTTTAAAAGTTAAACTTGTACAAAATAATTAAAGTTAGGAGAAAATTTAACCCTTTTGGTGCAGTTGATTAAGTAACAAAATTTAATGGCTGGAAGAATGCACTTTTATCTATAAAATAAGAAAAGAATCACTAGAGTTTCAGGATTAGAGTACAAAAGCAATTAAAATGTTGAAGGAAAAAATTTGAATCTTGTATGATGAGGGGGTCGGGAGGGTATATCATGCTAGTGTGTTTATAAGAGAATTTTTATTCTTCAAACTTCTAAAAATGAGTGTTTTACTAAAGTTTTGAAATAAAATTCTTTTTCATTTAAATTTTAGGCCTGGGGTATATCGAACAAGAGGCACTTTTGCTGGGGTATATCACACTAGATCCAAAATTTTTCAGTAATGTGAACTAAAGTAATATCTCACCCTTATGCTTTAAGTATATTTAACTAACTTGAGTTAAAGTTTGCACCAAAATGATTAACAGGAAGGCAGATTATTTTAATAAAATTGAAATAAAAATAAAAAAAATGGAGGATGGGGTTATTGTTTTGGATTGAAACTGAAACTGAAGTAGTTTTTTTAAAAAAAAGAAATAAAAAATCTTTGCCAAATATTTTTTTGAAATTATGAAGTTGTTATTTATATTTAGAAATAGTCATTTACTAAGTTTAGGTTAGTTGTAACACAAGGGGGGTAGGGTACCCAGTGAGAATCAAACTCAAAAACAATGGTATGCTAACCATTACCCCATGTGAGGTACCCACTGGTGTCTATAAATAACCATTTGAATACAAAGAACTGACCCAGAATTAGGAAGAAGATTGAACTCATTATTACTGTGTCATCTGCAATATCCCCAAAACAGGTGAGGATATCAAATAACAAGTACCTACTGCTAATACTAGTATGAATATAGCGGATGCTGCTGTTGATGTTGATGATGATGATGATGGTGGTGGTGGTGGTGATGATGATATCTTTTAAAAGATGCCAAAACAGTAACAAATATAATTTTTAGAGAATGTTATTGCTGTTTACATTTTTCCATAAAATAAAGAAAAATCTAAAGAAGAAGAAAAAGCCAGGTCACTTTGCTGCTGCCTTCTAAACTTTGAAAGAAAGAATGAGTTTAGTTTGTCATGGTTACGAGTTGCCATAAAAGGAACCAGGAATTAAAAAAAGCATTCAGCAGGATTATGCATGTGTTCCAAGGAGAGATAACTACTTTGGGTCCTTGGATGTGGAAAAGTGGGAGTTAAAAAAAATTTGGTTTTGATCTTTTGTAAAGAAGAAGAAGAAGTAGAAAAAGAAAAAAAAAAAGATGATGATGATGATGATGACGATGACGATGATTATTATTATTATTATTATTATTATTATAAAAAAAAAGAAAAAATAAAGAAGTAGAAGATGAATAAAACAAAGAAGAAGAAGAATAGGAAAGAGAGAAAGAAATTAGAAGGAAAAATAAAAAAAGAATGAAGAAAATAGTAAAAGAATAAAGATTAATTTTAATGGCATACCAACCCATATAGGGTCATTTTATGCCTAGAGGTTAGAGAATCATGCTCATATTTACATTTTTCATCTAATTGTTTTTTAAGGTTTTTTGTTTGTTTGTAAACAGTCCTATCAAATATGAGTAGGTTTTAAATAGATCTATTAGACCTACAGTTGGCATCTTAACAGGTACTACTACTCTGGTTCAGAGTGGACCTGGAAGTAATAGTAATGAAGCAATGATTTTAGTATATGTCCTTCTGCCTCCCTTGAGCTCCAGAAGTAGAGCCTCACCAGGACACTCCCTTTTTTGAGGTGGGGGGGGTCTACTCCTCTGCAGGAGAAAGCATATTCCAAGGTCTGCTGATTAGACAGAAAAAATAAAGAAGAAAAAAAAAAGGTATTGGTGAGATTTCACTTTAACTAAATAAGAAAACTAATCTAATCACCTATGGGGGGGGGTCCTCGTGGTGTAATGGTTAAAGTGATAGACTGTGGAATTGTAGTAAGCGAGTTCATACTCCAGTCGCACTATTACATTCACATTCGGGCGAATACCCTTGGAAAAGGTATGAACCCCCTTATCCTCCCAGCTATGGATTAAATAGTACCACTACTGTTCTTCTAGGAGAATAGCTTTGGCATTAAATAACCTACAAAGGTTGATATGCCATTAAACAAAGAAACCAAACCAAACCAAACCATCTAATCACCTATAAAATATTTTGTTTTGATACTATTTATATTAACAAGCTTTAAAAAAATTGAATCAGACATTCTTTGAATTCTTTCCTTGTAAATTATATTAAATAGCCTCACCAATTAATCACCAGGGATTAAACTATACAACCTATAATATTTGATCTCATATTCTAAAACTGAATTTTGTTTATTTTTAATCTACAAAATAATGATTGAATAAAGATTAATGATATCTAACTGCAAAATAAATGAACAATATCTTTTAACTAAACTTCTTCTCCTGTTGACCCAATACAGGCTGTAACAAACAGAAGAAGAAGTAGATTATGTTTCAAGGCCCCTGTAATTCTAGCATATTTCATGTTTCTATGAGTCTTGTTTTCAAGGAACATCTGCTTATATAGGACGGTCAGAATCATTTTCATCTATTTATAGACGCCTTATTTTATCTGTGTACTAGATATTTCCTGTATATATAATTCTTAGTTGATTTTGTGAAAGTTTTAGTTGTTAAAAACATTTCACAAAAGAAGCTTCTGGTTTGATTACTACTACCAAAAAGCAGATCACACACACACACACACACACACACACACACACACACACACACACACACACACACACACACACAGAGAAACCAAACCAAACCAAACCAAACCATCTAATCTAAGAATGAAGAAAATAGTAAAAGAATATTGATTTTATTGGCATACCAACACCTATAGGGTCATTTTATTCCTAGGGATTAGAGAATCATGCTCATATTTACATTTTTCATGTAATTGTTTTTTAAGGTCTTTTTTGTTTGCTTGTAAACAGTCCTATCAAATATGAGTAGGTTTTAAATCAATCTATTTGACCAATAGTTGGCATCTTAACAGATGAAAATAATAATAATGGTGTATGTGCAATTTTTCATCATACAACGTGTGAAAGCAGGTGCAATACTCTATCCTCATCAGCCACCAACCAGGGTGATAACACAGTTTCGGTAGCTCTAGACGGTACTGCCACTCCTGGTGCTACCAAGCAGCTTTTGCCACCGGACAGGGTATTTAAAAATATTATGATATTATCATATATGAGTACACATACATTATTCTAGCATATGTGTGTATCATCATATATTTTGGTTTGGTTTAGTTCCTTTACTTAATGGCATATCAACCTTCATGGGTTATTTAATGCCAAAACCATACTTGTAGAAGAACAGTAGTGGTACTATTTAACCCATTGCTGGGGGGATAAGGAGGTTCATGCCTTTCCTTTGGGCATGTGTTTTAAAGTTAGAATGATAATGTGACAAGAGTTTGAACTTTCTTACTATAATCTTGAGGTCCATTACACCTCAGTGACTCTCTCTTCATATGTTGTTTTACGCCAAGAGGTTAAAGAATTACATTCATTGTATATTCATATATACCCTTTTATATTTTTTTTCTAAAGAGGGTTTTTTTGGTGCATGGTCCTTTCAAAAACAAATAATTTTTAAATATATCTATTTAATGTACATTTTCTTTTTTAAGTATTGTGAATTGAACTACCATGACCAGAAAATCCAGTGAACACCAACACACGACATATGGAAACACTAGACAGCTGTTTTGACCTTATTAGGTCTTATCAGCAGGGTATACCATGATCTCCCCCTCTAGAGATCGAATCAGCAATGACAGAATGCAGAGCCAAAACTCTACCACGAGCCATCAGCCCACATCGCACACAAGTGATGCCAAATCAACTAGTCATAGTAATTGTGCAGCCAATTAACCTGAATGTGTCTTGCAAGTTACATCCGTACACTTTACAGAGGACACGGTCACTTCCAGGGCCACATCTTCCTACGAAGATTGGAAATACACATCCGTGTTGTTATTATTATAACCTCAAGGGCAAAGGAATTTTTTAAGTAGAGTAATTATATTGTGAATTGAACTACCATGACCAAAAAATCTGGTGAACATTTGCGCATGACATACGGAAACACTGGACAGCTGTTTCGACTTTATTAGGTCTCATGTTACCATGACTAGTTAATTTGGTATCACTTGTGTGTGATATGGGTTGATGGCTCAGAGGTTGAGTTTCAGCTCTGCATTCTGTGGTTGCTGGTTTGATCTCCAGTGGGGGAGATTATGGTATACACTGATGATCAGACCTAATAAGGTCGAAACAGCTGTCCAGTATTTCCGTATGTCACGTGCAAGTGTTCGCCGGATTTTCTGGTCATGGTAGTTCAATTCACAAAATCTATTTGACCTAGAGATGTATCATATGAGTGCATGTGAATTTGATATTTGTATATGTATGTATGTGTATACTATTATCATATGTGTGTATGTATATATATTATCATGTGTGTATGCATATAAAGTATTACCATATGTGTGTATAATATTAGCATATGTATGTGTGTGTATGCAATTTTAGCATATTTGTGTATGTGTAAATGATATCATCATATCTGTATATTAGCATATATGCATACACACACACAAATGGAAATAAACATATATATATATATATATATATATATACACACAAAAACATAAGTAATTAAAAACCATTCAAACTACAAACACTTGTAAATAAAAATCTCATTAAATACTCATTAGCTTGACCTTATGCCAGACATGTTCTCTGATGGAAGCATCAAGCTGAAAACACACACACACACACACACATATATACACAGACATGTGTATACATATTTTTTTAAAAAGTGGGGAAAGAGCTACCAGTAAATTTAAAACTACCCCCCCACAAAATCCCCAAGACACACACTCATGCATACATGGAGAAGAAAAATTACTGTTAGAGAAACCCAAAACCACTCCAACAAATAAACATATCAAATATCAGAGAAGGGTAAAGCAGACCAAAGTAAACACACTCTAGGAAAAAGGATGAATCTAGAACCAACTGAAAATCATTCAAACTGGAAACAAGAGTGAGTTCAAGTCTCATTGAGTACCCCATTTAAAAGGCCTTGTGCCACATATGTTCTCTGATGAAAGCAACAAGCTGGAAACATACATATATATAACATGTATGTAAGAACAAAATAAACAAATTCAAAAAATACAAATCTCTTCGTGGACCTACCTATTTTAAAATATATTTTTATTCTTTCTTTGGACCTACAACAAACATTTTTATATATGCATAAGGGAATATAAGATTATCATTTTGTGTATGCATATATGATATTAGTATATGTCAGTATGTGTATGTTATATTAGTCTATGTGTTTACGTGTATATGATATTATCATATATATCTATGCATATATAATATCATAATATGTGTGCTTGTATGTAATATTAGCATATGTGTGCATATGTCAATGATATTATCATATGTATGAGTGTGTATATGATATTATCATATCATGTATGCATATATATTAGCCAATGTCGATGTAATATAATCATGTGTGTATGCGTATATGATATTATTGCTTCTGTATGTATAGAGCACCTCTATCCACGAAGCTTACCCTTAATTTACGAGTAAACAAATGTCAGACAGTGAAAGCTAGAAATGGTGGAAAATAAAATAAAATAATTTAAATCTGTAAAATATAAAAATATATACCTTTGTATTTATCCAAATCTTTTGCCAGAAGCAGGATGTGACACAAGGTCAGTTTGTAAGCTGCATTTAACAGGTTTGAGTCTGGAGTTTTCCTTCTCCTAGATTGGTTGCCATACCAAGGTTAAAAAACACAATCTGTCCTACTATTTACCCATAGTTAGAAGGAGAATATGTGTTTTCATAACTTTCTTGGGAATATTAGTGCTATGTGAAATGCAAACAGCCTTATCTAGGATTTGAACTCAGGTTACTGTGTTCATTTCTTATGATGACAATGACCATTGCACCGTGTGTGTGTGTGTGTGTGTGTGTGTGT
Source organism: Sepioteuthis lessoniana (assembly GCA_963585895.1). Taxonomy (NCBI): domain Eukaryota; kingdom Metazoa; phylum Mollusca; class Cephalopoda; order Myopsida; family Loliginidae; genus Sepioteuthis; species Sepioteuthis lessoniana. The sequence continues at coordinate 6,434,911 of OY757940.1, forward strand.
GTATGTTGTATTTTATATATGTGGAGTATATACATTACAACATTAGAAAAATTATTACAAGAAAAAATGTTGTACTTCAAGATTTACTTTGGTTTGGTTGGGTTTTATGGCATATCAATCATTGTAGGTTATTTAATGCCAAATCCTCTTCATACATATATATTAAATATATATGATTTGGTTTGGTTGGGTTTTATGGCATATCAACCATTGTAGGTTATTTAATGCCAAATCCTCTTTATACATATATATTAAATATATATGATTTGGTTTGGTTTGGTTTTATGGCATATCAACCATTGTGGGTTATTTAATGTCAAATCCTCTTTATACATATATATTAAATATATATGATTTGGTTTGGTTGGGTTTTATATGATTTGTAAACACATTTTATAGATACAAGCTGTTAAATGATCAAAATTCTATTTCTAACAATTCAATTTAGCATAAGTCATTTGTTTGCATTCAGTTTAAAATGTCGGACAGTTCTATTTAACCCATTGATAGGACCCTATCAGGTACTACCACTCTGAGCCACAATCAACCTGAAAGCAATAACAATGAAGGGGTGCTCTGCATTCTCCAAAGCTTCAGCATTACTGGAGCCTCACCATCAGATTGTTTTAGTATCATATCCAGGATACTCGTTGAAGGAGTCTTACCTCTCTGGAGAAATGCAGTCAGTGTATTCTTCAGCCCCAGCTGACTGGGCTGCACACTTCGAGGGAAAATATTCATTTCTTGATGTCAAAACATCAGTAATTAAATTACATATATATATATATATAATTAAAGATGAAAGCTGTGTAATAATTATCTGAAATCTCTGATGTTACAGCCCAAGAACATTTATTCTTGACCTTCATTGGTCATTGTCTAGCGTGTGCATGTGACCACACTGTGGATTATAAAGTGTTTTAAATGAACAATTAATATTTTGAATGACAGTGTTCCTCATTTGCTACTGACGTCATATTTGAATTTAATGATCCCATTCAAAACAAATCATCATCATGTCACGCTATCAGCACAGATTCTTATATAATTACGGAATGATTTTTTTATATTAATCATTTTTTGTTAATTATATCTTATCATTCAGTTTGGTTGGGCTTTGAACTATTCAGCTCTTAGTTCAGGTGCATAGCCTTGGGTACAGTTTATGCTCACATGAAAAGGATATGACAATCACAATTGTCATAATAAACCCCAGATAGAAAATGAGGCTGGAGTGTGAATGACGTCATGTCCGGAAGTGATGGTCCTGTGAATTTGAAGATTTTGAAAAAGAGGCAGTTGGGAGTTGACTTTGGACAATGTAATCAGACAGTTGGATTGTCTGCCATTGAGGCAGACAATTGAAGTTGGGGTGCAACCATGATGGTGAGAAGTTGGGTCTGACAATGATGTTGAGAAGTTGGGGACCGACCATGGTGTTGAGAAATTGAGATTGGACCACGAGCATTTGGGGTGTTGTTAGCATAGTATGATACGAAAGACTTTTAAGAATTGTCTCTCTTCTCTTGTCAAAGAACCGAACTCAGAAGTTAATAAAACGTTCGTATATGTACTGTTGTTATTGATATCATTATGATTATAGCTATACAACAAAATATCCCTGCTTGGAAGAAACTATACTTAAACACCAACGTAAAAGTCCGTTCTCTGGATGGAGACACAGATTACTTTGACATTGTAGCAGGTGTACTGTAAGTAGACACATTAGCCCCATACCTCTTTATCATCTGTCTCGACGACTTGCTTAGAACATCTATCGATAAAATCAAAGAAAGTCGTTTCAAGCTAACAAAAGAAAGAAGCAGAAGGTACCCCGCAAAAATAATTACCAATGCCGACTACACCGATGATATAGCACTTCTGGTAAATGCATCTGCCCAAGCCTAAACCCAACTGCATAGTCTGGAATGAGCCGCTGCAGGCATCGGCCTCCATGTCAATGCACACAATATGGAATATATATGCTTTAATCAAACAGGTGACATCTCCATGCTAAACAGTAGCTCTCTGAAACTAGCAGACAAGTTCACCTACGTAGGAAGCAGTGTCTCATCAACTGATACAGATGTTGTCACGAGACTAGCAAAGGCATGAACAGCTATCAAAACAAATAATCTGTAGAAAATATTCATATTTTAGAAGTATTTGGCACCATGAGGTATTTGCCAGAGTATCGGATTCACCATAAGCAGAAGATTTAAAATAATCATTTATTTTTCTTTTAGTTTTTTTCTTTTAATTTTTAGTTTTTTTTTATCACAAACAAAAAAATTTAAATCAAATATGAACAAAAATAATCGAAATTATATATAACAACAATAATGAGAGTAAAATTATGATAATATAATAGTGATATATAATATATATTATAAGAATATCATGATATGGTAACAATAATGATAATAATAATAATAATGATAATAATAATAGCTATAATAATCAGCACAAAACAATACCATTAAGATGAATTATATCAAAGCAAAAATTGATAATTCCCAACAGAATAGAAAATGTTAATTTACATGGTGACAGAGATGAACCAGTTAATCACATGAAAAGCGATGACAGCAAACTGGTGCAAAAAGAATACAAGAGTTGACACGACTGGGCAGGAAAGGTGATCCTCTGGGAATTGTGCAAAAAATTAAAAATTTGACCATACTAACTAATTGTATATGCACAAAAAAAATCTGTCCTGGAAAATGAGATCTGTAAAATTCTTGGGGATTTTGAGATACAAACGAATCACCTGATCCCAGCCAGACGGCCACACCGAGAATTAATTAACAAGAAAGAAAGAAAATTGTTGTCTAGTGAATTTTGCTGTTCTAGCAGACCATAAAGTGAAAATGAAAGAAAGCAAAGAGGTAAATAAATACTTGGATTTTGCTAGAGAGATGAAAATGTTGTGGAACGTGAAAGTGATACCTGTTAGAAAAAAAGACAGGAGGAATTGTAGATCAGCGGAAGAATTGAGACCATTCAGACCACAGCACTGTTAAGATTGGCTAGAATACTCAGAGGAATCCTGGAGAGCTGAGATGTGTTGTCACTCAGACTCCAGTGAAAAGAGCCCCAGTTAAAAGTGGTGTGAAAAAACTTGCAAGGTGTGAAATGATAATAACGTGATTATAAATGATAAATGATGCTGATAATAACAAAAATAGCAACTTTAACCTGCTGAATTATTTATACAAATGATATCTACGTCATTCAGATTGTCTTTTTCATTCTTTAATAAAATATTATCAAAGTAATTTTTTCTCTCATTGATGATTGAATGACATGTTGAGTCTTTATTTCTATTGAGATTGCTACGGCCAAATTTAAAAAATTCAGATTGACAGAAGAAAGAAAATGAGGAGGTGGCACTTTCTGTTATTTGAATAAAAAAGCTATTCAACATGAAAGCAATTAAACTAAACAAGCATTAAAAGTCATTTGAAAAAAACAACAAAAAAAAGCAAAAAAACAAATGGTCTTTTTTTAAAATTCAGAACTAATTTTAACAAAAAAGGCAAATAAAAGAAAAAAACATCTCTTACCAAGAGTAGAACCTAAAATTCAGCGAGAAAAAAGCATTTCTTTGAATTTTAGAAACATTTAAATAAACTAGAATTTAGAAAGATTTGAATGAAAAAGAATTTCGAAAGATTTGAATGAAAGAGAAAATTTAGAAAAAAATTCAAAACAAAAGAATAATTTTAGGAACATTTAATTCAATAAAAAAAACTTTGTAAACATTTGAATAAAATAGAAAAATTTAGAAACTTTTTAATTAAAAAGGAAAATTAGAAATACTTACTTAAGAAATATTTAAGAAATTTTTAAATCAAAAAAAAATTTTGTAGAAATATTTAAAACAATCAAAAGTAAAAAAAGCAAAAAAAAAACAAAAACCCCAAAATAACAGATTTCCAACCCAACACAAAAAATATTGCTAAGAATTTTTATGAATTTTATTTTTATTTTAATTTGAAACTAATTTTGTCAATCAAAAAATATACAAACAAAATTAATTAAAAATAGCAAAAGTAAATAAATGAATAAATACTAGGGCGAGTCAAAAGTTTTGCAATATTTGGGTAACTAATTTGCTTTATACCGGGCAATTAGCCTAATGAATAGGTGTCCCCTACACCTTGGTGTAGTAGCTATTGAAAAGGGAACCTTTGGGTCACCCTCGATAAAGGTCGCCAACTTACTTCACTTTTATTTGCTTTATTCTTCAAGAAAATTCTACAACAAAAGCATCCTTGCATTCAAATTAGACGCCATTGTATCGTACCATCTGATGCTAGCCCGCCTCCTCTTGGTTGTTGAAGCATTGTGAGCACAGGAAGGAAGCCATGGATTGGATCAAGTAAAAATCTGAGGGAGTTAGGTCCAGACTATAATGCTGGGTGAAGCCAGCTTTCTGCAAGTTCTTTGATTCCATGCTGATACCATTTCTTGTCCTTTGAGGAGAAGAACTCCTTCACTGAAGCTTCCACTTCCTCTTGGTTGCTGAAGCATTGCAAGTGCTGGAAGTGAACCATGGATTAGAACATGTAATTATCCGAAGGGATCTAGGTCTGGACTATATGATGGGTGAGGCCACCTATCTACCTGTTGTTTGATCCCATGCTGATATCAAATCTTGTGATTGAGATAAAGAACTCCTTCACTGAAGCTTCTACCTCCTCTCCATGAGTACTGGAAGTGAACCATGGATTGGAACAAGTAATTATCCGAAGGGATCTAGGTCTGGACTATATGATGGGTGAAGCTACCTATCTGCCAGTTGTTTGATCCCATGCTGATATCAAATCTTGTGATTGAGATGAAGAACTCCTTCACTGAAGCTTCTACCTCCTCTAGGTTGTTGAAGCATTGCTAGGGCAGAAAGTGATCCATGGATCAAAACCAGTAATAATCCGAGGGAGCTAGATCCTGACTCTATGCTGGGTGTGGCCTCAGTTCAATTCCTTCCAGTTTTTGGAGTTTATTCCATAGCTGACATATATACAAATATTGCAAGACTTTTGACTCACCCTTTCATCATCAAGATAATCATCAGATTCTTCTTACAGATTCCAATACATGAAAATTTCTTTTTAAATTTTTGGATTTTATTAAAATTATTAGTTCATTTCTTTTTGAAGTAATGACGTCTTTATATTTGAAGAGACGCTCATAGTGTAATGGTTATTGCTATTAAGAATGGACCAGGTGACCAGAGTTCAAACTCTGAACATGCCTGTTTTATATCATTAAGGGTTTTTAAACTATTGTCTTCATCTTTATAGTTATTTCCACAATGTTTCGGTCGATATGTCCTACAGCCTTCTTCAGATATTTGTCAAGCTTGGGAACCTTCACGGAACTTCAAACTACGTCCTTTATTGAATCCACCGAGGTCGCCTGTTCTGATTCCGTTAGCCATAACCGGGTACAAGTGTTAAGTATTCCTGTATTGTATTTCATAAAGAGCTAATACCTCTGGAAAAGGCATGAATCCAACTATTCTACCTTCAGCTCTGGGTACAATAGTTGAACAGACTGGGCTCCTTAACCTTGCAATGGCAACCAGTCTAAGAGAAGAGAACCGCTGAATTCAAACCGGTTGCAGATCTGGAGAGGGATGGGCTCCATCGGGCAATCCCGGTGAAAGACCTGATACAGGAGTAGCATCTCCGTCACTAAATTAGGTTATAGAGCCACTGAGAAGATCTTTTTTTTTCTAGTCTAACGGTTTCCTTATAATCCTAGCAAATAAAATTCTGAACATAAAGATAGAAATCAAGCCGTTAAATTATAATTTTGTATTTTGATGGGTTTATCTAAAGGACAAAGAGCAAATGGATAATATCAATGACTCAGTGGATGGTAATTTACTAAGCTTTTTGCTTAGATGTGGCACAAGGCCACATAAACGGGGCACCCAATGAGACTCGAACTCACTCGTGTATGTGTACTAGTCTAACTTGCTAACCATTACACCACCAGAGGTGCCCTTAGCTGACTCAGTAGAGGTAGATCAGATGAAGCCGTCTATTAAACTCTAGACACGACAATTGACTCCTTTAATAGGCAAAATTAAGTATAACCGCTTACTAATATAGAATATAGATAATTTCAACACATTATCAGTAATATTGTAATTATTTTAAATTAGGCATGTTTTTTTCATAAAACTGTTGAAAAAATGTATGTTGCACTGTAAAAGTTTTGATTTTCTTAATCAAAATAGCTAAGTATTTACACAACCCCTACACCATGAGGTGGAAATGACAAGGCTAAATAACCCAACTAACCCTCTGGACTAATCAGTGGTGGAGGGTAACTGATAGATTCATGCCTTTTCCAAGGGCATTAGCACAATGTGAAATGCAAATGACTTTGTCCAGGATTTGAACTTGGTTTGGTTATGTTTTATGGGATATCAACTCTTGTGGGTTATTTAATGCTGAATCCTGTTTATATATATATATATATAATTTGTAAGTGAAATAGTTTCCAGGTAACATTATTGTTAAACAAGTCTGAGCTCATTTGTTTGCACACAGATTGTTTCAAGTATTCCTATTTAACACTAATAATTCTATTTCATGTTAATTATTTGTTTGCACATAGTAAAATGGTTTCAGGTATGGTACTATTTATTCCATAGATGGGACCCTATCAGGTACTATCACTCTGGATCAGAGTGGACCTGGGAGTAATGGCAGTGAAGGAGTACTCTACATTTCTCAATGCTCTAAGACTGGAGTCTCACTATCAGATAGTTTAGTATCATATCCAGAATACTCATAGTGGAAGGCGGGGGTCTTACCCCTCCTGCAGAGATGCAGTTGGCATCTTCTACAAGCATCAGCTGATTAGGCTAATTATATTTGAGCAATAAGATTTCAGTAATTATTTTTGCACTGCACAAATTGATATTTACAGCATTTTATATTTACTATTTGCCAATGGTCTGGGAGACCAAGGTTCAATCCCAGGCCAAGTCATACCAAAGTCTCAGAAAATGGTACTTGATGCCACCTTGCTTAGTACTCAGCACTATAAGGTGAGGATCAAAGGAAAAGTGGAGCAATCCAGAGAATGGAGTAGCATCTTCCCCTACACCTTGGTGTTTTAGCTAATGAAAAGGGAGCCTTCAGGTCACCCTCGACTAAGGTCGCCAACTGTTTTTTTTTGTATTTGTTTTTTACATGTTGTGAAAATCTAAATGATGCACAAACTCATTTTAAAGTCAGGGGAATCCCCGTGGCGTAATGGAGAAAAAACAGGACTACAGCCTTGAAGTAAGTGAATTCAAAATCTAGTTCTTCTCTTACGCTCACTATCAGACCAATACCCTAGAGAAACGTATGAAGCCCCTTATCCTCCCATCTACGAGTTAAATAGTATCACCACTATTCTTCTACAAAGATAGCTTTGTCGTTAATTAACCCATGAAGGTTGATATGCCCTTAAAAAAGAAACCAAACCATCATTTTAAAGTTGTTGTTGTTGTTGTTGTTTTTAAATGAATATTAAAGAAGTAATTAAATTCTTTTCATATTTTAAAGGTCTTAGTATGACTCAAATGTCTGTGCTTACATTATAAGATGAAAATAATATTTGTAAATTTTCCACTGCATAACATTTAGGAGTGGCCACTTATGTGATAGTCCTTGAGTATTTTAATAATTTTTTCAATGCAACAGGCGACAAACTTGTCAAAAAACTGTTGTATAAATAAGACATAGGGTGTGTTCAAAAAAAGAAACTGGAGATAGATTTAGTGACGTAAAGACAAAAGTGCTGGACTGTGACATTGTAGTAAGATAGTTCAAACTTCATTCGTACTGTTACATTCACTTTTGGACTAATGCCCCATGGGAAAAGAATGCAACTCCCATTTATTCCAGCTGTGGATTAAATAGTAACACTACATTTTGTTTTCAAAGATGGCTTTAGAATTAAATTAATTCATTTAGGTTGGTATGCTCTTAAATAACCCATGAAAATTGATATACCCTTAAATAACACATGAAGCTTGATATACCCTTAAATAACCCATGAAATTGATATACCCTTAAATAACCCATGAAGGTTGATATACTCTTAAATAATCTATGAAAATTGATATACCCTTAAATAACCCATGAAGAGTTGGTATGCTCTTAAATAACTCATGAAAATTGGTATACCCTTAAATAACCCATGAAGAGTTGGTATGCTCTTAAATAACCCATGAAAATTGATATACCCTTAAATAACCCATGAAGGTTGATATACTCTTAAATAATCCATGAAAATTGATATACCCTTAAATAACCCATGAAGGTTGATATACTCTTAAATAATCCATGAAAATTGATATACCCTTAAATAACCCATGAAGGTTGATATACTCTTAAATAATCCATGAAAATTGGTATACCCTTAAATAACCCATGAAAATTGATATACCCTTGAATAACCCATGAAGGTTGGTATGCTCTTAAATAAATCATGAAAACTGATATACCCTTAAATAACCCATGAAGGTTGGTATGCTCTTAAATAACACATGAAAATTGATATACCCTTAAATAACCCATGAAGGTTGATATACTCTTAAATAATCCATGAAAATTGATATACCCTTGAATAACCCATGAAGAGTTGGTATGCTCTTAAATAAATCATGAAAATTGATATACCCCTAAATAACCCATGAAAGTTGGTATTCCAATTTTCTACTCAACGTATCTTTAGTAAGACACATACACAAATTTGTTTTACCCAAAACTGCTGGTTAAATCTCTTGGTAACCGTTCTTTCTTAGGATTGTTCCGTAAAATCCCTGTGGATTAAATAGTTGACCACTACCGTTCTTCTACAAGGATTGGTTTAGCATTAAATAACCCATGAAGGTTGATATGCCATTGAACAAAAAAACCTGAGTCTTTGAAAAGTATACTAATGGTATGCACAAAGCTGAAATGTTGCGTAGTAGTGACCTTGACCTCTCTCACCCCCCCAAAGCCTATCCTACAATTATCATTGTCTAAATTTTTGAGGCGAAACTTGAGAATTTTTTTCATTTAGAGTATTCAGATGATTGTCTTCATATTTATTGTTATATTCACAACGTTTCGGCCGATGCATCCTTCAGCTTTCTTTGGATGTTTCTTGTTGAATTTAGGAGCCTACATGGAACTTTGAACTGAACCCTTTATTTAATCCCCGAGGAGTAGATTGTTCTAATTTTGTTAACTGCAAAAGAGAACGAGTGTTTAGCTGACTACAGGTAAAAATAACAAGGAATACTTATTATAGCTTAATTCTTGTACCAAGTTAAAGTAAATGAAATTAGAACAATCTACTTCGAGAAGGATTAAATAAAGGGTTTGGTTCTAAGTTCCGTGCAGGCTCCTTAGTTCGACAATAAAACACCTGAAGAGAGCTGATGGATCCATCAGCCGAAATGTTGTGAATATCACAATAAAAATGAAAAAGAAGGAAGTTACTTGCCAAGTAAGAGAAACTCACCAAAAAGTGAGCGGATAGAAAACGATCCTTTTAGCCATTCTCATTTCCACTGAGCAGTTTTAACTCCATGCTTGTTTTGGGGTCATCAGGAGAGAATGTGCACCGTTTCGGGTCCTTCCTCTCTATGGTTTTACTGACACGAGGCCCCATTAAATCATCCTATCAAATCAACGTCGAATGGCGAAATGTAAATCTACTCGCATTATAAGAATGTTGTTGCACATTCGCGAGCAGGTGATACTCGGTGATAAAGTGATAAAAATTTTCAACAAGTCAAGGATGTTTTATTTATCCAACCCCTCCACTGTGGTCAGGGTGCGACGAAAGTTAATTCCTTTTTTTATGCGCGAAATACAACTGGTTTGTCAAGTTAAAAATGAACGCAATGCATTTTGGAATGGGACGTCATATTCTATCAAATACAAACATGTGTGTATCTTCGTTTTTAATTACACAATTGGAGATTTTGTTTATCCATTGTAGCAGAAAGAACTTAATATTTTTGTTTGGCGCGTTAATTAATTTGACCGTTAGGGTCAACGCATATTTTCACCTAATCAAGAGGACTTATCCTATTCAACCCGGATCATTTTTCCGGGTAGCACCAAATTGGGGAAAGCCTGCCAAACACTTTCTCTTGCTCAGAAGCTTTTGTACTGGACAGACGTCTAACTGTCCGCTCTCCTTTTAGCAGCAGCATCACGAAACCATGAAGAAGGCCATCTAATTTATGGACCTCTTGAGTCTATTCTTTTAGACTAAGGGTTCCCAGTTGATTATGAATTAGATGAATTCAACACGCCACACACAGGAACAACTTTAAGTCCGCTTCAACTTTGGCTATGTCGACAGCGACGCAAAATTCCGCTCCGAAAGCCAGCCACTTCATTCCTGGGCAACATTTTCTGGAGACATTCACGCTTCTCTCCCCAAACGACCAGGACCATGCATTCATGGATGACTACATAATTCCTGTCCTTAACCAGCAAACACGACCTTTGCTACACCTATGGCGACCATACGTCACCCACACATTCAACAATACCTTAACCAAATGATGCACATTTCGCTCTGGCATTTAGCTGCTAAAATGCCTTCTCAACTCTATAACAATTTCCTTTCTTCCTTCCTTCCTTCCTACGAGACTTGCAGCATAAACGAAAACCCTTTATTCCATGCTGCTATTAAAACCTTCATATAAAAACCTTACGGGACCGTCGTCTTCTCTCTCTCTCTTTTATTTTCCAACAACATTTAGCGAGGAAATAACAACATAACACAACTCGTAACCAAATATTTTCTATCCCTAAACCATCAATCATCATATAAAAGGCAAAATATTCATTGGATTGGTTTTGGTTTCTTTGTTTAATGGCATATCAACTTTCGTGGGATATTTAATGCCAAGGCTATCCTTGTAGAACAGAAGTGATACTATTTAACCAATAGTTAGGGGATAAGGAGGTTCCTGCTTTTTTAAGGGTATTAGTCCCAAAGTAACAGCTTGTCTGAAGTTCAAATCCACTTACTACGATGTCACAGTCCAGTATGTTACTCACTATGCCACGGAGATTCTCCCCTCTATCTATTTGAGTATTTGAAAAGAAGTTCTTTCACTATCGTTTGATCTTTTAATTCAAGTTAACTGGGAATCAGAAAATTTTCTCTCTAGCTTTATTCGTGATGTGGACCCAGGTTGGGACCAGGAAAAGATAACCCGGAACACGGTATAAGTTTTAGGATATATTGAAGTAACAAGATACAGAGAAAAGTGGTGACGTTATCTCGGCTTACTTGTCAATCGAATATCGAGTTTCGATCTAATCTCACGACGACCACAGAACCGATTCGATCCACGAGAGTACTTGGCTCTTGATTAATATAGGATTTGGAAGAGTCCATCAATGGGTAGGTAGCGGTCCCATAACAATTCGATACAAAATTCATAAATTCGTTTTATATTAAACTTCAACTTACAGGAAAATTATTCAGAAAATAAAATAATCAATAAGAAAAAATATTGATTGGATTTAAAAAAAAATATATTTTTTTAATATCCGGTCTCAGATAAGTCTTCAACTTGCATCCCATACGTTCGGAACCCACATTTAATGGGCATTATTTTGACTTCTTTGGCTTCACTGATTTTACTTCTTTTTAATTGATAAGCCCAATATTTGGTGCTGAGTGATATTTTACTATACACTGTGAGCATGCCAAAACAGTTGTACTATAATTTCATTGGAAAATAGGAATAAATATATAAAAGAGAAAAATGGTAAGAAAGTAAAATTGCAGAATTACTGACCTTTTTTGAAGACAGTATTTAAAACGTCACTCAATTCATAGGCATCAATTTCCATGTCTTCTCCAGCAATTTTTTGGAAGTTTTCTCTCAGCTTATTTTCCTGTTCTTTTTTGGCTGCCATCTTTAATGAAAGAAAAGAAAGAAGTACAAAACAACTACTACTACTTCTGTTGCTGCAACTACTACATGCTAGAGTAAAAAGGTTTTCAAGTTTGTTGTTAAGGTGAGTTTAAAGTTTTGCAATATTTTGGTAGTACATGTTAGTTTGCCTAAATACCTGGTGAGTCAAAAGTTTTGCAATATTTTAGTAGTTGGTGATAGTTTGCCTAAATACTCGGGTGAGTCAAAAGTTTTGCAATATTTATTTTTAGTTGTACGTGCTAGTTTGCCGAAGTACTTGGGTGAGTCAAAAACTTTGCAATATTTTAGTAGTACATGCTAGTTTGGCTAAATATAAAGGTGAGTCAAAAGTTTTGCAATATTTTAGAAGTAAATGCTAGTTTGCCTAAATACAAGGGGGAGTCAGAAGTTTTGCAATATTTTAGTTGTACATGCTAATTTGCCTAAATACTTGAGTGAGTCAAAAGTTTTGCAATATTTTAGTATTACATGCTAGTTTGCTTAAATATAAAGGTGAGTCAAAAGTTTTGCAATATTTTAGTAGTACATTCTTGTTTGTGGTGCATACATCACGTTACCGAAGTAGTTCAGACCATGACTGGTAGTTGGTGCACTGACACGTTCTGCTTCACTTTGCTCCATGTATGATTTAAAAAGCCACACAGATAAAGGTGCAATGTAGTCTTATTCGGGAACTTATACTTTATGAGTTTGAACTGGGGCATAACCTCCGTGGAAGCAACCCCAAAAACATATGTTGCGCAAAAGGTGAAAGTGCAGTTGATCACAGTACAGTAACCAGATTCGTTGGGGTTGCAAGAACCTTGACGCTCACACAAGATCAGGTAGTTCTAAAAGCGTGGATTCCGGGGTCGGGCTCCAAGTATTTGGTATCTCACAGTCCAGTATAGTTGGTTACTTTTGCGACCTTGACAAAAAGCATCCAGAGCCGCCCAATAGTGCCATCATCATCATCATCACAGCACAGAGTTCCCTGGATCTCACTCGCCATCCATCCCTATCCTCTATCACTCCCAGTAGGTCTTCTAGGCTGCATCCTGTGTTTGCACGGTACTGATGTATGTCACTAGATAGAGGTCTATAAGGGAGGAGAGTATTTTACGTGCCACACAGGCATACGTCAATGGAAAACATAGGATGAAGCATGGTGAATGGAAAGTAAAATGGATGAATCCAAAATTAACGACGCCCTTCAACAGATGATGAGCAGAAGAATTTTATGAGTCAATGGCCAAGATTAAATACTTCAGTTAGGAAACTATTGCTACTCATCTCTAATGGAGACGATCCCCCCCCCCGAAAAAAAAAACAGACAACGGAAGAATACCAAATTGTGCTTTACTTTACCAAAATATTGCAAAACTTTTGATTAACATTAGTATTAAACATTTGGTTTACTTTTAATGCTATTCTTAGTAATAAAAATGGAGTTGAAAAAGTAAGTAATGGTTTGGGTCCTTCGTTTTAATGGTATGCTAACTCTCTTGGGTTATTTAATGCCAGAGCCATCCTTGTAGAAGAAGAGCAGTTATACTATTTAACCCATAACTGGTGGGGTAAGAGGATTCATGCCTTTTCCAAGAGTATTAGTCCGAAAGTCAACGCAATTGTGCGACGGGAGTTCGAGGCCGCAGTTCAGTACGTTAACCACGGGGACTTCCTCAAGAACCTAACGGTGAAGACTCACATAATAACAATCATCTGTTACGTCCAAGAATGTTCTATCAAATCGTAGATTGTTCATGTAAGTACTGTTCTATCAAGTCGTAGATTGTTTATAGTAAGTACTGTTCTATCAAATCGTAGATTGTTCATGTAAGTACTGTTCTATCAAGTCGTAGATTGTTTATGTAAGTCCTGTTCTATCAAATCGTAGATTGTTTATAGTAAGTACTGTTCTATCAAGTCGTATATTGTTTATAGTAAGTCCTGTTCTATCAAGTCGGAGATTGTTTATAGTAAGTACTGTTCTATCAAGTCGTAGATTGTTTATAGTAAGTACTGTTCTATCAAGTCGTATATTGTTTATAGTAAGTACTGTTATATCAAGTCGTAGATTGTTTATAGTAAGTACTGTTCTATCAAATCGTATATTGTTTATAGTAAGTACTGTTCTATCAAGTCGGAGATTGTTTATAGTAAGTACTGTTCTATCAAGTCGTAGATTGTTTATAGTAAGTACTGTTCTATCAAGTCGTATATTGTTTATAGTAAGTACTGTTCTATCAAGTCCTAGATTATTTATAGTAAGTACTGTTCTATCAAGTCGTATATTGTTCATAGTAAGTACTGTTCTATCAAGTCGTATATTGTTTATAGTACGTACTGTTCTATCAAGTCGTAGATTGTTTGTAGTAAGCACTGTTCTATTAAGTCGTATAGTGTTTATATTTAATGGAGGAAAACAAATTAAATGAATGTCATGTTTGTCAGTGTCCGAGTTTTATAAGGAGAGTCATGCAAAAGACTAAATAATATTTGTCCTGTGTTTTTTTAGATATTCAATAAATTTGTAGAAATTCTAGAAATTGCTTATCTTTCTAAGCCTTACTCTAGAAGACTACACATCGATCTTTTGATAAAGTCTGTGGCAGCTGATTTAGCAAAAAGCAAAATGAATAAGATATTCATGAAGATCTCAAGCAAATTAGATGTATGAGGCTGAGTGTAATATTTTGATAACTCGTTTCCTTCATTCTTCAAGTTACTACAATACCTGTTTTAGCATTCAAAGTAGAGGCCATCTGGCTGCATTGTCTGAAGCCACCTTTCTGCCAGTTATTTGATCCTATGCTGGTACTTCAGGACAATGAACTCCTTCACAGAAGCTTCCACCTCATCTCGGTTGTTGAAGCATTGCAAGAACAAGAAGTGAACCATGGATCAAGTTAATCCGAGGTAGCTTGGTCTGAAATATATGCTGTGGGATGCCACCTTCCTGCAAGTTTTTTGATCCGATCTTGATACTAATTCTTGTCCTTTGAAGTAAAGATATCGTCAATGAAGCGTCCACCTCCTCTTGGTTGTTGAAGTATTGTGAGCACAGGAAGTAAGCAATGGATTGGATTAAGTAAAAATCTGTGGGAGTTAGGTTCAGACTATAATGCTGAGTGAAGCCACCTTTCTACCAGTTTTTTGATTCCATACTGATACCATTTCTTGTTCTTTGAGGCAAAGAACTACTTCAATAGAGCTTCCACCGCTTCTGGGTTGTTGAAGCTATGTGAACGCAGGAAGTGAGCCATGGATTAACGGAAGTAGTAATACGAGGAAGCTATGTACAGGCTATATACTGGTTGAAGCCACATTTAAGCAAGTTCTTTCATCCCAAGCTGATAAAAGTTCTTGTCCTTAGAGTTGAAGAGATCCTTGACTAAATCTTCCTCCTTTTCTTGGTTTGGTTTGGTTTCTTTGTTTAATGACATATCAAATATCATGGGTTATTTAACATCAAAGACATCCCAGTAATGATATTATCTAACCCATTACCGACTGATTGGTCAAGTGGATAGAGTGTTCGCCAATGGTCTGGGAGACCTGGGCTCAATCCCAGGTCGCGTCATACCAAAGACTTTAAAAATGGTACTTAATACCCCCTTGCTTAACACACAGCAATATAAGGTATATATCAAGGGTAAAGTGGAGCAATCAAGGGAAAGGAGTAGCGCCTTCCTCTACACCTCGGTGTAGTAGCTATTGAAAAGGGAGCCTTCTGGTCACCCTCGACTAAGGGAGACAACTTTACTTACTGAAGGATCAGGGGTTTATACTTTTCCCAAGGGTATTAGTCTTAAAGTCAACGTAACAGTACAACTGGAGATCGAACTCTTGGACTTTAGCTATTATGCCACGGAGACTCGTCCATCTTGGTTTTTGAAAGGTCACAAACACAGGAAGTGAACCACGGATCGAAACAAGTTATGATTCGAGGTGGTAGATCCGAACTAGATGCTAGGTGTGACTGCAGTTCAATTCACTCAAGTTCCTGTGAAATATAACGGCCGAGAGATTTCGTTTTATGCCTTTGGGTTTAGTTAGGCTGAGAACCTTTCGGCTGAGTGCATGGGTTACTTAGGTGCAACATTAACGCAGGTGTTCACGCGCACAGGCGGAACGGATGTGTCACTCAGAGATGTTACAATAGCCCAGATGGGAAAACGGGGTTAGAGAGTGCGAATGACGTCACACATCGGAAGAGCGCGCGAAGGATTTTGAGAGATTTGAAAAAGTCAGTGAGTTGAGTTGAGTCCTGCCTCGGGAGAAGACGGTTGACTTTCGCTTGCTCGCGGAGGCCTTACGACGGGTGCGCACGAAATGGGGGTGCAGATGAAAAAGCCAGAATAGAAATAATGTGTATCTCTCTCCTTATGTTGAAGAACCTTTAAACTCAAAGGTAATAAAAAAAGTTTCCTTCCTAAACTAAGAAGTCGTAAAAGTTTTTCGTGTTTCGAGATTCCTATGTTCGATGTATATATGTAATGAACAGTCTATGTACGTTTCACATATCCATATCTGGCTATGGTACACCTGGAGTCTATTCCGGAAACTAACACATATGTAAATATTACAAACTTTTTTGACTCACCCTAATACTGTTACATATTGACCTTTGACAATATGTTAGTTGTTGATTTCTAAACAGGATATTCCACCTGTGTAAACAAGGAAATAACGAAATAAAACACGTGAATTGAGAACCGAAAGGAAAACGCATGGGCGTTGAGAATATTATATTATGACAAGAGATTCGCACACAGACGCAGGTAAATATTCAGGAAGATTCAGAGAGCAGTCAGCAAGTGCCAAAAGGGAGGGGCCAAAAGGGATCAGCCACACTCACATCCCCGACGGAGAAGCAGAAGAAGTACTAAGTGGGGCTCTGAATGTAGAATCACAACCTGGGTTAAGAAGATATAGTGCCAATGCTAGCAGTTCTCTCTCTCTCTCTCTCTCTCTCTCTCTCTCTCTCTCTCTCTCACTTGCAGCTATTTCGACACTTTCGTGACAATAAAGAAGAGATATCTTTTTTATAAACACATACTCTCACTTTTTCATTATAGTATACAACAATATTAAACCTAAGGAAGAAATTCTAGACTTTTTAAAATTAATTTTCTATTAGTTTGCGAGAACTTCGATGATCAGGCAAGGTCACGTAGGCCGAAAATCATGGATTCCGAGGCTGTGCCCCAAATCATAGAAGCAAATCCAGCGATTAGTACTCGAAAAATATTTGACGAGCTTTAGCATCTCACAGTCCTGTGTGCTTCGTCACCTTCACACCCTCGGCAAATCCAGTGAGTAGTACTCGGAGAGTATCAGGCGAGCTCAGCATCTCTGTCCCATCACCTTCATGCCCTCGACAAATGCATCTGGAGTTACCAAATTGTGCCTTACGTTAAAACGGTTTGGGTCTCTGTATTACAGGGTGTTTCAATATACATAGGACCCATGTAAATGCCCTATTATTTCTGCTCATTCAATATTTGTATATATACAGGGTGTCTCAATGTACATGGGACTCATGTGACTACTAATAACTCTACTAATAATAGTGTTGTGTCTTTTTTTATTCTAGATTTGAAAATAGTATATTATAACAACTATTAATCCTCGATCACTATGCTTTGGACAAGAGAGGAAAATATATTTTGTGCCACAACTTATTTGGAGAAAAAAATCATTCAAAACTGTCTCAAAATAGATGCAACCCATTAATATGATAATGATTTATTACTAAGGCAAGAAACTAAAAAAAGATAGCATGTCCTGGAAGCTGATATAATAACAATTAAAAGAACCATTGATTTGATGTCTCTAGCCCAAAGGATGCATTTTTTTACAGGATGTGTTCCAAATGACGGCTATTGTATTTGCTTCAGTAATGAATTATTATCATCATATCAATGGGTTGCATCTATTTTGAGACAACATGTACAAAATCTAAAGTAGAAATTTAATTTTTTATTTAATAAATTTTTACTTGAAAACGGAGCATATTAGATACTGTCTGCTGGGCAAGAATAAAAACTTCCCTTTTTTTCTTAAAAGAAATAAGAAAATGGATGCAGTATGTGAAATGAAAAATTAAGTTGTTATAATCTTATATCAAACCAATCCTAATACTCTAAACAGGACTTCATTCACTCAGTATTTAGGTTGGCACCATCTGAAATATAAAGACTATTGTCTGTTATAAGTTGCTAGATCCTTAAGAAATCATCATTGCAGATTTTGTCAACAAGCAGAAATATGCAACATTGATAAACATAAAGGGCTTTGTCCTTTCATGGAAAATGAAAATACTGACAAAAATAAATAGATGAATTAATAAATAACCTAATATTTAGATAATGGGGAGAATCTTGCAATATTTTTGTTAGTTCTAGCTTGCGGCATGCATATTGCGGCATACATGACCAAAGCTGTTGTAGGTAACCGCTGCTGTTGGTAGTATTGTGGTAGTTGGTGCTCTGGCATGTTGTGCATTGATTCACTCTGTGTATGATTTGAAAGCCACACAGGTGATCGTGGAACGTAGTCTAATTCGTGAACTTATGCTTTACGAGTTCAAAATGGGCCATAACGCATGAAAGTGAAAGGGCAGTTGATCTCACTGTTATATATTGACCCTCGACCGAGCCGTCAATCAAGAAATCCACCTGTGTAAATAAGCGGAAGAACAGCGGAAGCAGATGGACCTGAGACAATAATATAACCAGGTGCTCGGGGCGGTTTGAGTTAGTTGGAGACAAGATGCCGAAATGAGAGCCAGCGGCAGGCTTTGGGCCTTCAGTGACCTGCGGTTGAGCAACCCCAGCCAAGATGAGGAAGAAGTGCTGCTAAGGTCGTGAGAAGAACTTGGGTCAAAATAACAGTCCGTTCTTGTCTCCACTCACCTCTCACTCACAAGAAACATCACCCTTTCGAGAATAAAGTGTGAGAGATATATTTTTATAAAGAAGTGTGTTCGTTCATTCATTGAAGTTCGTATATTATGTTTGATCATATTTCTGCTTATATTTGTATATGTATGTGGCTATACAAAACTACTACAATACCCAGATAGTCCAGGGAAAGCCTCCGTGGCGTAGTGGTTAACGTACTGGACTGCGACACTTTTGAGAACGAGTTCAAATTTCAGTCAAGCTATTACATTCACTTTTGAGCTAATACCCGAGGTAAAAGTGAGAATCCTCTTATTTCCCTACCCACTACATTTCTTCTAAAAGAATTGCTTTGGCATTAAATAACCCACAAACTTTGATATGCCATAAAACAAAGAAATCAAATTAAACTAAACCAGGTGGTTCAAGAAATTTTGCTAGTGTTACAAGAACATAAACGATCAGGTTAAGTCAGGTAGACCGAAAACCGTGGATTCTGAGGTTGTGCTCCAAACCATTGAGGCAAATCAAGTAGCACTCCGAGAGTGTCAGGCGACTTCAATATATCATAGTCTAGTGTGGTTTTTCACCTTAAGGAGCACAGCAAAAATATCCAGGCAATTGAATTGTGCCGAACGTTACTAAAATCTTGCAAAACTTTTGACAAATTCTGATGTGAGTTAATGGATCATGAAAACTATATATCCTTACAGATTTCGTCAACAAGTAAAAATACGCAGTGTTATATGACTGGAAGAGAACTCTTCTAATTTATCGTATACACAAAATAATGGTTGCAATTAGCGCCCACGAGAGCATTCACCGGATGTTATCGGTGCTGAGACTTTCTTCAAAGTGAAAAAAAAGGGTTTCTGTGCATAAGATCGGCGCATAGTGAAATGTCGATGAAATTTGCCAAAAAATGAAAATAATTAAAATTAATTTTTCGGCCAATCCGTGACCTTCGCGGTAAAAAACAAAGAAAACCCAATTTGATCCGATCAGAAGAGGAAAACGATATAAAAAACAAATTTCTCGACAGCGGGGACAGATCAAAAAGAAGGCAGACGACACCCACAGACTAAAACTACGACTCTGAGAGAGAGAGGGGGGCGAACTCGAAACCACGCATCACCCACATTGACTTTCCTCTTTTCCACTTTGAAGGAAGCGACTAAGTCGTAAATCACCGAACACCCCTCTCCTATCCGCACTCGTAACATCTGATAGACCACGTGCGCGTAAGTCTAAGAATCCTACCACTATCAAGCATAGGACATTTTTCCAGTTTTTAATTCCATATCAACACGTTTATATAAACCCAGTTATTTGAACTTTTTACTTATTTGTTTTTCAATACAATTATCAAAATTTTTACGTGCCTTCAAGTTCTTTGTTTTTTGCAACCATACGCTGATATAACAGCAGCTTTGATCAAGGGGGTGTTCTAAAACCACTAAGTAACTCTTCGTTTTCATTTTTGTTTTTAATAAAGCGACTTTTATAAACGTAAAGGTTTTTATCCTCTTTCATTAAAAACGAAACTCCTTACGAAAATAAATAAACATTCAAATAACTTAATATCTTAACATGTAAAAATTTTATTATGTATTACATAGATAAAGCTAAACATGGTACAAGGTCATATATATGGAGCGCTCATAAAGAGAAAAAAACGTGGAGGTGCCCGTAGTGTAATTGTTATCGTTGTAAGAAATGAACAAGGCGACACGAGTTCAAATCCTGGACGAGACTGATTGCATTTCACATAACACTAATACCCTTGGGAAAGGTATGAATCCAATTATTCTCCCTCCAGCTATGGCTAAATAGTAGGACAGACTAAGTTCTTCAGCCTTGGTTAGGCAACTAGTCTAGAAGAAGGAAAACTCTGAATTCAAACCTGTTAAACTCCGCTTAAAAATTGACCTTGTGTCATATCCTGCCCGAGCGGAGGGGTTGGTAAATAGGGTAAATAGGATAAAGAGAAAGAACTCACCAACAATGATTTACAATAGGACCGATAATTGCACTATGACTTGAAAGAATGTATTTAATTATTTTCCCAATGGCTATTATGACTGATTGATTTTAATGGCATGTAAACCCTTCTAGGGTTATTCTATGCCTAAAAGTTAGAAAATCCCGTTCATTGTGCGTTCATATTAATATTTTTTGTGTTGTTGTTTCTCAAGAGTTTTTTTTTCTTTTTTTTTTGCACACAGTCCAATCAAATATGATTAATTTTTAAATACATTTGACCTGTACATGGGATCCTAACTCTTAAGTCAGAGTGAACCTGAGAATAATGACAAGATCTCCAGAATTGGAGCCTCGCCGTCTGATGCAGTTTAGTATCACACACAGGACACCTCTTTTTTGTGGGGGGTGTTACCCCTGTGCAGGGAGATACAGTCAACATACACTAAGCCTCTCCAACAAGTAAGTCAATGATTAAGTATATATAATACTTACATCGGGGTTTTTAGCATCACCTCCAGTTTCAGGCTGAAACATACAGAAAAAAATTCAAATCAAACAATTGAATCATCATCTTAAAGATAAATGTTTAAAAAATGAGATTTGTATGAGTTGATTTCCTCGTATTAAATGCATTTTAGTTTTACTCTACTCAGTATAAGTTTTATCAGTAAGACAAATGTATTACGTAAATGAAACCTGTTGTGACGTGGCTCGTACCACCTGACATCCGGTAACCTGGATGTATAAAAGGCAATTCATACGTAGCGGTCGGTAGTTGTTGAATATCGACATCTGGCATAACACTCTTACGGCGAGAGATTGTGAATATACTCTGAATTGTACCGTTCAACCAATAAAGGGATTTAACTCTGTATTTCTCTGTGTAGCTCTTCCTTCACGATGCTACAAAACCTTACTTATTTAATGCAAAAAACAGGTGTTAAAAAGACTATTTATTGGGTCTATGAATTCAAAACATTATCACTGATGTTATTGAGACTTCTTTTTGAACTTTGAAATATTTTAGGCTCAGGTTGATCACATCGGATTCTAATAATAAAAAGTTCGTATAATAACCACAGCATTTCTTTCGATGGGATTGTAGGGAGACAATGAATAATTGTCTCTCTTGGTGAATGGCTGTGTCCTTGAGGAGCCTGGTGTCCACAGTCACATGACAATCTAAGAAATCATTACTCATCCATTTTTTTACAATACAAATAATTTTTAGATAGATCTATTTGATCCTTTGATTGCACCCTAACTGGTACGACCGTTCCGGGTCAGACTAGACTTAAAGTAATGACAATGAAGGGGTACTCGACATTCCCCAGATCTCCAGAGCTGGTGCCTCACCATCATATGAAGCCTAATGTCATATACAGGATACTTCTTTTGATATACCATGGATGTACCATAGCCATGATATGGCTATGTGTGAAACGTACATCGAATGTCCATAAAGATAGAACATAGGAATCTCGAAACACAAAAAACACTTACGACTTCTTTGTTTAGGTGCGAAACTTTTTATTACCTTTGAGTTTAAAGGTTCTTCGACATAAGGAGAGAGAGGCACAATCTTTCTGTTCTAGTTTTTTCATTCCCCCTCCCCCCATCACGTGTGGCACCCGCCACAAAGGTCTCCGCGAGCAAGCGAAAGTCAACCGTTTCGTTTGGTGTCTAGTCTCAACTCTACTCACTTTCTTCAAATTCCCATCTCGGGATATTGTGACATCTCTGTGTGACACGTCCGCTCTGTGCGCGCGTGCGTGAACACCTGTGTGAATGTTGCACCTAACTAACCCATGTGCTGAGCCGAAAGGTTCTCAGCCTAACTAAACCCAAAGGCATAAACCGAAATCCCTCGGCCATTATATTACATAAACCCAACCCGACCCAAACCAAACCAAACCAAACCAAACCAAACCTCGACAGTCATCGCTCATACAGAAAAGACAAATCAAATAGCGAACGGCTTTAAGCATCCAGCGTGTCCTCGTAGTGTAATGGTCAAAGCGATGGACTGCGAAATCGTAGTAAGCGAGTTCGAACTCCAGTCGCGCTATTACGTCCAATTTCGGACAAATACCCTTAGGAAAGGCATACCCCCCCTCTTATCCTCCCAACTACGGGTTAAATAGTACCACTACAGTTCTTCATTTGCATTAAATAACCTACAATGGTTGATATGCCGTTAAACAAAGAAACCTAACCTAACCTTTAAGTATCCACTTCCACTAAGCATGCACTTTCGCTCCAAATGCGAAAAAAGAATAAAAAGTTTAATAAGACATTTTCCGACCAATGAGAAACTGTAACGTGACTTTCACCAAAATCGATTTCTGAGCCGATTCATTCCAGTTTATCTGTTTATAGAAATCTGATTTGACACAACAGTCAGAAGGAAATGAATCCCGTCAAAAGTTATTTCAAAGAGCTGTCAAACGATGACTAAACGGCAGCACCAGTCTTTGTAGAAAACTTTACGTGAAGTCTATGCAGCAGCAACGACTTTGAAGAGATGCTAAACTGTCGCTAAGAACCAGCAACAGCAAATTTGAAGAGATCTCGAACGGATCACAAAGAAACAGCTGCAGCCATGAAAATGACACGACTAAATACAATGACTGTTAATCCCTAATTGGCTCATTGGCCTAGTGGGTAGAGTGTTCGCCAATGGTCCGGGAGACCAAAGACTTTAAAAATGGTACTTGATACCTCCTTGCTTAACACTCAGCAATATAAGGTTCGTATCCAGGGTAAAGTAGAGCAATCCAGGGAAAGGAGTAGCACCCTCCCTTACACCTCGGTGTAGTAGCTGTTGAAAAGGGAGCCTTCTGGTCACCCCCGATAAAAGGGAGACAACAACTACTTTTATTTATAACACACATGTCTTGTCTCTCTAGTGTTACTTCTCACCTTTTTTCGGTTAACGCAAGTCATGAGACTCAAGTTAGTAAGTTAGCCGACCATAGTCGAGGGTAAACCGTAGGCTCCTTTTTTATTAGCTGTTACACAAAGATGTAGGGGAGGGCTCTACTCCTTTCCCTGGATTGCTTTATTTACTCTTGATCCATACCTTATAATGCTGAGTGTTAAGCAAGGAGGCGTCAAGTACCATTTTTTTTGGTGTCTTTGGAATGACTCGACCCAAAGACGACGACAAACGTACAGTCTTGAATCTGCATCCCCTTTTACATCGAATCAGTGATGAAAACTCCTTCTCATGAATATGCAAAACAGAAGCAAAAAAGTTTTAAAAAAAGATTACACAAAGAAATTAAGAATCACCTCTGTTTCCTTCAGTCCTGTGGCTTCATCTACAACTCTGAAAAAGAAAAAAAAAACGGAATCAATGCAAAAAGGAAAAAAAAACTGACAGAAATGACAAGTGAACTAAACAAAATCCCAATATGCTTAGTTACGAGGGTGAGTCAAAAGTTTTGCAATATTTTAATAGTATGTGCTAGTTTGTCTAAATACTAGACCGAGTCAAAAGTTTTTCAATATTTTAGTAGTATGTGCTTGTTTGCCTAAATACTAGACCGAGTCAAAAGTTCTGCAATAGTTTGGTAGTACGTGCTTGTTTGCCTAAATACTAGGATGAACCAAAAGTTTTGCAATATTTTGGTAGTATGTGCTAGTTTGCCTAAATACTAGGGTGAGTCAAAAGTTTTGCAATATTTTAGTAGTAAGTGTTAGTTTGCTTAAATACTTGGATGTGTCAAAAATTTTGCAATATTTTGATAGTAAGTGCTAGTTTGCTTAAGTACTAGGGTGAGTCAAAGGTTTTGCAATATTTTAATAGTAAGTGCTCGTTTGCCTAAATACTTGGGTGAGTCAAAAGTTTTGCAATATTTTGGTAACGTACGACCCAATTCGGGAGTTCCGTAAAGGTGAAGAACCACACTAGACTATGAGATGCCATGGTCGCCTAATGCTCTCAGATTTCTACTCACTGGATTTGCCTCTATGGCTCGAAGGAGATTCTTGTAGCCCGAGCGAAATTTCAACTATATGGTAACTGTTGTTGGGTATTGACTTGAATAGCTCCTTTGACATGCCACTTAAATTGCTTGGGTGGCACGCTAAAAGGAAGTCGGACACTAAGAACAAAAAATTACGGGATATACACCTGGTTCATTGGCCAAGTGGGTAGAGTGTTCCCCAATGGTCCGGGAGACCTGGGTTCAATCCTAGGTTGCGTCATACAAAAGACTTTAAAAATGGTACTTGATACCTCCTTGTTTAACACTCAGCAATATAAGGAACGTATCAAGGATAAAGTGGAGCAATCCAGGGAAAGGAGTAGCGCCCTACCCTACACCTCGGTGTAGTAGCTATTGAAAAGGGAGCCTTCTGGTCGCCCGCGACTAAAGGGAGATAACTTTACTTACTTTAATATAATGCATCGAATTTATCAAAAAACTTGCTAAATTTTTCAGGTCACTTAATCTATTCCCACTCTGTGTATGACGCTATTGAATCAGTAGGGATATACGATATGGCATATACTTTCCGTATAAGTATATGCCATATTGTATATCCCAACCGATTAAATAGGTGCCCGTGGTGTAATGGTTATCGTCGTAGGAAATGGACACGGCGACACGAGTTCAAATCCTGGACGAGGCTAATTGCATTTCACGTAGCACTAATACTCTTGGGAAAAGTATGAATCCAATTATTCTCCCTCCAGCAATGGGTAAATAGTAGGACAGACTGGGTTCTTCGGCCTTGGTAAGGCAGCTAGTCTAGGAGAAGGACAACTCTGAATTCAAACCTGTTAAACTCCGCTTAAAAATTGACCTTGTGTCATATCCTGCCCGAGCGAAGGGGTTGGGTAAATATGATATACTTTCCGTATGAACCAAACGCATGTGCTCCGGTGGAAATCCCGCGTAAATAGTGTGGACGGCACGCTAGAAGGAGGCGTGTCCTCGTGCAATATGTAAGCAGCAGGCGGGAGATGTGACCATGAGAATTTGCAAGGGCGTCCGGAATATTTTATAACCTGAAACATTTTCAAACCGAGCAATTAAGAAGAAAGACCGAGGTTTTACAGAAGAACCTGTGTGTGCGTAAATTCAATCATCTTCGACTCTCTCTCTCTCTCTCTCTCTCTCACTCTCTCTCTCTCACTCTCTCTCACTCTCTCTCTCTCTCGTACTCTACCCATACGTAAAATAAAAAAAAGTAAAGTTGTCTCCCTTTTGTCGAGGGTGACACGAAGGCTCCCTTTTCAATAGCAACTACGGCAAAGTGTTGGGGAAGGCGCTACTCCATTCCCTGGATTGCTCAACTTTACCTTTGATCATTACCTTCTAATGCTGAGTGCTAAGCAAGGCGGTATCAAGTACCATATTTTGAGTCTTTGGTATGACTCGACCTAAGATTGAACCCTCGGTTCCCGGACCACGTACATTCCGAGTAATAAAAGGAAGAGAAAAGACACAGATTATATTTTTATACATTGTAGGGGGACATGTTATTTGGTAGTTATGCTTAGTCCCCCAAAATTTAATGTTAAGGTTTTATACATGTTTTGCTTAGTTTAGTTTCCCATATTAAAGTTTAGTTTAGTGGTATGTTTAGAAAAAGGTAGAATAGGCGCATGGAGAAAAGTACGTGAATGAATGAAGATATGAAACAAATGAATAAAGGATATGAAACGGCGCGGACAAAAGGAACATTCAAAACAAGGCGTCAAACAAAACAAGTTCATACTCATAACAAAATTTGCATTGATATAAAAATATTGCTAATTCTACATTGTTAGTAAAATAGTCGTGTGTGTGTATATGTGTGTGTGTGTGTGTGTGTGTGTGTGTAACTAACACAACTAAACTACAGAAAAGGTTATAAATGAAAGCGTCCTATTAAGATTGATTACATATTTAAAATGTGTATTTCTTTTTGTGGTTCGAAACAGCCGGTTTCTCCGAGGCTGGAAAAAGTCTCTTAGTCAAAGTATATTGGAGAAATGAATGTCTGCGAGGCTTATCCATTTGGTGTAATGGTTAAAGCGATGAACTGCGGAATCGTAGTACGCGAGTTCGTACTCCAGTCGCGCTATTACGTTCACTTTCGGGCAAATACTCTTGGGAAAGGTATGAACCCCCTTATTCTCCCTCCAGCTATAGGTAAATAGTAGGACGGACTAGGTTCTTCAGCCTTGGTGAGGCAACTTGTCTAGGAGAAGGAAAAACTCTGAATTCAAACCTGTTAAACTCCGCTTAAAAATTGACCTTGTGTCATATCCTGCCCGAGCGGAGGGGTTGGTAAATAGTACCAAAATATTGCAAAACTTTTGACTCAGTCAAGTATCTTTTTCTCGTGGTTTTCAGTAATTTTTTTAAACTCTGTAATTGTTTTAACATTTTAGAAGCTAACATTCTTAACCACCAGCTTAATTACCACTAATTAGATATCAATTAAGTATTCGAATGTAAAACACAGGTCATTTTGTGCTTTTTATATCTGTACATAATTGCTATTTAATTGCTGAAAAATATATATCGATTGTGCAGTCGACAGAGGAACGAGACAGACAGTTGTTATTGTAGCATTATTGAAGTATTACCCAATGCCTCATTTTTTTTGTTTCTTTCCCTCACTATATTTTTCTATACTTGTATATAACATTTAAATGTCCGTAACTTAAAAATGTGACGTGATGGTTGAATTCTGGCTGTGGATTTGAATTGAAGGGCCAGAACTCGGTTAAAAAGAAAACAATTAATTTGCCATAGTGGCCAACGTGCCTGACTGCAATATTGTAATGAGCCAGTTCGATCTCCAGTCGCGGTACTGTGTTCTTTTTCAGACTAATACTTTTGGGGAAAGAACGTATGAACCTCCTTCCAATTAAGACGAACAAGATATGCTGTGCAATGTGAATGAAATAAAGACTAATACGTAAATAACGCTCTCTTTGGACTCCCACGTGTAAGGGTAAATTTAATTTATTTTTATATTTGGTTGCGTGTTCTAAGTCGG
Organism: Sepioteuthis lessoniana; assembly: GCA_963585895.1. NCBI lineage: Eukaryota > Metazoa > Mollusca > Cephalopoda > Myopsida > Loliginidae > Sepioteuthis > Sepioteuthis lessoniana. The sequence continues at coordinate 6,462,760 of OY757940.1, forward strand.
AATGTCACCAATTTGTAGAGGTGGTGACATGTAATTGGGTATTCAAGTTCCCCATAATTTTATGTTGAAGTTTCGGTATATGTTTAGTTTAAGGTAGAATAGGCACATGAATAAAGCAAATGAATGGATGAAATAAATGAGTAAAGGATATGAAACAGCGTGAACAAAAGGAACATTCAAAACAAAGCGACAAACAAAACAAATTTATATCTATAACAAAACATACATTGATACATTAAAAATATTGCTAATTCTACATTGTTAGTAAAATAGTCGTGTATGTATATGTGCGTGTGTGTAACTAACACAACTAAACTACAGAAAAGGTTAATAATGAAAGCGTCCTATTAAGATTGATTACATATTTAAAATGTGTATTTCTTTTTGTGGTTCGAAACAGCCGGTTTCTCCGAGGCTGGAAAAAGTCTCTTAGTCAAAGTATATTGGAGAAATGAATGTCTGCGAGGCTTATCCATTTTTTTAGCTTTTTACTTCTGTTCGTGAATAGGAAGAGTGTCACACTGAAGAGAGTGTGCCAGCATTGCAATGGAAATTGGGGAAAAAACAGTGTTTGAAGACGTATTTATAGAAAATACGTGTCTTGGAATCTGCTCAAAAAAACGCAGGACGAAATTTACGCGGACGTAGTTTTATGCAGGTCACGTGGTTCTCCTGGCCAATGGTTTCCGAGACTGATTATTTGTGAGCGTCCGCCATCTTTGTTGTGGAAACAAGTGGCATACCGCCCAAATTAAATTATAGGAGTGTAAAGTCCTATACACGTATGGATACACCGATGTTAGCAAACTAGCAAAGACATGCATACATTTGCACCGAGCAGACACTGGATGCAGTCAAGAGGAATTGCCAGAAGCGACGGATGGAGAGAGAGAGAGAGAGAGAGAGAGAGAGAGAGTCAGTGGACTCTGTGTTATTAAAATAATTTGATGATTACGACTTTTCTCCAACGAGAATGGCTTTGGCATTGAATAGCCAACGAAAGCTGATATGCTCTTAAATAAAGAAACCAATGACAAACTCTTTTTAATAAATTTATGATGTAAAATTTTAAAGTTGTTCTTTTTCTCTTTTGGTCAAAAAATTTAGTTATATTAAAAATATGAACAGAGTAGGCATCTTCTGATGTATGATAATGAAAATAATTATAATTAAGGATGCTTTATCTTTTCGATTTTGTAATTCATATTATTTTTATTATGACACTTAAAACTGAAAGCTATTCAGATTCACATATGAATTAATGAAATATTCTATTATCAGTAAAATTATCAATCTTTCCAAATTAAACTTTTAAAAAAAATCTATTTTATAGTATAACAAGTTATGTAAATCGTAGATTTCAAATCAATTATCTCCCTTTTCGAAAAGAATTGTTTCCCTTGTTCCAAGATGAGTTATCTTTTCTTTGATTAATTTACGGTCGTAGACCAGCATTTCAATTAGCACATCAGCGATAAAGAATACAGTAGCAGTTTGGATTTTGATCAAATTCCTATTTTTGTTAAATATTCAAGGTGAATTTTCACTAAATTTTTAAACATGGTGCCTTTGTTTCTTTTCTTATTCATGTTTGGGCACATTTAAAAAAGAGGTTTGCTTTCGTTTTTTTAATTCTTGGTGTTAACAAATTGGCCACCATGTACCTTTCGTATGGTAACAAAACCCTATCCCTGATTTAAAAAAAACCCAAAACCCCCCCCACAAAAATCAGGTATTTATCCGCTTATAATGAAATTTTCAGTATTCATTCATTAATTGATATATCTTATAATGTCAATTCACATTGGTCTTAACCGGCTCATTGTCTAGTGGGTAGAGTGTTCGTCAATGGTCAGGGAGACCTGGGCTCAATCCCAGGTCACGTCATACCAAAGACTTTAAAAATGGTACTTGATACCTCCTTGCTTAACACTCAGCAATATAAGGTACGTATCGGTGTAGTAGCTATTGAAAAGGGAGCCTCCTCGTCGCCCACGTCTACGGTCGCCAACTATAATATCAATCCCAAGTCGAGTCATACAAAAGACTTAAAAAATGGCACTTGATACCTCTTTGCTTAACACTCAGCAATATAAGGTACGTGTCAAGGGTAAAGTGAGGCAATCCAGGGAAAGGAGTAGTGTTCTCCCCTTCACCTCGGTATTGTAGCTATTGAAAAGGGAGCCTTCTGGTCGCCCTCGCCTACGGTCGCCAACTATAATATCAATCCCAGGTCAAATCATACCAAAGACTTAAAAAATGGTACTTGATACCTCTTTGCTTAACACTCAGCAATATAAGGTACGTGTCAAGGGTAAAGTGAGGCAATCCAGGGAAAGGAGTAGTGCTCTCCCCTACACCTCGGTGTTGTAGCTATTGAAAAGGGGGCCTTTTGGTCGCCCTCAACTAGGGTCACCAACTTTACTTTACTTTATAATGCATCGGCTCATTGGCCTAGTGGGTAGAGTGTTCCCCAATGGTCCGGGAGACCTGGGTTCAATCCCAGGTTGCGTCATACAAAAGACTTTAAAAATGGTACTTGATACATCCTTGCTTAACACTCAGCAATATAAGGTACGTATCAAGGGTAAAGTGGAGCAATCCAGGGAAAGGAGCAGCGCTCTCCCCTACACCTTGGTGTAGTAGTTATTGAAAAGAGAGCCTTGTGGTCGCCCTCGACTACAGCCGCCAACTTTACTTTATAATATGCATCTATAATGCATCGAATTTATCAAAAAACTTGCTAAATTTTTCAGGTTACTTAATATACTCCCCCCCTCTGTGTATGACGCTATTTAATTGGTAGGGATATACGATATGGCATATACTTTCTGTATATAATACAAAGTAAAAAGTCTGAAGATGTTCATGAAATAAAAAAGAAAAAATAAATAAATTGAAAACTGAAGGAAGAAAATATTACTTGAAATGTGAATATTGAATTTTAAAATTATCTTTAATGTTTTAAAAGCTTTTAATACTGCTATTTAATAGAAAGTATAATTTCCTTTTAAAGTTTTAGGGAAATAATTCTTTATCGATAGTTATTATAAAAAGTTGGGGAGGAGCCTTAAATTTGCATAAGATTTTGATTTGCTCTTCTCCTATCACAAGCTAAATTTAGGGGGTGTCCTCGTGGCAATGGACCGCGGAATCGTAGTAAGCGAGTTCGTATTCCAGTCGCGCTATTACGTTCACTTTCAGGCAAATACCCTTGGGAAAAGTATGAAACCCCCTTATCCTCCCAGCTATGGGTTAAATAGTACCACTACTGTTCTTCTCGGAGAATGGCTTTGGCATTAAATAACCTACAAAGGTTGATATGCCATTAAACAAAGAAACCAACCAACCAAGCTAAATTTAAATATCTTATCAAATAAAGAATATCTTTATAAAGTGAAAAATTTAGATTTTAAAGCAAGAATCTGGGAACTGTTTTCTTTTAATAATTTCATTGTGGTTTGTCATCTCCATGTGTGAGGAAAAAAGCACTGTGAGTACTGCTGAATTGTGCCTTGTGTTACCAAAATATTGCAAAACTTTTGACTCACCCAAATGTTTTAAACTCTAAAGATGTTATTCAGTTTGAGCATAAGTCTTACCCTGTTTTATTTTGTTTTTCCGTAAACAGTCTAATTAGAAAATCGCCTGAATTGTTCGGTTCAAATGTTGATGGAATAATGAGGTAATCCCCAGGAGGAAGTTTGTGTCGACCACATACTTCTCGGCTATTGATGAAATTTGGTGATTTATCACAAGAGCCATGATATTTGAAGAAATCCAAATCTTTTATACCACCAGAATCTTTTTCATCCAGCTAAAAAAATAAATAGAATAAGAAGGAAAATAATAAAAAAAGATCTCTCAAATAACTACTAAAGTAGTTTTCTTATCTTTAAATTAGAATTTATTTAATCTATTCATCTATTTTCATTTAATCCTTAAGAGATTAAGAAGAATTTACTTAATCTATTATTGTGAAGTTTATCATCATTTAATCCTTTAAAGATTAAGAAGGATTCACTTAATCTATTACTTTAAAGTTTATTATTATTTAATCCTTTAGAGGTTAAGAAGAATTCACTTAATCTATTATTGTAAGGTTTATCATCATTTAATCCTTTAGAGGTTAGGAAAAATTTACTTAATCTATCATTTTAAAGTTTATCATTATTTAATCCTTTAGAGATTAGGAAGAATTTACTTAATCTATTATTCTAAAGTTTATTATCATTTAATCCTTTAAAGATTAAGAAAAATTTACTTAATCTATCATTCTAAAGTTTATTATCATTTAATCCTTTAAAGATTAAGAAGAATTTACTTAAACTATTATTCTAAAGTTTATTATCGTTTAATCCTTTAGAGATTAGGAAGAATTTACCTAATCTATACTAACTAAACCACATCAGATACAGTTTAGTGTCACCCAAGAAAATTCTTTTGGGGGGGTCAGAGTTAAGGTTTTATCCCTCTACATGGTATATATTAAGCATATTTTAAATCCTACCAACAAGGTAATTTGAAAGTAAGCAGTAAATTTTTTTTCTGGCTCAACCAACATTCTCAAGATATTCTTAGTAATTTGACAAGAGCAGTTAGTTAATTGTCTGAATTATTCAAGAGGAAACAGTTTTACTTTCCTTCAATAATTAGAATTGAGATTCTCGTCAAAAATAATCTATTCACATTTTAGAATTGGTGTGAATATTTTCATATAGAAAGGTTCATCCTATCTACAAGACATCTGCACCATATAAAGGAGAAATATTGCAATTTTTGTAAATATGTCTCTAAAAATATTAATAGGCTTGAATAATATGCCTATAAAAATATTAATAGGCTTGAATAATATGCCTATAAGAATATTGATAGGCTAGAATAATATGCCTATAAAAATATTAATAGGCTAGAATAATATGCCAATAAAAATATTAATAGGCTTGAATAATATGCCTATAAAAATATTAATAGGCTTGAATAATATGCCTATAAAAATATTAATAGGCTACAATACTTAGAAGAGTCATGGAGACCTGAGGAAACTTGCTGTCACTCTAACCCCAGTGGAAGACCTCCAGTTAATATTGGTGTGAAAAATTCACAAGAAGTGAAATAATAATAATTATGATGAGGATAAACCTCGACCTTGCTAGGGAATTGAAAAAGCTGTGGAACATGAAAGTGACAACAATACCAATTGTAATTGGTGCTCTTGGTACAGTCACCAAAGGATCGGTACAAAGACAAGAGGATTTGGAAATAATAGGACGAGTGGAGACCATCCAAACTACTGCATTATTGAGATCGACCAGAACACTGGGAAGAGTCCTGGAGACTTGAGGAGACTTGTTGTCACTCAAACTCCAGTGAGAAACTATCAGCTAACGCTTGCGTGAAAAAGTCTCAAAAGAGCACAAATAATAATAATAATAATAATAATAATAATAATAATAATAATAATAATAAGGTGATTCATTGGGAAATGTGTAAGAAACTTAAATTCGACCATACTAACAAATGGTATATGCACAACCCAGCACCTATCCTAGAAAATGCCATGCATAAACTCCTATGGGACTTTAACATACAAACGGATCACCTAATCCCGACCAGAAGACCAGATTTAATAATAATCAACAAAAAAAAAAAAATAGTCGACTCTACTGTCCCGACTGATCACAGAATAAAACTGAAAGAATGTGAAAAGAGGGTTAAGTACCTCGACCTTGCTAGGGAATTGAAAAAACTATGGAACATGCAAGTGACAATTATACCAATTGTAATTGGTGCGTTTGGAACAGTAACTAAAGGATTACTAAGGGGACTGGAGGACTTGGAAGTTGGCGGACGAGTGGAGACCATCCAAACTACAACATTATTGAGAACGGCCAGAATACTGAGAAGAGTCCTGGAGACTTGAGGAGACTTGCTGTCACTCAAACTCCAGTGAAAAACCATCGGCTAACACTGATAAGAAAAGCTCTAATGAGTGAAAGGCGAGACACGACTGGGTCGGCAAGGTAATCCACTGGGAAATGTGCAGAAAATTTCAATTCGACCATACAAACAAATGGTATATGCACAACCCAGTGCCTGTCCTAGAAAATGACTCGCATAAACTCCTATGGGACTTTAACATACAAACGGATCACCTAATCCCGACCAGAAGACCAGACCTCATAATAATCAACAAAAAAAAGAGAATCTGCAAAATTGTTGACTTTGCTGTCCTGGCGGACCACAGAATAAATCTGAAGGAAAGTGAAAAGAAGTATAAGTACCTCGACCTTGCTAGAGAATTGAAGAAACTGTGGAACATGAAAGTAACGATTGTGCCAATTGTGATTGGTGCGTTAGGCACAGTAACTAAAGGATTATGAAAGGGCCTGGAGGACTTGGAAGTTAGCAGACGGGTGGAGACTATCCAAACGACAGCATTGCTGAGGACGGCCAGAATACTGAGACGAGTCCTGGAGACTTGAGGAGACTTGCTGTCACTCAAACTCCAGTGAAAAACCATCAGCTAATACTGATGTGAAAAACTCTAGAGGAGTAAAAATAATAATAATGGCATTATTCAGCATATACACTTGATCACGTTTACTGGGAAAAAATCTACTAATTTAAATTTTTTTTTTTTGTGATTCGAATGAATTAGACCCTTAAGCTCACAGCAATTTTTTTTATTTTTCAAAAAAAAAATAAAATTATCGTACATTTTAGAAGGGGTTTCACATCCACATTCTAATTCACTGTAAAATGATCACCCATTTCCGGTAAAAGAATTTTAAAACAAGTTATAACCCTCTCCACGAAGTAAAAAAAATTAAAATAATTCAACCTGTCTGGCTCCTTGTCTTTTCCAATGTTAACTGTTCCAGAAATTAGTGGTCATTCTTCTTTGAATCAAAATGTGAATATGAACCCCTTATCAAATGTAATTTAAAAAAAAAAAATAAGAAAGTTGAAGTGAGTTTAAGGATTTAATTAGTCCAAACCACAAAAAAAAAAAATACTGCTAAATTTTAGTTCTCATTAAGTCAGAGGGTCTAATTAGATCAAATCACCCACAAAAAAAATTACTATTAAATTTTCTTTCCAGCTGAACTTGTAGAATATCCAGGTGAATTTTTTAAAATTTTACCCATTCGTCAACAGATGTTAATAATAACATCACTTCATCCTCAAAATACTTACCTTGTAAATCATGTAACCAATGGTTAAATTCTGTACCCCTTCTTTTCTTTTCTTTCGCCTGTCTTTTTGCAAAAGTCCAATAATCAGCGTACACAGATCATCATCATCATCGTCGTCGACATCAGTTAAAGTCACCCTAAATTGCGGGTTTGTCCAGAAAGTATCTATAGAAAAAAAAAATGAATTCTCTTAAAACTTGAAAATATTGCAAGATAAGATACTTGAGTGAATTAAAAAGTTTTACAATATTTCGGTATGTGCAAGTTTGCAGTGCATATATCACGTGACCGAAGTTGGTAGAACTGTGGTAATTGGTGAACTGACATGTTGTGTATTGTTTCACACCCCATATGTAATTTGAAAGCCGCACCGATGAAAGGGTAAGATAATTTAATTTGAGAACTTATTCTTTATGAGTTCAAACTGGCTAAGCAATCAAAAGCATTTGTTTGTGAGAAAAACGAAGGTGCAGTAAGCAGATGGTCGGTTGGTTGGGTTTTATGGCATATCAACCTTTGTAAGTTATTTAACGCCAAATCCATTTTGATGTAAATAATCTGTTCTATTTAAAACAATTCAGTTTAGCATAAGTACACAGTTTAATTGTCAAAAACATTTCCATTTCAAACTATTCAAGTAGTTATATGTAACAATTCAGTTAAGTGTAAATACAGTTTTAATGTTGAAAAACAGTTCTATTTCAAATAATTCAGTTAAGCATAAGCACGCAGTTTAAATGTAAGTTCGGTTTAATTGTCAAAAACATTTCTATTTCAAGCAATTCAGTTTACTCAAACAATTCAGTTTAGCATAAGTATGCTGTTAGTTCTATTTAACCCATAGATAGGGCCCTATCAGGTGCTACCACTCCGGGGCCAGAGTGGATCTGGGAGCGATGGCAATGAAGGGGTACTCCACATTCCCCAAAGCTCCAGCATTGCTGGAACCTCACCATCAGATTGTTTAGTGTAATATCTAGGACAATCGTTGGTGGGGGTGTCTTACCCCCTCTGCAGAGAAGCAGTCAGTATATTCTACAACTCCAGCTGACTGGACAATTGGTTGGGTTTTATGGCATATCAACCTTTGTAGGTTATTTAATGTCAAATCTTCTTTATACATATATATTAAATATATATGATTTGGTTTGATTGGGTTTTATGGCATATCAACCTTTATAGGTTATTTAACACCAAATCCATTTTTATGAAAATAGTTCTATTTCGAGCAATTCAGTTTAGCATAAGTATGCAGTTTAAATGTCAAAACAGTTCTGTTTTAAACAATTCAATTTAGCATAGATACACAGTTTAAATGTAAAAAAACAGTAAAGTCAAGAAAGCACGATTTAGTTCTATTTAACCCATAGATAGGACTCTTATCAGGTGCTACCACGCTGGCCAGAGTGGACCTTGGAGCGATGGTAATGAAGGGGTACTCCGCATTCCCCAAAGCTCCAGTATTACTGGAACCACAACATTAGATTGTTTAGTGTCATATCCAGGACACTCGTTGGGGGTGTCTTACCCCTCTGCAGAGAAGCAGACGGTGTATTCTACAGCCTCAGCCGACTGGGCAAGTAAGCAGATGGGTGAAGAAATTTCACTTTAGTTGCTTGACGATCAGGTAAGGTCAAAAAAGCTTAAAACCATGGATTCCGAGGCCGTGCTCCAAACCCTAGAAGTCAATCCGGTGGGTAATACTCGGAGAGTATCAGGCGAATTCACTATCTCAGTTCAGTTTAGTCCAGTCCAGTGTGGTTCGTCGCCTTCATGACCCTCGGCAAAAGCATCGGGAGCTGCCGAATTGTACCTCATGCACTAATAAAATATTGCAAAACTTTTGACTCAGCCTAGTATTATCTGGTGATGTTTTTTTCATCATCATCATCAAAACACGCCAACAGTTCAACATTAAACCAATTGATCTTCAACAGAAATAAAACAAACTCTTCCTAATTTTATCCAAGTAAAATGAGCAAGATATAATGGATATTCTGGTGGAGTAAGGGAAAACTCCCAAGGGGCATTCTCAAATGGACTCCTACTTATGGACACACCAATGTTGTCCGACCAGCAAAAACTTACATTTATCAGTTCCTTTCGGACTTGAGATGGCGTCTAGAGGAATCGATAGAGACAGAGAGAGCCCCATAAATCTGTATTGTTTGCACGTCTTGGTGATGATGGTGATTCGAGTCACTTGAATAATCTGCCCTTGAGCAGATTCTTTCACCACCAGATTTTTTAATCTAAAATTGTTTGTGGGGAAACTAAATTAGTGGCAGCTTCAGTATAAATTAAAATACCATCAAATTCCTATTCTCTTTACTTATAGTCGAGCAAGACGCAAAGAACAACATTGCTGATATTTCAGTCTATGATAGCTTAAATTTAAAAAAACCCCAAAAAAACAGCATGTATAAGAAGCAACATATATAAAGAAGACAAATAATTATATTCTGGGTTTGTTTGTTTTTTTGTTTGTTACTTACTTAAGTAGTTAATGCAACCACCTGCATTGACCCGAGGTGTCCAATTGCCAGATTCTATTGTTGTTTCCCATTTCTTCTTTGCTTTTTTATTAACTTCTTCTTCGTCCAGTGAATCAGGAGACAAATTGCAAATTTCCAGTTTCATAAAGTGATGGCAGAAGTCTTGAAATGACATCCTGGAAGCACATGAGGTCAAAATAAAATAAGTGCACATTAATGATAATTGAACTGTATAGACCTTTAATCGAGACGCTCGTGGCGTAATGGTTATCGTTGGAACAAGTGGATTCGGCTACCCGAGTTCGAATCCTGAACGAAGGTGTTTGCATTTCACATGGTGCTAATACCCGTAGGAAAGGCATGAATCCTACTATTTTCCAGCTATGGGTAAAATTGTGAGGCAGACTGAGCAGTTTAACCTTTATATGTCAACCGGTCTAGGAGAAGGAAAACTCTGAATACAAACCAGACCTGGAAAGGGATGGGCTCGCTCCTCCAGGATATTTGTCCCCAAAACATGACCCCCACCATGACAAAAGCAGCTTATGTGATGTTTTTTGATAGATTTTCAAAGTTCAAGCTGGTGATTAATTTTAAATTAACTAATATACAATGAATAATGATACAAAAAATAGGTCCAAATTGAACATTTTATGGGCATGAAAAATTAGAGAAAAAAATGATTAAAACTTTCTCATTTTTTTTTTTTTTTTGCTTCATTTAACAATTAAAAAATTCAATTCAAATAAAATTCAGAGGATACAACACCACATATGCAAACGCTCTGATGAAGGTTTAATGTTTAAAAAACCGAAACGTTTATCGTTGGCAAATAATTCAACCATAAATAAAATCATCCTCTGAAGACCTTGTTTTTTTTATATTTGCACATTTTTGTGGATATGGTTGAATTATTTGATATATATATATATATATATATATATATATATATATATATATATATATATGTATGTGTGTGTGTGTGTGTGTGTGTATATTTTTATAATATCCAGTCAGCGTCCAAAGAAAGTGGGTGCGGATTATTCTTTTATAGAATATATGAGGAATATCATATAAATCTATGTGAGTGCTCGATGTATGGCTATTGTTAATCCCTTATTCATTCGCAGGGATATAACAAAATTCACATTCAGAGTGTATATAGTGTAATCGGAGGGAAACTCAAACCTGGTTAAGTTGTCATTATCCGATTACACAACACACACACACACACACACACACACACACACACACACACACATATATATATATATATATATATATCAGGAAAGTCGAAAGGATCTTAGATAAATCATACAGACAAAATTTGTCTTTACTATTTAACGAAACATGCTTAAATGAACGACTACTGCCTAACTACACCATATTTCAAAATGCATGATCTTGTAGCTCACCACGATTCAGACACCCAAAAGTATCGCTATAGTCTTCTTAAAAGACAACTTAACAAGAATAAAGAAAAAAATAAGCACCCTAAATATTGAAGCACATAATGTTCGTAATAAATCAAAAGATTTTCTCTCAACTCAACTATTACAAACCATAGAACACAAACTGTCATACATTACTGAAAAAAAAATCCCTATTAGCATAAATTCAAAATACAATGGAAACTTAACAACCTCTATAATGGCTCCATCCTATTTCCGAATAATGATGATAAATTCCTAAAACTCTCCGACCACAAACTAACACAACCACAGAAGGATTTCCTCAACTTAGGTCCAATCTGTTATCTTTTTAACGGATTCAACCATGTACAAAAACTAACTGAAATTGAAATCTAATATCAAAACGTACTAAAACTCCAAGAACAAAACCAGGTCAAAACTAAACCTGTGGGGTTTGAAGGTTTTTAGCGTCGAGGTCACCAATGTGGGGTTTAAAGGTTTTTAGGTAGTCAGTGGCTAAGGGCAAGACTGTGTTGCCGTAAGATATCTGACTCCATATTTTGGTTATATTATTTTACCCACGTTGACTGGCTGGCGCAGTGCCTTGCCCAAAGAAGGTCCAAAAGAAATATGCAAAGAAAAGATAGAAACAGATAAAAGACGAAAACATTTCTTTCATACTTTCCTTTATTTACTTGGTGAATGGACTAACCAACGCTACGTCCCAAAACATAGCGTGGTGTCCAAAACACCAAATAGTAAAATCGGTGTTGTCGGTTCGACGTCACTACCCGAAAAGGAGGTCGGTTCACAGAAAGCCAGGGTATTTATCTCTCTACACCGGCTCCAAATTCGCCACTCCAAAATCCTTCTAATTTTGGCGCGACCGCTTTCCATTGGCTACTTTACATTTTATTATTTTTCTTTTTCTGATTTTTAACCGGATGGATGCGTGGAGCCTTATGCGTGGCGACGCGTTTATACATTTTGTATCAGGCAGCCGACGAGTCAATATCCGGTTGGGAGTTTTTTGGTAATTCCTAAATCGCCACAAACCTCAATTACGTGACCTTCTAAAAGCTGAAGCTACTAAAACTTGATCCAACAATAAATACGATTATTCCACCATTCTAACCCGACAACGAAAAAATGCTGCCGAACAATTACAAAAACATCCGGACATTAGTATAAAAAAAGCAGATAAAACCAATATCTATATTGTACTTAATAAATCTGATTACCATTTTACACTACAGACCATCCTTAACGATAAAAATAAATTTACAAAACTGAATCATAATCCAACTAACCAACTCAAGTCTAAAATTAACGAACTCATTAATGCTAATAACACTGACTTTCACAATATAAAATTACCAAAAATAATCGGTGATTACAAACCTGGATACATCTATTGAACTATTAAAATATATAAACCTCGCTATCCACTTCGACCAATAATTTCACTGGTAACAACACCAACATACCAACTTACAAAAACTATTAACGATCTAAATAACCCATACCTTTCCCATAATTATAGCATTAAATCTACAAAAGGACTAATCGAAATCCTTAAAACCCACAAACAAAACAAAGGAATAATATCCTCTCTAGACGTGGAAAATTTATTCACAAATGTCCCAGTTGTAGAAACAATCAATATAATTATAGATAATATTTACCATCATCCAACCTTCCCTCTACTCAAAATCAATTCCAATACCTCAAGGAAAATACTTTTACTCTGTACTATTCAGGTTCCTTTTTATGATCTCAATGGAAATATATATATCCAACAGGATAGAATAGCGATGGGGTCAGTTTGGGGACTAATTTTTAGTAATTTTTACAGCCCTTGAAAATAAGGTTTTTAATATCATCAGTAAACCTTACATTTATTTAAGGTAAGTTGACAACATACCCCTTACCAATAGCACTTATGAAATCAACACAATACAAGAGACCTTTCCAAATAATTCTATTCTCAATTTTACACAAGAAATCAACATCAACAATAAAATTCCATTTCTTGGTGTACAAATAGACACAAACAATAATGACCGATTTATCACCTCCACATAATTTCCAAAGTGAATGCTTATTCCGCTATAAAAGAACAATTATAAAAATACTTATTTCCACAGCTAAGTTACAATCCTCCTCACGAACTATCTTCTTTAACGAACTTAAAAATATTAAACAAACCCTTATCAATGATAGGTTTCCTAGCTACATCGTTGATACCGAAATTAAACAATTCATTAATAAACCTGAACAACCTAACATAGACAATACCCTAAACCATAAACAATCAATAAACCTATACTACAAAAACCAATTTCAATGTAATTATAAAATAGATGAACAAATACTAAAAAACCTTATCCAAAAAATGTTCTCCTTACCGACCCTACCAAAAAAGTAAGACTTATCATATACTACAACAAATCTAAAACCTCCAACCTAATTATTTCTAATAACACTTCCCCCTCTACTGAACTTTTGATAGGACCAACATCGTATATATGTTCAGATGTCTCTTGGGAGACTATGTCTCCAATGAAAATAGTGCATATGTTGGTCTTACAACTTCAACTCTTTCTAGACGACTTACAATGCACCTTAATGATTCTAGCCCCATTGTTTTACATCTTAAAACTCATTCTATTCTAAAATCCAAGTTTCGAAAAATTATAGTTGAAGACACCACTATAATCGCTCACGAAATTGATAAGCTACGACTACAAATCCTGGAAGCCCAACATATAAAAAAACCCCTAAAATCAATAGAATTAATTTTGAAAATAGCGACAATGAAAAAACAACCCTAAAATCAATAGAATTAATTTTGAAAATAGCGACAATGTTTTGAAATGCTTTTAGTATTATTTTAATATTCCGTATTCTTTGATAATATTCTATTTCCGTTGATAGCGTTCTGTTTTAAAATCATCAGCAACTCAGTTTTTATCCAACTTTGCGTACGCATATTCTTGTTATGTTACAAAAAACTTTCCAAAAATTTTCAAACCTCATTTAAAAAAAACAACACTCCTTACACAAGCAAGCAAACCCTGATGATGGCCTATAAAGGGTCCGAAAGCGCTCGGGACAATTTTGGTAAATTCATCCACCAACTCTAACCTGAAACCAAGACACTTATCAGGAAACTCGAAACTATCTTAAATAAATTATACAGACAAAATTTGTCTTCACTATTTAATGAAACATGCTTAAATGAATGACTACTGCCTAACTATATATATATATATATATATATATATATATATATATATATATATATATATATATATATATATATATATATATATATATATATATATATATAAGCCTAATGGTTAGGGTGTTCGCCAATAGCTCAGAAGACCAGGGTTCAATCCTGGGTCGAGTCATACCTAACACTCAAAAATCGTACTTGATGCCCCCTTGCTTAACATTCAGCATTAGAAGGTAAGGATCAAGGGTAAAGTGAAGCAATCCACAGAAAAGAGTGGCGCCCTCCCTTACACCGCGGTGGTGTAGCCATTTAAAAGGGAGCCTTCGGGTTGCTCTCAACTATGGTCGCCAACTTTACTTTATATAAGAATGAGCAATGAAGACATTGTTTCTATAAGAATTGTAATGAAATTAATAAATCTGTAACGTGACATGGATTTAAAATACAAAGAAAGTTTGAATGCTTAATAACTGAATCACGAGGGCCTAGGCGTGGTACGACGGGCTTATAAAATGGCATCGGTAGATATAATACAAAGTTAATAGAAGAAAAAAATGAAAGAAAGAATGAAAGCAATAAATGAGGTGACCTCCATCCAAAAAGAAAGGTGTGCCAATTCGACGACTTTATTTTAGTTTCGTTTATTTCAATGAAAAATAAGAATAAACAAATAACTGCGTTTGCCCGGAATGAAATGTTAAAATAAGCAGCACTAAATGCTATTTGAAACATGATTTTCATTTTGGAAGCAATTTGTAAAGGTTAAAAACGACGCTAACTTCCGGCTGATGTGTAATTTTATTTCTTGCTAACATCTATATTTTCGTAACTACCTACCAATCTTCGTTGTAAAAGATAAAAAATAAACTAAACCTAAAAAAAAAAAAATCAAATAAGCCGATTAACTTTAAACTTCTACAAAAGCAACTTTTGCTACATTGTCAAAAACTACAATAATTAGACCCCTAAAACCACATATATTGTAATTGGGTTTCTTCAAAAGAAAGCTTTCATTGTTTCTTCCTCTCGCTCACTTTCTGTGAGTGTATGCGTTGGTTTGGTTTCTTTGTTTTAATGGCATATCAACTCTTTTTAGGTTATTTAATGCCAAAGCCATTCTCCTAGAAGAACAGTAGTGGTACTATTTAACCCTGAGCTGGGAGGATAAGGGGGTTCATACCTTTCCCAAGGGTACTATTTACCAACCCCTCCGCTCGGTCAGGATATGACACAAGGTCAATTTTTAAGCGGAGTTTAACAGGTTTGAATTCAGAGTTTTCCTTCTCCTAGACTAGTCGCCTAACCAAGGCTGAAGAACCTAGTCAGTCCTACTATTTACCCATAGCTGGAGGGAGAGAATAATTGGATTCATACCTTTCCCAAGGGTATTAGTGCTATGTAAAATGCAATCAGTCTCGTCCAGGATTTGAACTCATGTCGCCGTGTCCATTTCCTACGACGATAACTACACCACGGGCACCAAGGGTATTTGCCCGAAAGTGAACGTAATAGCGCGACTGGAGTACGAACTCGCGCACTACGATTCCGTAATCCATCGCTTTAACCATTACACCACGAGGACACCCCTCGGAAGGAAGAAGAGGAATAGTTATATTTCCGAAGCTACTGTCACAGGAAAATCGAATTTTAAAAAAAATCGGGTTGTGTTACTGTTGGCCCTTAAAAGGGATACAGTCAAACAAGGTGATACTTGAGTGGAAAGGAACAGTGAACACGTTCGCAAAATAAAAGAAAGGGTTTTATTGCAAGAGAGATACAATAAAACAGACAAGGAATAGTGAGGCACGCTACTAATCCCTGGAGCAAGGCATATTTGTCTCTGCCTCCCACCAGACAGGATTTGACACAAGGTCAATAACCCGAAGGTCGATTATAGTGGAGATTTAGGGTAGGGACACGAGCCGAGACTCGATCCCTGCTGGACTCTGCTTGTCATCAGCCCACTTAGTGCTATGTGGGCCTGATTAACCTGGCTGGACATGAACCTAAAACTGTATACCTGATTATAGCTTAAACTGAACAGCAATGGTCAGTGTTATGCAAAGGCAACAAAGGTGGCAATGAAGCAACTCGCCCACCCGAGGTGGCCAAGCCGAAGCTGGAGGCCATACGGCCTCAAGTCTGCCTTTGTTGGACAGTGCTCGCAAGCGTCAAAGCCAAAATCAAATTAATGCCGTCGGCTTCATACCCGGAGAAAGGACAGGTATAATGCCGTGCTCACTGTATATATAGTCTCTCCACATGACTGTGGGGTGTGTGGGATATTCAATTACAATATTTAATATTTGGAGTACAAACAATGATACTCTGTGTTACATAATACCTCATTGAGATCTTTTACTGATATGTAGGGTAGCATTCGAATGAAATTCTAAACTATTTAACGGTGGAAAGATATCGTAAGTCAACTCAGTTTAATTGACAGACGATAGATCCGAGATCAACTTGAAAACTTGCTAGAGATTGAATAATCTCAGTCATGAGACCGAGGGGTTCAAGGAGTTTTGAAAATAGTTTGAAATGTATGGTCTTTTTTGCTGGGCCTCATATATTTTCCCAATATTAACGGATTGGCACTCAATTCGGATGAAGAAGAACACAAAACAATATAATTGTAAAGTGAGTAAAGTTGGCGACCGTAGTCGAGGGTGACCCGAAAGCTCCCTTTTCAATATCTACTACACCGAAGTGTAATGGACGGCGCTACTCCTTTCCCAGGATTGCTCCACTTTACCATTGAAACGCACCTTATAACTCTGAGTGTTAAGCAAGGTTTCAAGTACAACATTTTGAGTCTTTGGTATGACTTGACCAGAGATTGAACCCCGGACTCCCAGGCTATTGACGAACACTCTACCACTAAGCCAATGGGCCACTGAGGAAATATATCATGGTTTAATATTTCCTCGAGATAAATAATATATAACAATTCATGGCGAATTAATAACAGCATATTTATTGCCTGATCAAATTTAATATAATGAATGCATAAATAATATGAAATACTAAAATAAAACATTACAGAGAAAAGTCCTATCATGCAGTTGAAGAGTCATTTGGTATAAGTTAAGTCCTTAATAGACTGGAAGTTGTTGTGTGAAGACTTACGTCGAAGCATGGTACCGTGTGCGGTATGACAAGAAGAATGTTGGGGTGATAGTCTCTCCACTAGGAAATGCATGCATGCTTTGTTCAAGGCAGGATTGGAGAGAGAGAGAGAGAGAGAGAGAGAGAGAGAGAGAGAGAGAGAGAGAGAGAGGGTTAGTTTTGACTTTGTCACGCCCCTTTATATACTATTTTGGTCACGCCTCCTAGTGGACATTAGAATTACAATGTGGAAGTCCAGGTATGTAATCCCTACAGATGCAATTCCTTCACTACAAGCGCAACTTGATGATGATGATGATAAAGATGATGATGCTACTCTGCCGTTCAGTACCGGAGCTCTCCGACACAAACTCAATACCAACCTTGAGAGAAATATCACAAGAGATGTCACATCTTATTGAAAAGTTTCGCTAAATGATACAAGAAAAAATACGTACCAAAATTCTCCGTCGTCGTCATTTGTGAGGCCCAATTTTTTCTTTTCGTCATCGGGAATAAAACGCCATTCTGGTGATCTAAGAAAAAAATCAATCAAATAGATAAGTTTGTTACAATAGTTGTCAAAACTTGGCAAAGCCATACCCAGAAAGAAGAGACATAACCGAACATTTTTGCTGTGGTAGCATACAATTGTGGCAGTATACAGCTACTTATAAAAATAGAAAAACTAATTTTTCTAGTTTAATAAGAAGTGTTTGTGTGTTGCCACGATAAAAGGTTCATCAAGGCTCTCATTTCTTGGTGAGGCTAAGAACTTTCTAGAACAACCCTCGTATGCAATGCCTATATCAATTTATATAGACCCACTGACACCTACATGCACCATAGAAAAGAAAAGCTTATCGCGTCACATTCTACGCGAATGGCCAATTTCAAAAAACGCCTTAAAATTAATTTTATTTTCAAAGCTTTTATCTTCAAACAACTGTAATTTAGCGGCCCATTAACAACAACAAAAAAAATGATTTTTTTTTTAAATCAAAAGATTCTTTCATAAGAAAATGAACTTTAAATATACACACACACACACACACACACACAAGTAAAAAAAAAATCACAACAAAAAAGACAAACTTTCAACTGACATTTTATAACATTTCTTGCAACTTTGTAACTTTTCAAAATTGAATCATCTCCACCCTCTCTCTCTCTCTCTTTCTCCCCCTCTCTCTCTCTTTCTTTCTCTTCCCTCTCTCTCTTTCTTTCTCCCCTCTCTCTTTTTTCTCCCTCTCTCTTTTTTCTCCCCCTCTCTTTCTTTCTCCCCTCTATCTCTCTCTTTCTTTCTCCCCCTCTCTCTTTCTTTCTTTCTTTCTCCCCTTCTCTCTTTCTTTCTTTCTCCCCTTCTCTCTTTCTTTCTTTCTCCCCCTCTCTCTTTCTTTCTTTCTCCCCCTCTCTCTTTCTTTCTTTCTCCCCCTCTCTCTTTCTTTCTCCCCCTCTCTCTCTTGATCTATCTATCTTCAATAAAATTGTTTGTAAAATTTCATCTTTTACTTATTTCTTTACTATTATTCGGTAGGAAAGATATTTTGTTGATTCCCTATTCACCGAGATCTAATATTAGCATTTGTATATCCGTGATATACTAACACTAAAAAACGGAAGGAAAGACAAAATAAGCTCATTTACTGGGTGCAGAAAAAAAAATGGAATAATTTTTAAAACGTTTTTTTTAAATTTGATTAATCCAATTTTTGAAAGAAAAAAGTACGGTAAATCTAAATTTTCACGATTAGTTCTATTATTCAAGTACCTTTTCATTAAAAATCGGCCCAATATGAGTTAGCAAGAAAAGAAACAACAAAGAATCTATGATTTGCTTGACGCCGAAACCAAGCCAAAAAAATTTTCCGAAATAACTGGGGTTTCTTTATGGGCTCCATCAAGCCCAGACCCGAATCTCCTTGATTACGCGATATGGGATATTTTAGAAAACAAAACAAATGCAACTTCCCATCCAAATATTGGTTCACTTAAGACTGCTATTGAGGAGGAATGGAAGAAAATGTCTGAAGAATTTATCTTGAAGGCATGCAATTCGTTTCAAAAGCAAGTTGATACAATGATTAAAAAAAAATGGTGGCCATATTGAGTAAATTTACTGTTTTGTGTCTATCTTCTTATTTTGTTGCTTATTTTTTAAAATTAAAATCAATCTTGTTATTATGATACTAGAATATTCCTAATTTTACTTCCGCATGCTGTACACATTGAATATATACATAATATACAAACAAGTTGTACTGAAAAGAATACCCAAACATCTCCCAATGTACACATTGTTTCATGAACAAGCAGTATATGAAAGGGGTACAATACTGGAAAAAGAGCTTCCTTGAGATTGGTGGGCAGCAAAATGGTCATAGCAATGCTGGCTTTTCTGTTGTGACAGGTTAAGAGACGACACCTCTGTTGTTTAAAGAACAGAGGAAAAAAAAAAAAGAAGACGAGAATCCTTTTTCGGTAGGAGGATTGTCATGTGACGTGAGTCCACAAATGATCTTATGAATACACTCATTCTCCAAAGGAGACATTTATTATTTCACTAGTGTAGGTATATAATGATCTTAAATTCAACAAAAACAAAAAATATGAATGCAAAAACAGACTTTATTGCAACATAAAAGATAGTTTGGTTTACTTTATTTGTTTAATGGCATATAAATCTTTGTGGGTTATTTAATGCCAAAGCCACTCTTATAGAAGAACAGTAGTGGTACTGTTGTTGTAATCCCTGCATAATGGACTCGCCCTTCTCCATAAATACACGTCAACGAGAGCGTCAGACGGGAGTTCACCAATCAGCGTGACACAATCACATGTGATACCATTTGTATAGTGGACGGATAGTCACTATCACACTGGACTCTCAGCTTCCTATCAACTAACTACTGTTTAACCAGGTTCACTTGCACCCTGTTTCTATTACTTGAATATATATGCTTTTCAATCAACCGTTTTTGTGTTCCCTGTGTCAATTTGTCAGTATCACAACACATATAAACCTTTGTGGGTTATTTAATGCCAAAGCCACTCTTGTAGAACAGTAGTTGTACTATTTAACCCATAGCAGAAGAGATAAGAGGTTTCATGCCTTTCCCAAGGGGCATTAGTCTGAAATTGAAAGTTATAGCTAAACTGGAGCTTGAAAGACGCTTATTATGTTGTCGCAGTCCTGTACGTTGGCCACTACGCCACGGGGACCCCCCCTTCACGTAACTGCGGTTAAATTTCTTGTATGAATGACTGTAACAAAAATTTCAGCGACAGCTTTTACTTCTTTTCAACATGCACTGGACTGTATTTAACAGAAAATGTTTTTAAAAAATGGAAATGTTTGGTTTGGTTTTATGGTGTAGGGGGGACATGTTATTTGGTAGATATGTTTGGTCCCCTAAAATTTATGTTTATATTTGCTTAGTGGTAAGTTGTTGGTGTTTATGTTTGGAAAAAGGCACATGGTGGCAACTGTAGCAAAGATGTGTAAACGATATGAACGTTGTGAAACAGCGCGGAAAAAAGGAACATTCAAAACAGGGCGGCATAAACAAAACAAATTTATATCTCAATAATACACACAATGAAAACATTTAAAACATTACTATGGTTCTATTACTGTTTGTGAAATAATCCTCTGTGTATGTGTGTAACTAACACAACTAAAACCACAAAAAGGACTAAATAACAAAAGTGTCCTTTGCATGTTGACCACGTATTTCTACTGTTTGTTTCTTTCTGTGGTTCGACGAAATTTCAGTTGTTTTTGAAGTTAAAAAAATCTCACCGAAATGGTGTAAGAATTAAGAGAATGGTTGCGTGACATATACATTTTTGTGGCGGTTGACGGCTGTTAGTTGAAATGAGAGAGTGATAGTATTCTCTCTGGAAGTCACACTGGAGAAAGTGTGTTGGCTCTGTAAGTGAAATGTGAAAAAGAGAAAGAGTGTTGGAAGACGAAGTATTTATAGAAATTACGTGTTATGGAGTAGGCTCCAAAAACGCAGGATGAAATTGAAATGCGGACGTAGTTTTAAGCACTGACCACGTGGTTCTCCTGGCCAATGGGTTCCCGAAACTGAATGTTTACGTGCATCCGCCATCTTTGTTTCGGGAACAAGTGGCATAACGTCCATTTTAAATTATAGGAGTGTAAGACCTATAATGGCATATCAATCATTGTTAGTTATTCTATGCCGAATCCTGTTTTTAGATATCTATTAAATATATGATTTGCAAACACATTTTGTACACACACACAGTTAAACGATCAAACAGTTCTATTTCTAACAATCCAATTTAACATAAGTCAACGAAGTTAAACAGTTCCAAGCAATGCTATGTATCACTAACAATCCAATTTAAAATCAGTCATTTGTTTATACACAGCTAAATGATCAAACAGTTCTATTTCTAACAACTCGATTTAACATAAGTCAACAAAGTTAAACAGTTCCAAGCAATGCAATATATGACTAACAATTCAATTAAAAATCAGTCATTTGTTTATACACAGTTAAATGATCAAACAGTTCTAATTCAAATAATTTAATTTAGCATAAGTCATTTGTTTGCAGTCAGTTTAAATGTCCAACGATTCTATTTGACCCATAGATAGGACCCTATCATGTGCTACCACTCCGGGCCAGAGTGAACCTGGGAGTAATGGCAATGAAGAGGTACTCTGCATTTTTTTGAGCTTCAGCATTTCTGGAGTCTCGCCATCAGATTGTTAAATGGAGGTAGAAGGATCTTACTCTTCTGCATTGATGCAGTCGGTGTATTCTACAGCCCCAACCAACTAGCCTTTAACTTTTTAAATAAGTACTCTTATTTCCTGGGGATGTGGAAACCTTATCAAACTATCAGGTAAATTTGATATTCGCTGAGAATTATAAGATGCTAACGATGAATAATAATAACACTTACTGATCACTCCATGCTCCATTCCATTCGCTCTCTCCCCAAGGGTTACGGATTCTCACCATTTGGATCTTGCCATCAACACTTGGTGTTTGGAGACCATTCTAGAAGAGAATATAACGTACAATTTGTTTATAAAAATTCCTAAAACACCCTTAAAACAATGGAAAATGAACTGATACTTAAATAAGATAAAAGGTATTTCAATGTGGAAGAATCATTGAAGCAATCACTCAAGCTTTTTAATAATATTCGACCGTCCATTTTTTTCCCACGAATTCAATCTTTAATTGAAAATTTACAGTTCTTTCGGTTGACAGCACAAAATAGACATCGTTTATTAACTGGAGCCACAACTACAAGTGGTATTAATAAATAATCCTACAATTATTAATAGCATTTGCTTATTTACCGGTCTGTCAAACAAAAAATCGAAAACACAGTTGTCTCCCGTAGACTGAAGATATTTGTAATGGATAGACACAATTCCCTTGTGAATAGGAGTTGCTTGGTGGGTAGAGGCAGGTTATATACCATTTCGGTTTCTTGCACGATTCTTTGTGGATCACCTTTCCCACCCAGTCGTGTCTATTATTATTATTATTATTATTATTATTATTATTATTATTCACTCATTAGACCTTTTTACAACAGCGTTAGCCGATGATTTTTCACAGGTGTCTGAGTAACAGCAAGTCTCCTCGAGTCTCCAGGACTCTTCTCAGTATTCTGGCCGTTCTCAATAATGCTGTCGTCTGGTCTCCACCCGTCCGCTAACTTCCAAGTACTCCAGTCCCCTTAGTAATCCTTTTGTTACTGTTCCAAACGCACCAATTACAATTGGTATAATTGTTACCTGCATGTTCCACAGTTTTTTCAATTCCCTAGCAAGATCGAGGTACTTATCCTTTTTTTTTTTTTTTCACATTCTTTCAGTTTTATTCTGTGGTCAGCCGGGACAGCAAAGTCGACTATTTCGCAAGTTGTCTTTTTTTGTTGTTGATTATTATCAAGTCTGGTCTTCTGGCCGGGATTAAGTGATCTGTTTGTATGTTAAAGTCCCATAGGAGTTTATGCGTGGCATTTTCTAGGACAGGTGCTGGGTTGTGCATATACCATTTATTATTATTATTATTATTATTCCTTACGAGTTTTTCATACCAGTTTCAATTGGTGGTCTTTCACTGCAGCCTGAGGGACAGTAAGTCTCCAGGACTCTTCTAAGTCTTCTCGTCGATTTTTAACTCTGCTGTGGTCTAGATGGTCTCGATTTTTCTTCTGTTGTTCAGTTCCTCCGATCTTTATTTCCCAAGCCTTTGGGAATCGTTCCCAGCACACAGTACAATTGACATTACTGTCACCTTCAGCTTTTTTTAGTTCTCTGTTACGGTCCAAGTATTTGTAATTGTTTTCACACTCTTTCACTTTGTGGTTCAATGGAACAGAAAAATCCACTAGATGACAAATTCTTTCTTTCTTGTTAATTAACACAAGATCTGGTCTTCTGGTCACTATTCAGGGATTCATTTGTATCTTAAAGTCCTAGAATTTTATATGTATCATTTTCTAGGACAGATTCTGGTTTGTGCTAATACCATTTGTTAGCATGGTCAAATTTTAATATCTTGCACAATTCCCAGTGGATCACTTTTCCTACCCATTCAAGCCAAGTTTTATATTCCATTTGCACCAGCTTGCTGCATTCACTTATGTGATTAACCGGCTTATCTCTGTTGACATATTACACACACTTGCTAAACTGTTGAGTGTCATCGATTTTAATCTTGATATAATATTTCTTTGTGGCATTATTGGATGGAACTCGAACCCATGTATGCGATCATGATCAGCTGTTTTCCAATTTGATACTTTCTTGAGCGTTTGTTCTTAGTGAGTCCAGATGTGTGTCGGCCTCTGGGTCTTTTTCAAAGTCCTTGTAATGTTTTCATGTTACTTATCCATTCACCCTTTCTGTTCTGTTCGATCTGTTCCCATATCTTGCTCCAGAAATATTTTGTTTCCTTTGTTCATTTGTCTTTATGCTTTATCAACTAACTTGTTGGTGAAACTTTATTGGAACGTCCTGTTTTGCTGGTATTGCTTGATTCTGGTTTGGTATTTTTTTTAGTCTTTCTTCTTTTGCCAATATTTTTTGGGTTTAGTTCTTCAAATTGTATTGTTTGATTTTACGGTTGGTGTTTCTTCCCTCTTTTCATTCTGTTGTGACCTTGTGTATTTTTCTTTTCTTAGTGATTTCGCTTGTTTTCATATTTTTCTAATTTGTCCTTCTAGACTCATTTCCCATCCAGCTTTTGTATTATTGTTTGTTTGTTTTTTTTTTTTTTTTTAGGGGGATACTGATTTTATCACTGACTAGTTTTACTCCTGTGTAAACAGATTGTTTATTTCGTTGATCTTGTCCGTTAGGATATTTTTAAATACTTTAGTAACTTTTTCGGTTTCTAGCGAGATTTTTTTCCAGTCCTGGTTCTTTAGGGATGATGATGCAACCTTCTTTTCAGTCATGATGTTGTTTTAACTTTACATTATTTTTCCAACTTGCGCTAACATTGATATTGTTGTTATATTTTGCTTTTCAATATTTTGTATTTCAGTTCATTTCGGGGGCTCTTCTTGAGCAGATTCTTCACGGCTTACCGGTCGTCGAGATCAGAAAACCAACTTTTCTTTAAAGTCACCTTTGATTGGTCGGCAAGTCTTTGGTTTCTGCCCAAATTTTGATCATTCATTTTGGTCGGTCTAAAATACTTCGGCTTTTATTTAGTTGTCTTTTTCTTCGTCACATTATATACAAGTGAATGTTACAAAAAATGCTTTTAAAAATTTTATCTTAAAATGTAAATAACTTAGAATGGCGACTAATTTCATTAGTCTAGGCTATTCTTTTCATTTTGAGTTCTCTTTGGGTTTTTTTTAATGTTTAATTGATGCTGCTCAGGGGTATTTTAAATTTGAGTACTTATGGTGGAATGTTTTAGTGGATATTCTGGTCCCCACAATTTATGTTGGCTCATTATTGAAAAGCAAATGAATTTTAGCGATAGGCGTTTTTGTTTGTTATTATTAGCGTAGGAAATGTTGTAACGTGCGTGCGTGTGTTATTCTCTCGCTAAGTGTTGTTAGAAAATAAAGTGAGATGAAGAAGTAAGAAGATCCCGTAAGGTTTTGTATGAAGGTTTTAATGGCAGCATAGAATAAAGGGTTTACGTTTATGCTGCAAGTCTCGTAGGAAGGAAAGAAGTAAGGAAACGAAATGAAGTTGTTATAGAGTTGAGTAAGCATTTTAGCAGCTAAATGCCAGAGCAAAAAGTGAATCGTTAGGTTAAGGCATTGTTGAATATGCTAGTGGGATATGTCGCCATAAGTGTAGCAAAAGTCGTGTTGCTGGTTAAGGACCGGGACGTTATAGTCACTATGAGTTTGTGGTTCTGGTTGTTTCGGGGAGAAGCGTGAATGTCTCCAGAAAATGTTGCCCAGAGGTGAAGTAGCTAGGTGTCGGAGTGGAATTTTGCATCACAGTCAACATAGCCAATACTGGAGGTGACTAAAAGTTGTTCCTGTGAGTAGCGTATTGAATTCATCTGATTCATATTCAACTGGGAGCCCTTGGTCTAAGAGAATATACGCAAGGGATCCATAAATTAGACGGCTTTCCTCATCGTTGTGCTGCTGCTTCCATTCAAGAGAGCGGACAGTCATTACGTCTGTCCTGAACGAAGAAGTTCTGAGCAAGAGGGAGAGTGTTTGGCGGTTTCCCCAATTTCTGCTGCCCGGAAAGATGGTCCGGGTTGAATAGAATAAGTCATCCTGATTGGGTGAAATTACGCACCGACCCTAACGGTCAAATTAAATTACGCGCCAAACAAAAATACGAAATTCTTTCTGCTACAGAAGTAAAGCGACGCGGACAAAAGAACATTCAAAACCAAGCAGTACAAACAATATCAAATTTATATATCAACAAATACATGAAAAAGGAAACATTATGAATATTCTAATATAGTCTGTTGAATATTCCTCTGTGTGTGCGCGTGTGTGTATGTAACTAACACAGATATTATGGAAAAAACTAAATATTGAAAATGTCCTGTAGACTATAAAATGTATGTTGACTAAGTATTTCATGCAAAATTAAGTATTTCAATACAGAAATATAGCAATGTATTCTCAGAGGAACGTGTCTTCTCCCATGTTGGTTGTTTGTCTCTTTCGGGATATGACGAAATTTCTGAGGCTGTGTTCGAGGCTGGAACAAATCTAACCGAAAAGGCAGAACAGGAAAGAAAAAGGTTGCAGAATGTATACGCAACCATGTTACGCGTATTGAGTTGTGTCTAACTAAGTGGCAGACTCAAGCTATTTCTGGAAGTCGAAATGAAGAGAGAGAGAGGGCGAGAAAGAGTTGTCTTTGGAAGTCAAAATGTGAGAGAGAGAAAGAGAGAGTTCTTGGAAGACAAGAGTATATATAGGCAAGCCTTGTCATGCGGTCGGCTCCAAAGGCGCGGGACAAAATCAAAGATGCGGATGTAGTTGTGAGCACAAATCACGAGACTTTCCTGACCAATAGGTTCCCGAGACTGATTAGTTTACCGACGTCCACCATCTTTGTTTCGGGAGCAAGTGGTATCACGGTCATTTTAAAATATAGGAGTGTAAATCCTATATAATTATAGAAATGATTTACAAAAACAAACCAATTTATTTATATTGTTACCTGGCTCAAATTTGAAATGGATTAATCGGGAAGTGTTAGTTTACCGTCTGTCCTTTTTTGATACTATAAAACATCCAATTCGTTGTGATCATACAAATGTTTTGTTGTCCATTTTTCTGTTAGAATAGTTCAATTTGACTATTTTTAATGTCCATCTGATAAAATAATGTTTGATTCATATATTGATATAGTCAAATTTTGATCATTCTTTTCCAATAACCTTTTTTGAGCTGGGTTGCTTCCAAAATAACTGTGGATTGAATTTTTTTTTTTTTTTTTTTTTTTTTTTGCTTTCTCTCGTACATTGAGTTTTTTTAAAATGAGTTGTTACTTTATTCTTTGTTGCTTTATTCTTTGTTTGTGAACCTGAAACTAGAACAGCTAACATTGACAGGATGACCCTTGGATCCTCATGTTGGCTGTTAAGGGAGCTCCAACTGATTATGACACTCAGAGCTGTCATTGTTGTTTGTATGTTTGTCATTTTCAAGGGTAGCAGAAAGAACTGTATTCATTTGTACGTTTTGTTAACTGCTAAATTAGGCAGAAAAATCTATATCCAGTTGTGCGTTCGGTTCACCGATAAATCAAACTTTTTGCGCTGGAGATTTGTTGTTGATAGCGAGAGGGAAGTGTTGTTTGTGTTTAGCGAGGAAGATGGTTGTAACGTATGTGTGTTTACGTTGAGTTGTTTCCTCGCTAAGTTTGTAAGGCCCTCGTTTGGTATTAAAGGAGGGATGATGAAGTAAGATGGCGATAGTCGAAAGGTGTTTTTAGAAATAAGTTTTATTTTGCAGCATGGAATATTGGGTTTCCTTTTGGTGCTGCAAGACTCGTGGTGAGGTTGTGTTTTTGAGATGAAATTGACTTATGAGAAGTTGAAAAGGTTGAGATGGCAGCGTGTGTCGTCGGACGTGTGAGGGGTTGTGTTCGCTATAGTTTAACGAAAGACATGTTGCAGTTGTAGGAATTGAACTTTGGATGTCACCGTGAGTTTCGTGTCTGGTATTTGGGGAGAGTATGCGCTGTCTCCATTAAAGTAGCCCAGAGGGGAATGATAGCTAGCGTGTCGAGAGCAGAATAAAAGCATCGCGTTGACATAGCCAATTTTGGGGTGACATAAAGTTGTGCCTTTTTATAGACAGAGGATTCTACATTCATCTTCATTTGATCAAGAACTTGGACAACGTTCAATTCAGCAAATTACAGTTGAAAGATATTTATTTATCTTCAGCCATTTCAGTAAAATTCGCCAAAAGATATTTATTCCTCTTCAGTCTTTTCAGCAAATTCCGCAAGTATTCATCCCGGCACAATTCGATTCGAAATTCTTTTGCTCATCTCTAATTGTTCTTATGATTCTTGCCAACATTTTTGACTTGATTTCTTTCAGGTTGAGGACTTTTCCTTTTTATCTCAAACTGAATAATAAAACATAGAAACTTGATATTTCCGTCTTCCTTTTCATTTCTATTTTCGTTAATATAATGTAAAGGTAACCAAATCTACATTTACGTCTACCCTTACCGTTATTGTAGTATATTGTGGCTATATTAGACCAAATGGTTGATTATCATTTCTTTGACAAATGAGACCCAGCATTCTTCCAAGGAATTTTTAAAAAAAGAAGTTTTGTATTCTTACGCCTTTAAAGTTTTAACTGAGTTAAAATCGAACGATTCCTTTTTATTTCAATCAGGCCTTGATCTTATTTCTTATTTTCTCAATTAGTCAATGATATTATTTTCTTCTTTTTTTAATTATCATATTATTTTTTTACCTTGATTTATCTCGAAAATATTTCTTTCCTTATTTTCTGGAACTCAAACTCACTTACAACGATGGTACAATCAAGCACATTTGTCATTACATCACGGAAACTCTCCAGTGACTCTTAAGGTGTATTGATTTGGTTGGGTTTTATGGCATATCAACCATTGTAGGTTATTTAATGCCAAATCCTCTTTATACATATATATTAAATATGTATGATTTGGTTTGGTTGGGTTTTACGGCATATCAACCATTGTAGGTTATTTAATGCTAAATCCACTTTACATATATGTATTAAATATATATGATTTGGTTTGGTTGGGTTTTATGGCATATCAACCCTTGTAAGTTATTTAATGCTAAATCCACTTTATACATATATATTAAATATATATGATTTGGTTTGATTAGGTTTTATGGCATATCAACCATTATGGGATATTTAATGCTAAATCCACTTTATACATATAAATTAGATATGATTTAGTTGGGTTTGGTTTATGGAATATCAACTGTTTCGACACTTTTAAATAGTTTCAATTTCAATTATCTAACAGTCCTCGTGGTGTAATGGTTAAAGCAGTGGACTGCGGAATCGTAGTACGTGAGTTCGTACTCCAGTCGCGCTATTACATTCACTTTCGGGCAAATACCCTTGGGAAAGGTATGAACCCCTTTATCCTCCCAGCTATGAGTTAAATAGTACAACTACTGTTCTTCAAGGAGAATAGCTTTGGCATTAAATAACCTACAAAGGTTGATATGCCATTAAAAAGAGAAACCAAACCAAACCAATTATCTTACACCAATAATTCTATTCAATATGCTTACATACAGGGAATCGGTTACAAGGATTGCTATTCAACATTACTCAATCGTTTGTTCGCAGCTAAATGGTTCCAAGTATTGCTATATATCACTAACAATTCAATGAAACATCAGTCATTTATTTACACTCAGTGAAATGATCAAACGATTCTATTTTAAACAATTCAATTTAGCATAAGTCATCGAAGCTAAATGGTTTCAAGTATTGCTATATATCACTAACAATTCAATGAAACATCTGTCATTTGTTTACACTCAGTGAAATGATCAAACGATTCTATTTCAAATAATTCAATTTAGCACATTTGTTTACACACAATTTAAATGTCAAACAGTTCTATTTGACCCATAGATAAGACCCTATCAGGTGCTACTACTCTGGGCCAGAGTAGACCTGAGAACGATGGCAATCAAGGAGTAGTACACATTCCCCAAAGCTTCAGCATTACTGGAGCTTCACCGTCAGACTGTTTAGTGTCATATCCAGGACACACGTGGGGGAGGGGTCTTACCCCCTCGGCAGAAATGCAGTCGATGTTTTCTACAGCAACCCTTAGGCGACTAGACTGGTTATTGATCAGTATCCAGCACTGAATATAATGTACAATATATGAACGATTATTTAGAAAGAAATGTACTTACCCTAGCGTCCAACTAGAAAAGAAAGAAGAAATATAAGGTTATTACAAACTGATTGACGTAACATAGAAAAATGTATGTCACATAGTTAAAACAGGTAGGAAACCAGAAAAAGAACAAAACAGCAATAATTTGTAATATTAAAAGATCTTTGCTATTATACATTGATTCATTAGCGTAACGGTTATCATCACATGAAATGAAATCTGCAACCAGAGTTCAAATCTTGGGTGGTACAGTATGCATTTCACGTTACGCTGATGCTCCTAGAAAAGCCATGAAACTCTCAGTTCTAAACTCCCAGATGTAGGCGAATTGTAGAGTAGACTGCGTTCTTTAGCCTTGGTAACGCAACCAGTCAAGGAGAAGGACAACTCTGAATTTCAATCCAGTTTTACTCTGTATAAAACTGTCCTTGAGTTGCGTCATGCCTATGGCAGGAGGCCTGGTAAATTCATTCATTGATTCGTTTTAAGCCCCTTTAAAAAATGAGATTTTTCTCATTTGAATCTCTTGACGTTTTCAGTTTTCAGTCTCCAGGCACTGCCTATCCGCTCGGTCTGCCTCTGTACAATATAATTTTAACAACACATTTACAAGAGAAGGGACTGATATTCGTTTATTAATGGAAGTGCCCGTGGTGTAATGGTTATCGTCGTAGGAAATGGACACGGCGATACAAGTTCAAATCCTGGACAAGGCTGATTGCATTTCACATAGCCTAACCCTAACCCTTGGGAAAGGTATGAATCCAATTATTCAATTATGAAAGGTATGAATCCAATTATTCAATTATTCCAATGAAAGGTATGAATCCAATTATTCAATTATGAATCCAATTATTCAATTATGAATCCAATTATTAAGTATGAATCCAATTATTCAATTATGAATCCAATTATTCAATTATGAATCCAATTATTAGGTATGAATCCAATTATTCAATTATTCCAATGAAAGGTATGAATCCAATTATTCAATTATTCAATTATGAATCCAATTATTCTCCCTCCAGCTATGGGTAAATAGTAGGGCAGACTAGGTTCTTCAGCCTTGGTGAGGCAACTAGTCTAGGAGAAGGAAAACTCTGAATTCAAAACCTGTTAAACTCCGCTTAAAAATTGACCTTATGTCATATCCTTGCGGAGGGGTTGGTAAATATGGATATTCGTTTATCAAAGGTTTAGTGAGGAAAATAGGTTTTGTAGGAAATTACTTACCGTTGTGAGACCAGTGATACTGTAGGCATGTCCACAAATAAGACCATTCTGTAATTTGGCTTCGGTTTGACCTGGAATAGCCTGGTTTTATAGGAAAGAAAACAACATATATTTCATTTTAGAACATGCATTTTTTTGTAACGACTTATAATAATAATAATAATAATAATAAATTCAGAAGGAGTATAAGACTAGATACGACTGGGTGGGCAAGGTGATCCACTGGGAGATGTGCAAGAGATTTTTATTTGACCATACCAACAAATGGTATATGCATAACCCTGCACCTGTCCTAGAAAATAACACATAAACTCCTATGGGACTTTGACATACAGACGGATCACCGAATCTCGGCCAGAAGACCAGACCTTATAATAATCAACAACAAGAAAAAGAGAAATTACAAAATTGTGGACTTTGCTGTCCCGGCTGATCACTGAAAGAAAATGAAAAGAAGGATAAGTACCTCGAGCTTGCTAGGGAACTGAAAAAAACTATGGAGCATGGAGGTGACAAAGGATTATTAAAGGGACTGGAGGACTTGGAAGTTGGCGGAGGTGTGGAGACCATCCAAACTACAGCATTATTGAGAACGGATAGAATACTGAGGAGACTTGCTGTCACTCAAACTCCAGTGAAAGACCATCAGCTAACGCTGATGTAAAAAAAAAAACTCAAATGAGTAAATAATAATAATAATAATAAAGAGACAAACAGAATCTCTCCTAATGGCAGCACAAAACAGCGCCATAAGAACCAATCATATCAAAGCGAGGATAGATAAGACGCAACAAAATAGCAAATGTAGGCTATGTGGTGACAGAGATGAAACCACCAATCACATAATAAGCGAACACAGCAAATTGGCACAAAAGGAATACAAGGCTAGACACGACTGGGAAATGTGCAAGAAATTTTTATTTGACCATGTCAACAAATGGTATATGCACAACCTAGCACCTGTTCTAGAAAATAACACACGCAAACTCCTATGGGACTTTGACATACAAACGGATCACCTAATCTTGGCCAGAAGACCAGAACTTATAATAATCAACAACAAAAAAAGATAATCTGCAAAATTGTCAACTTTGCTGTCCCGGCTGACCACAGAATAAAACTGAAAGAATTTGAAAAGAGAGATAAGTACCTCGACCTTGCTAGAGAATTAAAAAAAAATACAGAACATGAAGGTGACAATTATACCAATTGTGATTGGTGCTTTTGGCACGGTAACTAAAGGATTATTAAAGGGCCTAGAAGACTTGGAAGTTGGCGGCCGAGTGGAGACCACCCAAACAACAGCATTATTGAAAACAGCCAGAATACTGAAAAAGTCCTGGAGACTTGAGGAGACTTGCTGTCACTTAATCTCCAGTGAAAGACCATCAGATGTCGCTGTTGTGAAAAACTCTAATGAGTAATAGTAATGATAATGATAATAATAATCCTGACCAGAAGACAACCCCTAGTGTTAATTAACAAAAAAAAAAAGAACTTGTCATCTCGTAGATTTTGCGTTTCGGTGAATGATATATTGACGATAAAAGAAAGGGAAAAGATAGACAAATACTTAGACGTTGCATGAGAGCTGAAAATAATACCAATTGTACAGATACAACCCATTAATATGATAATGATATATTACTAAGACAACTTCCATGGCGGTCATTTGGAACACGTCCTGTAAAAAAGGCATCCTTTGAGCAAGAGACATCGAATCAATGTTTTTTTAATTGTTATTATATCAACTGTCAGGATAAGCAATCTTATTTGAGTTTCTTGTCTCAGTAATAAATAATTATCATATCAATAGGCTGCATCTATTTTGAGACAGTTTTGAATGATTTTGTCTCCAAATAAGAAGTGCTGCAAAATGTTTTCCTCTCTTGTCCAAAGGAGTGTGATCGAGGATTAATAGTTGTTATAGTATACTATTTTCAAATCTGAAACAAAAAAAGAATACTATATTATCATTAGAAGAGTTATAAGCCGTCACGTGGGTCTTATATATACAAAGACACCCTATAGTTAGTGCGCCTGGAACGGTCCCCGAAGGCTTGAAAAGAAAAAGACTGGAGAAATTGAAAAACAGAGGAAGAATCGAGATCATCTAGACCACAGCAGTGTGAAACACTCAAAAAAGCCGGAGTGACCCGAGGAGATTTGTTGTCACTCAGACTGCAGAGAAAAGTGAAAAAATAGCAAGGAATAATAATACTAATACTACTAATAATAATATTACGGGAAAAACAACTCTATGGACGTTTTAAGCGACTAATAACATGGGCGTGGCTAAGAAAAGGAAAACCTTAGGAGAGAAAATAAATCTCTCCTGATAGCAGCACAAAGTAATGCAATTAGAATCAATCATATCAAAGCAAGAATAGATGAGACGCAACAAAACAGCAAATGTAGGTTATGTGGTGAGAGACGAAACCATCAATCACATAATCAGCGAATGGAGCAAATTAGCACAGAAAGAGTATAAGACTAGACATGACTGGGTGGGCAAAGTGATCTACTGCGAATTGTGCAAAAAATTGAAGTCTGACCATACGAACAAATGGTATATGCACAACCCAACATCTGTCCTGCAGAATGACACACACAACTCCTTTGGGATTTTGACATACAAACGGATCACCTAATCTCGGCCAGACGAGCAGACCTTAACAAAAAAAAAAGAGAGAGAACTTGAAAAATTGTGGACTTTGCTGTCCTGGCTGACCACCGAGTAAAATTGAAAGAAAGTGAAAAGAAAGATAAGTATCTCGACTTTGCTAGGGAATTGAAAAAACTGTGGAACATGAAAGTGACGTTTATCCCATTTACCCAACCCCTCCGCTCGGGCAGGATATGACACAAGGTCAGTTTTTAAGCGGAGTTTAACAGGTTTGAATTCAGAGTTTTCCTTCTCCTAGACTAGTTGCCTCACCAAGGCTGAAGAACCTAGTCTGTCCTACTATTTACCCATAGCTGGAGGGAGAATAATTGGATTCATACCTTTCCCAAGGGTATTAGTGCTATGTGAAATGCAATCAGTCTCGTCCAGGATTTGAACTCGTGTCGCCGTGTTCATTTCCTACGACGATAACTATCACACCACGGGCACCTCCATGAAAGTGACGTTTATACCAATTGTAATTGGTGCTTTTGGTAAAGTCACCTATGGATTAATAAGGGGACTGGAGGATTTGGAAATAAGAGAACGAGTGGAGACCATCCAAACTACTGCATAATTAAGATCAGCCATACTGAGAAGAGTCCTGGAGACTTGTGGGGACTTGCTGTCACTCAAACTCCAGGGAAAATTGATCTGAAAAAACTCTCTTATAATAATAATAATAATAATAATAATAATAATAATAATAATAAAGAGAACCTGTAGACCTAGCCGTCTCAACGAACCACAGAGTACGTAAACCTTGCCAGAGGACTAAAAAAAGCTATGGAACATGAAGGTGACAGTGATACCAATTATACTTGGTGCACTTGGAACGGTACCCAAAGGATTGGAAAGGAGGCTGGAAGAATTGCAAATCGGTGGAGACTATCCAGATTATATCTTTGTTAAGGTCGGACAGAATACTGAGAAGAGTCCTGGAGATCAGAAGAGACTTGCTGTCACTCAAACTCCAGCAAAAGACCATCAGCTAACGCTGGTGTGAAAAACTCACAATAATAACAATGATGATAATAACCTTTGGAAAAGCTGGAATTGTGGGAGTCAAGATGGGTGAAAGGTGTTGAATATTTTGTGAATTGGAATCTGTAAAAATCTCCCAGGCAACTTCATCTCAAGCAAGTATTTAAAAACGTCAAAATTGGGCCGTGAAAATTGACTTTTCTAGAGTAATTTTCCCGGACGAATTTTGAGTGATATTTAATGGACCAGATGAATGGGCCAAAGGATGGATTTTATCCAATTCAGATATGTAATAAACAGAATGCAACAAGGAGGCGACAGTTTGATGATATAGGCTGAAATTGTCAACTAAACCATCACAAGACGATTTAAAGTCGATGACGGAGTTACTCTGAACAGTGCCAGCTATTACGATTTTATGGACAAGACTTTCTTTGCATGGTATAAGTCCTAATCACAGTTTCAAAGTGAAGTGTGTATCTATGCAAATTCTTTGCATGGTATAAGTCCTAGTCACAGTTTCAAAGTGAAGTGTGCATCTATGCACGGCAATGTTCTTTCTTAAGTATCTCAGCTTACCCGTGAATTCTTTGAGCATAAAAGATTTGCAGGAGAGAAGATAATGGAATTGCTGTTGCATATTGACCCTTGACCGAGCTGTCAATCAGAGATGCGCCTGTATCAATAAGCAGAAGAAGATCACGTGATCTAATCGGAAGTTATAGGTGTTATGAAATAATATATGCAGATGACTGCAGGTCAGTTGGAGTCAGTGAGGGCCTGAGAGAGAGAGAGCCAGCCTGCAGTCAGTGAGAGCGCCCCGCTAAATTCAGCGGCCTCCAATTAAGCATCCCCGGCCGAGAAGCAGAAGAAATGCTAAGTTTGGTCTTGAAGATAACACAGCGTGCTATGGCTGGGAGAAGAAGTTATCAGTCAATATAGAAATCTGTCTTGTCCCTCCCCGTCCGTCTGTCTCACATACCACAGAAGTTTCAACTTCTCAAAAGGACGTATATATCCTTATAAAGAAGTGTTGTCCTTCATTACTTCAACTGCTATACAACATAGCCAACATCAAGTCCTGATCTGAATCCAATCGAAAATCTGTGGTCAATTATGAAGATAAAATTATTTGAAGGTGGCAAACAATATAACAGCAAAGTACAGGGTGGAACGATAAAATTGTCGCCCTAGAAAAGACGACATGATTCTATTTCCGTTTAATGAAAACCGGTTTTCTTTTTTTGTTGCAGACCATCTACTAGTTGGCCAGTTGTGTACAAATCCCAAGAGCGATAGGAGCCTTCTATCATGTCTGAAAGTGACACAATGTTCAACGAGCGAGATCGGAGATGCGCCGCTATACAACTCATGCTCTCTACTGATCCAAGTTATGACAACAGGACCATTGCCAGCACCCTCAAAATGCAAATCCAGACGGTTCAACGTGCCCAGTGTGATGAAAAAGTTTCCGGCTACGGTTATGGTCTTTAGTGTGCTTTCAAGTGAGGGCCACATCATGCCACCTTACATCTTCGAAGTCGGCTTGAAAGTCAACACCAAAGTGTACCTAGATGTGCTGAAAAGTGTGGTGATCCC
Organism: Sepioteuthis lessoniana; assembly: GCA_963585895.1. Taxonomy (NCBI): domain Eukaryota; kingdom Metazoa; phylum Mollusca; class Cephalopoda; order Myopsida; family Loliginidae; genus Sepioteuthis; species Sepioteuthis lessoniana. The sequence continues at coordinate 6,499,596 of OY757940.1, forward strand.
CTGGTGCAATCAGGTGGCCGATGGCAGACCCTGGGTGTGGCAGCAGGACTCGGTGCCGACTCACAAGTCCAAAGAGACCCAGGCTTGGCTTCAGAAGGAGTGCTACGATTTTGTACCCTTCTCTCACTGGTCCCCCTCCTTCTCCGACCAGAACCCGCTGGACTACTTCGTTTGGTCATACGTCGAGAACATCACCAATATGACCTCCCACAACACCAAAGCCAGCCTGATCGCCGCCATCCGTCGAGTATTCGCTGATTCCTCAGTAAATAAGCTCAGTAGGCTGATGAGTGGAGGCTGTAGAATACACCGACTGCATCTCTGCAGAATGGTCAAACTTCCCCAACGAGTAGCCCAGTCGGCTGGAGCTGCGGAATACTGAGTGAATCTCCGCTGAGAGGAAATTCTCCTCCAAGTGTCCTGTATATAACACTAAACAATCTGATGGTGAGGCTCCCGTAATGCTGAAACTTTGAGAAATGTGGAGTACTCCTTGATTGCTACTTCCACTCTAACCCGGAGTGGTAGCACCTGATAGGGTCCTATTTATGGGCCAAATAGAACTAAACAGTGCACTTTTTCTAAATTGAATTGTTTTAGATAGAACTGTTTGATCATTTTGCTGAGGGTAAACAAATTACTGAAGCTTAATTGAATTGTAAGTGATATATAGCAATACTTGAAACCATTGAAGTGTGTCCCCACCATAAAATGAGCTCTGTCTCATTTAAAATTGTGATCAACAAAATCTGTTTATACATATATATCAAATATATATGATATGTAAACAGTATCTCGCATTAAATAACCTACAATGGTTGATATGCCATAAAATCCAACCAAACCAAATTATAGATATTTAATATATATGTATAAAGAGGATTTGGCATTAAATAACCTACAATGGTTGATACTATTTACCAACCCCTCCGCTCGGGCAGGATATGACACAAGGTCAGTTTTTAAGCGGAGTTTAACAGGTTTGAATTCAGAGTTTTCCTTCTCCTAGACTAGTTGCCTAACCAAGGCTGAAGAACCTAGTCTGTCCTACTATTTACCCATAGCTGGAGGGAGAATAATTGGATTCATACCTTTCCCAAGGGTATTAGTGCTATGTGAAATGCTATCAGTCTCGTCCAGGATTTGAACTCGTATCGCCGTGTCCATTTCCTACGACGATAACGACTACACCACGGGCACCTACAATGGTTGATATGCCATAAATCCAAACCAAACCAAATCATATATATTTAATATATATGTATAAAGAGGATTTGGCATTAAATAACCTACAATGGTTGATATGCCATAAAATCCAACCAAACCAAATTATAGATATTTAATATATATGTAAAGAGGATTTGGCATTGGATAACCTACTGTGGTTGAGATGCCATGAAACCAAACCCAACTAAACCATATCCTCAGTAAATCCAACAAAAGAAGGTCGAAGAAAGCAACACTGACGTAGAATGTAGTCAGTCTAATAAAAAAAGAATAAATGATGACACTGACAATTTTACGGAAAAGGCTGGAGAGTGTACGGCCGATATAGGAAAACGAGGAATATAACCGGTTTAACAAAAAAAAAAAAAATGACTTATTAAAACCTTTGAATGAATACATAACTGATTGATACTTTTAGACTTGAATAATTCTTTGCAATTTTCGTTATATATAATTCAATTCTTTGGTGTCATTATAAATTTATTTCAGGTCTATGATGTCTCTCTTCAGATGTTAAATGAAGATATCATTTGGGTGTGTTTATATTGCTTCCGACGAGAAAAGAATTTAAAAAAATTATTTTTTAATTAAAATGATTTTTTTAATATATTTTTTAATTAAGAAATTCTTTTACGGTAGATATATCATGATATATCATTATTAGACAAAATGTTTATACATTCCACTTTACACATAGAAAAACGGTGGAGTAAAACAGTATCCTACTCACTGGATTTTTTTTTCGGATTATATATATATATATACATATATATGTGTGTGTGTGTGTGTGTGTGTATTCCTCAGCCTCCCTAAAGTCCAGACCTTGCTCCCTGTGACTTTTGCTTATTCCCTAAGCTCAATTGAGGAGATGAAAGAGGCTGTGACGAAAGTCATTGACATTCTCACACAAGAGGACTTCCATGGGGCCCTCCAGAAGTTGTTGGAACGGTGCAACAAGTGCATTGCAGCCGGAGGCGATTAGTTCGAAGGGGACTAGAGTTTCATGTGTATACTATCAATAGAAGTGCCCATACGAAAAAGTCTTGAAGCTTATTTAATGATCCTCGTATATATATATATATATATGTGTGTGTGTGTGAGAGAGAGAGAGAGAAAGAGAGAGAGCGTGTCTTCGTGAGTACGTATGCACGTGTGTATGTACGTGTGACTGTGTGTGTGTGTGTGCATGTATGTATTTGTGAACTTGTGTGCGTCTACACTTGCGTAAGAGCGCACTAGCGTGCGTGTGTGTATATATATGTGTGCGCGCATGTGTCTGTGCATGCGGGAGTATGCGTCTGCTTGTATGAGTTCGCGCGGGTGTGTATATGTGCGTGTGTCTGTGTGTGTGTTCGTGCATGCGTGCGTGCAAGAGTGTATACGTGTGTATGTGTGCGTATGTGAATATGTGTGTAAGTATCTGTGAATACGTGTATGTGTATGTAAATGTGTGTATGTACGTGTGTGTGTGTACGTGACTGTGTATGTATATGAATGTATGTGTTCATGTGTATGTATGTATGTATGCATACGTGTATGTGTGCATGTGAATGTGTGTATATGTACGTTTGTGAGTGTGTGTATGTGAAGGTTTGTGTATGTATGTAAATGCATGTTTATGTGCGTGTGTATGTATGTATTTATATGTGTGAGTATATGTGAATGTGTGTACGTTTGTATGTGTGTGTGTGTGTGTGAATGTTTGTGTGTGTATGTAAGTGCATGTTTATGTGTGTATATGTGTATGTATTTGTATGTGTGAGTATATGTGAATGTGAGGATGTGTATGTGTTTGTACGTTTGTGTGTGTGTATGTGTGTGTGTGTGCGTGCGCACGAATGCTTGTGTGTGTATGTAAGTACATGTTTATGTGTCTGTATGTGTATGTATGTATTTGTATCGTCTTTTATACAATCCTTGAAACCCCTTTTTGGACCATGCTGAGGACGTTTTAAGCTCGCGGTAAAACAACTGCTTAGGCAGTCTCACGTCCTCCATCCGAACAATATGACCTGCTCAGCGCAACCGGTTCCTCATCACCGTCGCTTCAGCTTTCTTGAGAATGTCCGTGTCAGGTGTCAGTGACTGCCATTTTACATTCAGAACTCGCCTGAGGCATTTTAGAACTGAGAAACCCTAGCGAAATGCCGGTCCGAATGAAGTCGGCTAGTTGGAGTTGGATCAGACATTTTTGAAAGGGAAAGAATCAATCATGATGAGCTCAAGAGAAATCTTAGGAAAGGCAATGTATCAGTTTTGCCTAATGCGTTGAACAGTTGGAAGCGTGAGGCTTGCGATAGGATGCTCCTCTCGAAAGCTGTTTACATTACGCACAATAAAATACGTGGTGGCTTCAATAACTTTCCAGACTTTTTTGTACAGGGATTTAAAATTGTCTTAGACTCTTGAAAATTCAGTATGTTATTTCTATACATCTTATGAGATGACTGACCAATTTTTATGATTTCAGGCTCAAATGAACAGCTACAGTAGGAATTGGAATACACCCTACTAAAGCCTGATTGTCACAGCTGGTGAATTTCAAAAATGCAATCTGCACGTGAGGACACTTTAGAAAAACGATATGCAATAAAATTCCGTTTTAAACTTGGAAAAAGTGCCACAGAAACGTATGGAACGCTTCAGACAGCTTTTCGACCATCTTGCACGAATCGAGCATGAGTTTTTGAGTGGCATAAGAGATTCAAGGAAGGCAGGGAGTCCGTGAGGGATGATGAGAGGTGTGGGAGGAGTAAGGAAGTCAATAGACTAGAGTTGATTGGCCAAACAGTTAGGATTAGGGTTAGGGTTACTATGTTGAGGTTTTAAGGGAGTTCAGGAAGAGATTCCTTGGGAAGAGGCCAGCACTCTTCAAATCGGGCCAGTGGCATTTCCACCAGGACAATACACCAGTCCACAACTCCTTGCTTGTCACAGACTATTTGACCAAGATGGGCATCAACACAGTTCCTCAGCTTCCCCATAGTCCAGACTTTGCTCCCTGTAACTTTTGGTTATTCCCGAAGCTCACAGGCTGTCGTTCCATGGAGCCTTGCTGGAGTTGTTGGAATGGTACATCAAGTGCATTTCAGTCGGAGGAGATTACTTCGAAGGGGACTAGAGTTTCATGTGTGTACTATCAATAAAAGTGCCCATACGAAAAAAAGTCTGGAAACTTATTTAACGATCCTTGTACATGGTGTAGGCAGAGGGAGCAGAGAGGCTGAGGCAGAAGTGAAACAAGTTTCAACACTCAGTTTTGTCTGCCATATTTGTGGTAGATTGTGCAAATCAAATGCCGGCCTAAGGAGTCACCTTCGGGCCCACGGACGTAGTTTGGGTGTCACTGATAATTCACCCAGCAACTGTGGGGTGGGTGGTGATGAGTATTGAGATGGCTATCGTCTGTTAAGACGAAGCAATTGCCATGTATTTGTGGATGCGTGAGCATATGTGGATACGTGTATGTGTATTTGTGTGTATGTGAATGTGTGTGTATGTTATAGGACTTTACACTCCTATGAATTATTTTGGGCGGTATGCCACTTGTTCCCACAAAGATGGCGGACGCTCACTTATTCAGTCTCGGGAAACCATTGGCCAGGAGGACCACGTGACATGTTTGAAACTACCTCCGCGCGTAAATTCAAGTCCTGCGTTTTTGAGCCACCTAGAAGACGCGTATTTTCTATAAATACGTCGTCTTCAAACACCCTGGTTCTCTCTTTGACCAAATTTCTCCGCAGTAGCAACACACTCCCTTCAGCGTGAATACAAGAGAGAAAGGCAGCACCATGCATGGGTCTCGCAGACATTCATATACAATGACTATGAGACGCTTTCCAGTCTCTGAGAAACTGCCCGTTTCTAACCATAAAAAAAGGACTTTTTAAACTTGTAATTCATTTTGTAGCTTAGTTGTGTTACATACACACACACACACACACACACACACGAGCTCACACATATACACACACTATTATTTTGTTAATAGAGTTAGTAATATTTTTTATGTATCAATGTAAGATTTATTGTTGTAGAATATAAATTTGTTTTTGTTCGTCGCCTTGTTTAAATGTTCATTTTGTCCGCGCCGTTTTACAACCTTTACTCGTTTTATTTGTTTCATATCTTCACTCATTTATTTCACTGGCTTCCTTCATTTAATACTTTACCCATGTGCCTATATTATGCCCTATCCAACCTTTCTTCTAAACTAAACACTCTCTTTCAAAACATTCTATATACCAAACCTCAACATAAACGTGTGGGAAAACATTATATTGTGGGGAAACATAAAATCGTAGGGAACTTAAATACCAAATACAGGTCCATCCCCCTACAATGTATATGTATGCATGTGATTGTGTGTATACGTGTGTGTATGTGTGTAAGAGTGTGAATGTATGTGTGCATGTGTATGTCTCCTTATAAGCTTATGAAAGAATTGTACGTACATCAAGCGAACATCCCATCATCGAACATCTTTCGAAGGCTTTTTGCATGATGCTGAACAGTTTTTTTGGTGGTTCCTTCAAGTTAATCTGTTCTGTGATTCCTCCGGTAAAATCTTCCATGGCTTCCGAAGTGCTGCCACCCCTCAACGATTCATAAGAACCATTTAATCTAAATAGAAACAAGGAAAATAAGGAATTTTATTATGAAGAAATAGTCTTTCAAATCGGATAATTTGCATAAGACTAAATTTACAATAATTAAATTTACGATAATTAAATTTACAATAATTAAATTTACGATAATCATCTTTATCCAAAAACATTCATGTTGAATATAAATTAAGCAACAAGGGAAAAAAGGGAATAAATAATGCTATCTGGGGTTGGGGGTCAGCTTTAATGATACATTTAAAGTTGACAATCAAATAAAATAATTGACTGGAGGGTTAGAAATTTTGTTGCAAGGGAGACAAATGTTGTTTTCAAGAAATAAAAACATTAAGACCACATATAGAATATTGTACTTAAAGTTTGGTTGGGTTTGGTTTTATGGCATATCAAGCATTGTAGGTTATTTAATGCCAAATCCTTTTTATACATATATATTAAATATATAGGATTTGGTTTGGTTGGGTTTTATGGCATATCAACCATTGTAGGTTATTTAATGCCAAATCCTTTTTATACATATATATTAGATATATGATTTGGTTTGGTTTGGTTTTATGGCATATCAACTATTGTAGGTTATTTAATGCCAAATCCTCTTTATACATATATATTAAATATATATGATTTGGTTTGGTTGGGTTTTATGGCATATCAACCATTGTAGGTTATCTAATGCCAAATCTTCTTTATATATATATATATTAAATATACATGATTTGGTTTGGTTTGGTTTTATGGCATATCAACCATTGTAGGTTATTTAATGCCAAATCCTCTTTATACATATATATCAAATATATATGATTTAGTTTGGTTGGGTTTTATGGCATATCAACCTATGTAGGTTATTTAATGCCAAATCCATTTTTATGTAAATAATCAGTTCTATTTCAAACGATTCAGTTTAGCATGAGTACACAGTTTAATTGTTAAAAACATTTCTTTTTCAAACTATTCAGTTTTTTCAAGCAGTTATATACAAGTATAACAATTCAGTTTAGTGTAAGTACAGTTTCAATGACAAAAACAGTTCAATTTCAAATAATTCGGTTCTGCATAAGCATGCAGTTTATATGTAAGTACGGTTTAATTGTCAAAAACATTTCTATTTTAAGCTATTCAGTTTAATCAAACAATTCTGTTTAGCATAAGTATGAAGTTAGTTCTGTTTAACCCATAGATAGGGCCCTATTAGGTGTTACCGTGCTGGGCCAGAATGGATCTGGGAGCGATGGCAATGAAGGGGTACTCCATATTCCCCAAAGCTGCAGCATTGCTGGGACCTCACCATCAGATTGTTTAGTGTCATATCAGGACACACATTGGGGGGGGTGCTTACCCCTCTGCAGAGGTACAGTCGGTGTATTCTACAACCACAGCCGACTGGGCAACTTCAGCTTTGGTTACAGTGTCAAGTTATAGAAATTGGAGAATAATATTAAGATTTGGGGGGGGGATACTCAGAAGAGTGACAAAAATAATAAAAAGAGTAAAAGATAACAGTTACAGGGAGGGATTAAATGTGGGTAGAGTGTTTGCCGGAAGATCGGCGATCAGTCTGAGGTCAAGTTATACCAAAGACTCGAAAACTGTTTTTTGATGCCGCCTTGCTTAACTGACAGCATTATATGGTACAGATCAAAGGTAAAGTGGAACAATCCAGGGAAAGGAATAGCGCCCTTCCCTACACGTTAGTGTACTAGCTATGGAAAAGGAAGCCTTCGGGTAGCCCTCGACTACGGTCGGCTAACTTACTTAACTTAGTTTATTAGAAAGAAGAATGAGAGAGGATCTAATGTAACGTAATGGCCAAGGGATTTCGGTTCATGCCTTTGAGATTAGTAAAGCTGAGAACCTTTCGGCTCAGCACATGGGTTAGTTAGGTGCAAACCTTGATGTAGGTGGTAACGTGCGCGCAGGGCGGACGTACCACTCATAGATGTCACAATAGCCCGAGATGACGGAACGGGGTGACAGGGTGCGGGGGACGTCACGCACCGGAAGCGCGCGGAGGTTTGTGGGAGATTTGAAGAAAGTTAGGGAGTTGAATAGACGCCAAACGAGGAGGATCGGCTTTTGGAGCTCGCTGATGCGAGGTGAACTCGCGCCCTATGGGGCCCGCTCGAGATGGGGGCCAAATGAATAAGACAGCATAGAAGATTGTGTCTCTCCTCCTTATGTCGAAACCTTTAACTCTAAGTTAATAAAAAGGTTTCGTACCTGAACAAGAAGTCGTTACGTGTTTTCGAATTTCGAGATTCCTATGTTCTTTATGTGTTCTACGTTATGTATATATGTAATGAACGTCCCATGTACATTTCGCAAATGGCCGTATCTACCTATAGTACAATAATTGAAACATTCAAAATAATTAATGGAATTTCTAATTTTGGTAGGTTTTGTTTCGATATTTACCATCGCACTGGAAATTTACTGTCAACACAGATTTAAAAAACTAAAACTGTTAACCAATTGGACTTTTTTGCTTATAAAGTAAAGTAAGTAAAGTTGTCTCCCTTTAGTCGAGGGTGACCAGAAGGCTCCCTTTTCAATAGCTACTACACCTAGGTGTAGTATAGGGCGCTACTCCTTTCCCTGGATTGCTCCACTTTACCCTTGATACGTACCTTATATTGTTGAGTGTTAAGCAAGGAGGTACCAAGTACCATTTTTAAAGTCTTTGTTATGACACGACCTGGGACTGAACCCAAGTCTCCCGGACCATTGGCGGATACTCTACCCACTTGGCCAATGAGAAAAGTATTATATTTTTGGAATAAATTGCCTAATCATATCAAAAACAGTAAGAGAGAAAAAAATTATTGAATTGATTGATTTTAGGAGTAGTTTAAAAAAAGAAAAAGAATTTATTGCCTAGTCGGCTGGAGCTGTAGTATATACCGACTGCATCTCTCCAGAGAGGTAGGACCCCCCCCACTCCAACGAGTGTTCAAGATATGACACTAAACAATTTGATGGTGAGGTTCCAGTAATGCTCGAGCTTTGGGGAATTCGGAGCCCCCCTTCATTACCATCGCTCCCAGGTCCACTTTGGCCCGAGTGGTAGCACCTGATAGGGTCCTATCTATGGGTCAAATAGAACTAAACCGCGTACTTATACTAAACTGAACCGCTTGAAATAGAACTATTTTGATATTTAAGCTTCGTACTTATGCTAAACTGAATTGTTTGAAATGGAACTGTTTTGTATGCAAAAGTCAATTGTTTTAAATGGAACTGTTTTTGACATTGAAACTGTACCTACACTCAACTGAATTGCTTGAAATGGAATTGTTTTGATATTTTCTTGTGTGTAAACAAAATCTTTACTTATACTAAATTGAATTGGTTGAATTAAAACAGACTAAACATTAAGAAAATTTGAAAAAGATAAAATTTGCAATATAAAGAAATTTTATAGCAAAATTTAATTTGTAGGAATGACACTAAAGCCAAGTTACGTAATGTTTTTAGGGGGCTTTAGCATGTAATTTTAAACGGTAAGTTCAAACGGTAAGTTTCGCAGCTTTCTAGTTCGGATACTGATTCGAAAAGATAATACAAACAATAAAGTTTTTTAAAAAGGAATTTTATATAAAAGAAACAAGAAAGAAAAGGATAGAAAAAGATAGAGTGTTGCAAATTTTAGTGCAATTTGCCGGAACTTATCTGAGAGAGTGTCCGGGAAACAAAGTTCTTTGAAATTGATTTTTTTCTTCTTAGTTTCGTCGAAATGTTTCAGAGTTCATTTAATTTCGAGTCTTCTTTAAGGTTCTTTTCAGCTGAATTCTCGGTTGAATTTTCTCTCATTTTTTTTTAACTTGGTAGAATTTCAGTCGTCGACTTTCGTTTAATTTTACTTTTATTTCTTGGGAAGCTTCTTGCCTGTTTGAAAAACTTATCGGCTGTTCAAGAATTGAGTGACGAACCCCTTCTGCCGGCTCTTTTTTTTTTTTTTTTTTTTTCGTGCCTTTACAGTTTGGTTCCCGAATTTGTACTTTCATTTGATTTTGGTTTTATTTCTTGGGAAGCTTCTTGCCTGTTTGAAAAATTTATCGGCTGTTCAAAAAGCGAGTGACGAAAACCTTCTGCTGACTATTTTTCCTGCTTTTTAGTTTGGTCCTCGAATTCGTTGTGAGGGTCCCAATAGTAGTTCTCGACAAATAGTGGGAGGTAGCTTTTTGGTGCCGTATTGTCTGGGATTATAACTCCCTTTCCCCCTCTGGCCAAATCAAGTGCCGCACGTGGTTGGTTTGATTTTTTCTTAGAAATAAATTTTTATAAACGGAATAGCATGAAATAGAAATGCTTTTGACAATTAAACTGTGTACTTATGCTTAACTAAATCGTTTGAAATAGAACTGATTATTTGCATAAAAATGGATTTGGCATTAAATAACCAACAAAGGCGCCGTGGTATAACGGTTATCGTCGTAGGAAATGGACACGGCGACACGAGTTCAAATCCTGGACGAGACTGATAGCATTTCACATAGTACTAATACCCTTGGGAAAGGTATGAATCCAATTATTCTCCCTCCAGCTATGGGTAAATAGTAGGGCAGACTGAGTTCTTCAGCTATGGTGAGGCAACTAGTCTAGAAGGAAAACTCTGAATTCAAACCTGGTAAACTCCGCTTAAAAATTGATCTTGTGTCATATCCTGCCCGAGCGGAGAGGGTTGCTAAATATGATTAAATAACCTACAAAGTTTGACATGCCATAAAACCCAAACAACCAACCATCCAAGGAGGTATTTTGATCAATAAAAATCGATTTCTATATTATTTATTAACTTATTTATTTTATTTTATTTTTAATTCTATTTTTTATTCTTTTTTATCTTTTTATTTCTATTTTTATTTATTTTTTGCTTAGTGTTTCGAGTGAGCGAATGGGAACTGATATCAGTTCCTGCTTCTGAAAAGACTTTTCCTAATATTAGAAATTGATACCAGGGAAAGGCTTTAGAAAAACTTATTGGAGAGTATGTATTTACCCAACCCCTCTATCATGGGTAGGATACAGCATAGAGGTTTTCGGACATTGGTGTAATGGTTAGAGTGTTCTCCAATGGCCCGGGAGACCTGGGTTCAATCCCAGGTCGAGTCATACCAAAGACTTTAAAAATGGTACTTGATGCCTCCTTGCTTGACACTCAGCATTATAAGGTACGGATCAAGGGTAAAGTGGAGAAATCCTGGGAAAGGAGTAGCGTCCTCCCCTACACCTTGGTGTAGTAGCTATCGAAAAAGGTGCCTTCGGGTCACCCTCGACTATGGTCGCCAACAACAGCTAGTTTAAGATCAGAGTTTTCCTTCTCCTAGACTAGTTGCCTTTCCAAGAAAAAAGAATCCAGTCTGTCTAAAGAATTACCCTTAGATGGGCGTGGGGGGCTAGAACAGAAGAATTCATCTATTTTTCAAAAGTGACTAAATTTTAAGTTGCAAGTCACTAAAATTAGTTGACCACTTCACATACCTCGGCAAGAACATCTCATCAACTGAAAGTGACGTCCACATACACATAGGGAAGGTGTGAACCGGTAGTATAACCTATGGATCATATAAAAATTTGATCTCCCCCGATTAAATAAAATAGGATATTTTTCCGGGCTGAGGCTGATTCAGTACCACTGTATGGTTGTACTACATGAATGCATGGACAAAAAAATTGTTGGTAACTAAACAAGAATGCTATGTACAGTATGGAACAAATCCTGCAAACAGCACCCCATATACAGCAGTTGTACGGCCATTCACCACCCATCTCACAAATAAGACGAACCAGACATGCAGGACACTGCTGGAGAAGTAAGGGCGAACTCATTAGCGACGTTCTCTTTTGAACATATGGACCCTTTAATGTTGGCCGACCAGCAAAGACTTGCGTACATCATCTCTGTGTGAACACTTGGTGCTGTCTAGGAGACCTACCAGAAGTGATAGATGATAGGGATGAATGGTGAGAGAGAAAGAGAGAGAGAGAGTCAAAGAACTCCATACTGTCAGCTCGACTTGAAGATGATGAATGAATGAAGTCTCGTTACTTTTTGATCTCATCCTGCATTTCTGAAGAAAAGGATCAAACTGAATTGGAATATTTTAAAGTTTTCTCTTTTACAATGATTTTCTCTTTTACAATGATTTTCTCTTACACAATGATTTTCTCTTTTACAATGATTTTCTCTTTTACAATGATTTTCTCTTTTACACAATGATTTTATGAGACTCGGGTTGAATTTCAATAACATAGAATAGATTTTATTGCCGTATATCTCATTTGCTTACTACTTTCAGGAGATGGTGCCAATGGCAACATACTTGATTTGGTTTCCTTGTTAAATGGTATATCAACCTTCGTGGGTTATTTGAGGCCAAAATCATCCATGTGGAAGAACAGTTGTAGTACTATTTAACCAATAGCTGGGTTTGATTTGGTTTGGTTTGTTTTTTTTTGTTTAATGGCATATCAACCTTTGTAGGTTATTTGATGCCAAAGTCATCCATGTGGAAGAACAGTTGTGGTACTATTTAACCAATAGCTGGGTTTGGTTTGGTTTCTTTGTTTAATGGCATATCAACCTTTGTAGGTTATTTGATGCCAAAGTCATCCATGTGGGAAAACAGTTGTGGTACTATTTAACCAATACCTGGGTTTGGTTTGATTTGGTTTGGTTTCTTTGTTTAATGGCAATCAACCTTTGTGGGTTATTCAATGCCAAAAGTTTTATTGGTTATTTAATGGCAAATTATTGTAGATGGACAGTAGTGAAACTATTTAACCAAAAGCTGGGTTTGGTTTGGTTTGGTTTGGTTTGGTTTGGTTTCTTTGTTTAATGGCAATCAACCTTTGTGGGTTATTCAATGCCAAAAGTTTTATTGGTTATTTAATGGCAAATTATTGTAGATGGACAGTAGTGAAACTATTTAACCAAAAGCTGGGTTTGGTTTGGTTTGGTTTGGTTTGGTTTGGTTTGGTTTGGTTTCTTTGTTTAATGGCATATCAACCTTCCTGAGTACAATATACATTCTCACTCACCGGTCCTGTTAGCTGGTTTGGTTGCAGAGGCGCTTCTCATGTATCATGTCTTCGGCAGGCATAACCAAGCGAAGTCCATCACTCTCCAGGTTTTCAACTGGTTTGAATTCAGAGTTTTCCTTTTCCTAGTTTGGTTGCCAATGTTAAAGAGCCCAGTCTGCCCAATTAGTTACTTATCGGGGGGGGGAGAACACTTAGATGCACTTCTTTTCTAGGCTATTGACACTATAGAAAATACTAACAGTTTTGTTCAAGATTTGAACTCGGGTCCCTCCGGTTACTTCCGACAACGATAACCATTACGTCTCGAGCGCCTCCATTTTTATACACACGATACATCAAGCTAAGTGTACTGATCATCCACGATGCTCACACATGGTCAAATTCTTTTCGTAAGACAAGAATTAAAAGTTTTGAATGCTATGTAGGGAGACAACTATTAATTATCTCTCTTAGAGAATGGGCGTGTCTTTTCGATGACATGGTTATCGCTTGAGAAAATTCCGGTTTTATATCATCAGAGAGATCAGATTTCTATATGATCAATAACCTATCAATAGCAATTCACGCCTTATCTATGCGCATGTGGACATCGCTTTCAGCAGATACGTTATCGCTACAGGGGTATATGAACTGGTCTACTTATTCTGGAGATAGGCCATTTAATTAGGAGATGGCACCATCTTGATTAAATCTTACGAACTCTGTTTTATGAGAGTTCATGTTGAGGCCAATGCCTCTTAACATTTGCACCAGGCTATGAAGGGAAGTCCACGGGGCGTCGTGGCAAATGTGCAAAACTTCAACGCCGTAGTGAGCGAGTTCGAGATCCAGTCACGCTATAGCATTCACTTTTTGACAAATGCCCTTAGAAAATAAATGGATCTCCTTATCCCTCAACTATGGGTCTAAATAGTACTACCGCTGTTCTTCTACAAGGATTTTTGGGCATTAAGTAACCCACGAAGGTTGATATGCCATTAAACAAAGAAACCTTAAATAGTACCATTACTGTTCTTCTACAAGGTTGACTTTAGCATTAAATAACCCACGAAGGTTGATATCCCATTAAACAAAGAAACCTTAAATAGTACCAGTACTGTTCTTCTACAAGGTTGATTTTAGCATTAAATAACCCACGAAGGTTGATATGCCATTAAACAAATAAACCTTAAATAGTACCACTACTGTTCTTCTACATGGATGTCTTTGGCTTTAAATAACCCATGAAAATTGATATGCCATTAAACAAATAAACCTTAAATACTGCCACTGCTGTTCTTCTACATGGATGTCTTTGGCTTTAAATAACCCACGAAGATTGATATGCCATTAAACAAAGAAACCTTAAATAGTACCACTACTGATCTTCAAGGTTGACTTTGGCATTTGATAACCCACAAAGATTAATATGCCATTAAACAAAGAAACTTTTAATAGTAACATGACTGTTCTTCTACAAGGTTGACTTTGGCATTTAATAATCCACAAAGGTTGTTACTCCATTCTGATGAAGTTCTTTTTTTAAACAAAGAACGAAATATCATTGCTGAATCTGTTGTCAGCGTTGGTTTATCCACTAATTCATTTATTTTTATCATCTTGTCAGATTTACCAAAATCGACCATTTCTCCATATTCCATTAAACAAAGAAACCAAACCAAACCTTGCCCAGTCGGCTGGGGCTGTAGAATTGCTACCACTCTGGCTTGGAGTGGTAGCACCTGATAGGGCCCTATCTATGGGTTAAATAGAAATAAACCGTGCTTCTTTCACTATACTGATTTTTGCATTTAAACTGCGTATTTATGCTAAACTGAATTTTTTTAAATAGAACTGTTTTGACATTTAAACTGCGTACTAAAGCTAAACTGAATTGCTCGAAATAGAACTGTTTTTGACGTCTAAATTGTGTACTTGTGCTGAACTGAATTATCTGAAATAAAACTGTTTGACATTTAACTCTGTGTATAGCCCAGTGGATTGGGGGGGGGCTGTAGAATACACCGACTGCTTCTCTGCAGAGGGGTAACCCCCCCACAACGAGTGTCCTGGATATTACTCTAAACAATCTGATGGTGAGGTTCCAGCAGTGCTGGAGCTTTGAGGAATGCGGTGTACCCCTTCATTGCCATCGCTCCCAGGTCCACTCTGGCCCCGGAGTGGTAGCACCTGATAAGGGTCCTATCTATGGGTTAAATAGAACTAACAGCATACTTATGCTAAAATTAATTGTTTGAGTAAACTGAATAGCTTGAAATAGAAATGTTTTTGACAATTAAACCGTACTTACATTTAAACTGCGTGCTGATGCTTAACTGAATTATTTGAAATAGAACTGTTTTTCGACATTAAAACTGTATTTACACTTAACTGAATTATTACATATAACTGCTTGAATAGTTTGAAACGGAAATGTTTTTGACAATTAAACTGTGTACTTATGCTAAACTGAATTGTTTTAAATAAAACAGATTATTTACATAAAAATGGATTTGGCGTTAAATAACCTACAAAGGTTGATATGCCATAAAACCCACCAAACCAAACCAAGCTAGCAGCAGAGATTCAGCTTAAGCAAATGTATTTAGAGACTAAGCCGATAATCAAAGATATATCAATTGTGACGGCAAATTGCTTATTATCCCAAAACGGGACTTTATTTTCGCACGTGTGAAGACGGGGCAGGTTGGCACTTGATCCCCTACAGAAATAAGTCCTGTTCAGGGTTCTTTTCTCAGGCAGATAAGAACTGGCATACTACGTGAGGGAATAATTTAGGACCAGACTGACCGCCGCTGGCAAGGGGTTCCAAATTTCACACTATCACACACCCACCAGGCAGCTTTCTTCCTTCCCCGAGATAATGGAAGAGTTGAGCCTATAGGTTTTAGTCGTAATAACATTAATATTGTTGTAGTCGGCAACTCCGGTTTCCCGTGTGATACTTTAGGAATTAATAGGACAGTTCTAAGCAAGATAATATAAGGCGAATAGAAGCTGAAAGGAAAGCATGAAATAACAACATAGACCACATGGTAAAATGAAAATACATAGGTTCTTTACTACGGTTATATATATATATATATATATATATATATATATATATATATATATATACGTTCGGAGTGTCAAAACATATAATAGGAAAGTCCATGAATATGAATGTCTTTTCTTACTTTTGTCCTTCTTCAAATTGAGAGAGAGAGAGAGAGAGTGGTAAACAAAATTTGGGTGTAAAGGAAAAATGTCCCCAAAGTTACTTATCTTATTTTCGACGGGGTTCCACTGGAGAATTTTCTTCTTTCACGGGCTACTAGACTTTGTACTGTTTTTAATACTGGCTTGAAGGATTTGGGGTCCTTCGTGTCTCAGCTAATCTTTTTGTCTTCAGCCCGGAGTAAAATGGCTACGGTCCGTCTGCCACGAGCCTTGCTCAAAAACTAACTGTTTTGTTCTTTACTTCCGCTGAGGGGAAGGGAACCCCACTTCCGTTTTGGGGTCCCCGCCAATCATTTGGCTTCTCTCTCTTTCCCCTTCCGATGTCCGGCGACCTGAGGTCACTAAGTGTGAACATCTGGTCTCCTGTGTGACCCACATTCCTTCCTAACAGTCACTTTTTGACTGCTCGATAGTGCTGATTCACCACGGGAGAATAGTATCAGTCTTACCTCTCCGTCTCCGTGAGCCATCACGTGACACAATGCTGATATTGGTCCTTGGTGAATGGGGACTCGATTGAATATCTTTCCTACCTCTAACCAACCCAATACTGGCTTCTATAAAATTAACATTATTTTCCATACCTCTTTTGGGTATATGTTACGTACTATTTTGCTTCATACTTTATTTCGTTCGTTTAATTGGTCAGCGCACATCTTCTCACCTAGATCTTTCGTCATGTCTCTCTGGTTGTATCTCTTTGTCATCCGCCATTTCGTCGTCATGTTCGTTCCTTGTCTTCTATCGTCACCTCCAGTTGTTCTAAGTTTTTCTCTGCTAGGATGATGAATAACAACACGACCACAATTTTTATGTGCATATAATTTATTAATTACTTCGACGATTCTTTCCTTTTATCCTCTTTGCATCCTACAGAGAATGAGCGAGCAGAGATTGAACATTCAACTGCTCCAGTCCTGCGCTTCTAAATTAACTGAAATTTCTATCTATTTTCTAAACATTCCATGATCCTGAGATTATTCGCATTCAATGAGAGCCAAGCTTTCATTTTATCTCTGGGTCATTACACATCACTCAAATCCAACGGTCTTTTTACACTACCATTTTAAATTACCTTACACTTCGTGCCAAACAATAACGGGTTGGTTGTTTAGTTTTATGGCATATCAACCCATGTGGGTTATTTAATGCCAAATCCTGTTTATACATATATATTAAATATGAATGATTTCTAAATGAATAGTTTGAAGATAACATTTTTAATAAGCCAGATCTCATTTGTTTGCACACAATTAAATGGTTTCAAGTATTGCTATCCAACTCTAATAATTCTATTCAATATTACTCATTTGTTTGCACACAGTATAATATTTCAAGTATTACTATGTAACGTTAACAATTCAATATAACACCAGTCATTTGTTTGCACACAGTTTAATGATCAAACAGCTCTATTTGACCCACAGCTAGGACCCTAACAGGTATAATTATTCCAGGTCAGAGTGGACCAGAGAGTAATAGCAATGAAGGAGTATTCCACATTCCCCAAAACTCTAGAACTAAAACCTCACCATCAGATGGTTCAGTGTCATATCCTGGACCCTCGTTGGGCTAGGGAGTCTTTCTCCTCTGCGGAGATACAGTTGGCGTATTCTACGGCCTCAAACGACTGGACTTGGCAAACAATAGATTACGCCAATCTATTAAATCTAACTCTGCTTCCGAGGTATATGAACTGGTTTTCTAATTTCAAGGGCTCACCATTTACGGAGGATTTGTAATATAATGGCCGAGGGATTTCGTTTCATGCATTTGGGTTTAGTTCGGCTGAGAACCTTTCGGCTCAGTGCATGGGTTACTTAGGTGCATCATTAAAAGAGGTGTTCGCGCACGTGCGCAGAGTGGACGTGTCACTCAGAGATGTCACAATAGCCCGAGATGGGTTACACAGTGTGAATGACATCACGCACCGGAGGCGCACGGAGGATTTTGGGAGATTTTGAAAAAGTCAGTTTGTTGAGATGAGACCTGCCTCGGGGGAAGACGGTTGGTTTTCGCTTGCGGGTGCCACATGTGTTGGGGGAAGAGGAAAAAGCCAGAATAGAAAGATTATGCCTCTCTCTCCTTATGTCGAAGAACCTTTAAACTCAAAGGTAATAAAAGGTTTCGTACCTGAACAAAGAAGTCGTTATGTGTTTTTCGAATTTCGAGATTCCTATGTTCTATCTTTATGGACATTCGATGTACGTTTCACACAAAGCCATATCATGGCTATGGTACAGATATACTGCAATGATTGTGTTTATAAAAACTTTCATACAAATATTTGCTTTTTGAAAAGTTTCCATACTTACTTAGCGTAGACTTTTTCTAGAAGTGCGCTCCAGAACTCATTTTCTTCGAGCGAATGCATATAGATGAGACGGCCATTTTGCGTGGGTAACCTATCATCGACCAATATCTCCACCCATTTTCCTTGGTTCCATAGATTAAAGCGGAAACACCCGGTATAGTCTTTGTCGAAATATTGATCGGGTGGGACGACCCGGTAAAGGAGTTTCTGGTTGATTGTCAATGATGCAATAGCTGCCAGGAGCCAACAGTCACCTATAAAAGAAAACATATTTCCCGTTAGACTTTCAAGTTTGTTTCAGTTTAGCCATTCTGACACGTAGCAGGGGGGTTAATTCCTTTCCCAAGGGTATTAGTTAGTTGGATTTTATGGCATATCAACTCTTGTAGAATATTCAAGGCCAAATTC
The DNA here is from genome assembly GCA_963585895.1 of Sepioteuthis lessoniana. Taxonomy (NCBI): domain Eukaryota; kingdom Metazoa; phylum Mollusca; class Cephalopoda; order Myopsida; family Loliginidae; genus Sepioteuthis; species Sepioteuthis lessoniana. Next base: position 6,518,436 of record OY757940.1, read on the forward strand.
CGTTTATACAAACATATATATTGTATGATTAGTTGGTTGGTTGGACTTTATGGCATATCAACTCTTGTAGGTTATTTAATTCCAAATTCTGTTTATACAAGCATATAAATATTATTAGTTGGTTGGTTGGATTTTATGGCGTATCAACTCTTGTGGGTTATTTAATGCCAAATTTTGTTTATAGATATATATCTTAAATGATTGGTTGGTTGGTTGGTTTGTTGGTTGGATTTTATGGCATATAAACTCTTTTAGGTTATTTAATGCCAAATTCTCTTTATACACACACACACACACACACACACACACACACATATATATATATATATATATATATATTATAGGTTGGTTGTTTGGTTGGATTTTATGGTATATCAACCCTTGCATGTATTTACTAACCCCTCCGCACAAGCAGGGTGTGGCAAAAGGTCAATTTTAAGAGGAATTCAACAGATTTGAATTCAGAGTTTTCCTTCTCTAGACCGGTTGCAAATCTGCCCTACTATTATCCTCTCCACAGCTGGAGGCAGAATAAATGGATTCATGCCTTCCCTAAGGACATTAGCACTATATGAATGGCATACAACCTCATCCAGAATTCGAACTCGGTTCTCCGTATCCAATTTCCTGCGACGATAACCATTCAACCCTTGTGGGTTATTTAATGCCAAATTCTCTTTATACATATATACTTAATATATATGATTTGGTTTGGTTGGGGTTTATGGCGTATCAACCCTAGTGGGTTATTTAATGCCAAATCCTCTTTATACGAGGTGCCTTCAATAAGTTTCCTGACTTTTTTTTGTACAGGCATTTAAAATTGTCGTAGACTCTTGAAAATTCAATATATTATTGCTATACATCTTATGAGATGACTGACTAAATTTTATAATTCCAGGTTCAAATGAACAACTACAGCAGCAATTGGAATACACCCTACTAAAGCCTGATTGTAACAGATGGTGAATTTCAAAAATGCAATCTGGACGTGAGGACACTTTAGAAGAACAATATGCAATAAAATTCTGTTTTAAACTTGGAAAAGTGCCACAGAAACGTATGGAATGCTTCAAACTGCTTTTGGAGCATCTTGCATGAATCGAGCATCAGTTTTTGAGTGGCATAAGAGATTCAAGGAAGGCAGAGAGTCTGTGAGGGATGATGAGAAGTGTGGGAGGAATAAGGAAGTCAGAACACCAGAGTTGATTGGCCAAATAAAGAATTTCATGGATAACGACCGTCGTGTGTCTATAGAGACAATAAGTGCACAGTTTGATGTCAGTGTGGGAATTGTACAAACGATTATTTGCGAGGAACTGAAGATGCGGAAGATTTGCGCGAAGTTTGTCCCAAGGGTGCCCAGAGAAGATCATGACAACAGGGAGATGGTCGAGCTGCTTAATTCAGATCCCGCAGTTCTTGATGCTCTGGTGACCTGCGATGAAAGCTAGATCTACTTCTAAGACCCAGAGACCAAGAGACAGAGTTACCAGTGGAAGCATGCTGGCTCTCCCAGACCCAAGAAGGCCAGACAGAGCAAATACACCCACAAACTTTTGATGATTCCTTTTTTTTACAGCACTAGCGTGATCTACATGCACTGGATTCCCACTGGACAGACAGTCAACAAGCAATACTATGTTGAGGTTTTAAGGGCGTTCAGCAAGAGATTCCGTCGGAAGAAGCCAGCACTCTTCAAATCGGCTCAGTGGCATTTCCAGCAGGACAATGCACCATTCCACAACTCCATCCTTGTCACAGACTATTTGAGTAAGATGGGCATCAAGACAGTTCCTCACCGTCCCTATTGTCCAGACCTTGCTCCCTGTGACTTTTGGTTATCCCCTAAGCTCAAGGAAAAAACTTAGAGGCTGTCGTTATGAGACAATTGAGGAGATGAAAGAGGCTGTGACGAAGGTCACTGACACGCTCACACAAGAGGACTTCCATGGGGCCTTCTAGAAGAAGTTGTTGGAACGGTACAACAAGTGCATTGTAGCTAGAGGAGATTACTTCGAAGGGGACTAGAGTTTCATGTGTGTACTATCAATAAAAGTGCCCATACGAAAAAAGTCTGGAAACATATTTAATGATCCTCGTATATATATATATATATATATTATAATAATAACTGTGCATTGAGCACTCGATTTGAATATATGAATACTACGTCTTCTCTATGGATTGTTCCTTTTAAGTCTATTCACTGACTTAATTCATATTATACTATATATATATATATATATATATATAAAGCGTTCGCGACAATTTTGGTAAATTCATTCACTAACTACAACCTGAAACCAAGACACTTATCAGGAAACTTGAAAGGATCCTAATAAAATTATATAGACAAAATTATTTAATCAAACATGTTTAAATATATATATATATATATATATATATATGTGTGTGTGTGTGTGTGTGTGTGTGTGTGTGTGTGTGTGTTTGTGTGTGTATATATATATATATATATATAAACAACAATCGGTCAGATTGTTGTTGTTTTTCTTTTGTTTTTGTTTTTTTGAAAAAAATCTTTAGCAAAAAATATTTTTACGATGTTTCGTTAGTTCCTCGCTATGTTGTTGTAAATAAAGGAGATGGAACGAGATATCGAAAGGTTTTTATGAAGGTTTAATGGCAGCCAGAATAAAGAGTAACTTTATGCTGCGAGTCTTGTAGGAAGGAAGGAAGGAAGAAATAGTTATTGAGTTGAGAAGGAATTTTAGCAGCTAAATGCCTGAGCGGAATGTGCGTCGCTACAGTTTAGGCATTGTTGAATGTCTGAGCGGGATATGGTCGTCATAGGTGTAGCAAAAGCCGTGTTTTCTGGTTAAGGACATGAATGATGTAGTCACCCATAAATGTGTGGTCCTAGTTGTTGTAGGAGAAAGGCATGAAAGTCTCCAGATAAGGTTGCCCAGGAATAAGGTAGCTGGATGTCTGTGCGATATTGCGCGTCGCTGTAGACATAGCAAAAGTTAGAGGCGACATAAAGGTGTTCTTGTAAGTGGCGGATTACATGCATCTAATTCATGTTCAACTGGGAACCCTTGATCTAAGAGAGTAGACTCAAAAGGTCCATAAATCAGACGGCTTTCTTCATGGTGTTTTGATTCTGCTGCTATGAAGGGAGCGGACAGAAAGTACGTCCGTCCTGTTCGAAAGTTTCTAAGGAAAAGATAGTTTGGCGGGCTTTCATAATTTTTACTTTGTTCGGAAAAATGGACCGGGCTGAATAGGATAAGTCATCTTCATTGGGTGAAAATATGTGACGACCATAACGGTCAAATTAATTTACGCGCCAAACAAAAATACGAAGTTCTTTCTGTTACAAATCATTTGCTCTATTGATCTTATTTGCATTGACTAGCAGGGTTCGAGTCTCGGCTCGTTCCTGACCTTCCCCTCCCCTTTATCCCCACTTTAATCGGTCTTTGGGCTTTTGACCTTGTCTCAAGTCCTATCTGGTGGGAGGCAGCGACAAATACATTATTTGCATTGAACCAGGAATATTTGAATTTGATATTCAATCTTTTAATATTTTCTATTTGTCCAGATTGGAATTATTCTCTATTCTGGATTTACCATATTTACCCAACCCCTCCGCTCGGGCAGAATATGACACATGGTCAATTTTTAAGCGGAGTTTAGCAGGTTGGAATTCAGAGTTTTCCTTCTCCTAGACTAGTTGCCTCGCCAAGACTGAAGAACCTAGTCTGTCCTACTATTTACCCATAACTGGAGGGAGAATTGGATTCATGCCTTTCCCAAGGGTATTAGTCTTATGGTTTATTGGTATCATTTTAAAGTCCTCCTTGCTGTATTTATAAAGGTGTTTTGATGAATAAATTTTTCTATTTTCTGATAATTTAATGTTGCTTATATGTAAAGAGGCCCAGTTGTTCAGTGCTTGAGCGCAGCCATGATTATATTTCATACTCCACATCTTCAATTTTTGCATTTTGAGATTCCATGTGTTGTATTTAAAAAATCTAGAGATTGTCAGTAGAATCGATGATTAGTAGAATGTTGGTTAATATGTGCTATAAGTTTTTTTTGGTTGTTTGTTTTTAGTACTATTTGACAGAGATGGAACCTTAATATGTACGACCACTCCTGGTGGGAATAGACTAGTCAATGAAGGGGTATTCCCCATTGACTAAAGCTCAAGGCCTGGAGCCCTGCTATGAGACGATTTAGTGTCATACCTAGGATTTTCGTTGGAGGGAAGTCTTACCCCAATACAAAGGTGCAGACGACTTGGTGAATATATATATATATATATATATATATATATATATATATATATATATATATATATATTCAATCCAGTAAATCCGGAATTTGGAGGTGCCCATGGTGTAATGGTTATCGTCGAAGGAAATGGACACGGCGACACGAGTTCAAATCCTGGACGAGACTGATTGCATTTCACATAGCACTAATACCCTTGGGAAAGGTATGAATCCAATTATTCTCACTCCAGCTATGGGTAAATAGTAGGACAGACTAGGTTCTTCAGCGTTGGTGAGGCAACTAGTCTAGGAGAAGGAAAACTCTGAATTCAAACCTGTTAAACTCCGCTTAAAAATTGACCTTGTGTCATATCCTGCCCGAGCGGAGGGGTTGGTAAATATATATATATATATATATATATATACATATATAAGTAAAGTTGTATACGGTAGTCGAGGGCGACCCGAAAGTGACCTGAAGGCTCCCTTTTTAATAGCTACTACACTGAGGGGTAGGGGAGGGCGCTACTCCTTTCCCTGAATTTCTCTACTTTAAGCTTGATACGTACCTTATAATGCTGAGTATTAAGCAAGTACCTTTTTTGAGTTTTTGGCATGACTCGACCTGAGATTGAACCCTGGTTTCCCGGGCCATTGGAGAAAACTCAACCCACAAGCCAATTGGCCGATATATATAAGTTAATATTGGTTTGGGAATGAAACAGACAAATTGAGATTTGGGCCCACGAGCACAAAGCTTTTATTGGTTCGTTAACCATCACGCTACCACCCATTCTCTGCAGATATGTACAATCTTAAGGAGACATTTGTCTCGAAATAGATAACTCAGAGCTTTTCTTTGTTTTTTTGTCGTATTTCCTTTCTTTGTCTATTCAGTTGACGCAAAGGTCTTGAGCCATCAATAAAAATCTAATGATCCATACCGCTGAGAAATCTTATAAAAAAACATTGCTTGTCATCGAGTGATTATTATAACAAAAATAGGAAGACTAGTCAGGTTTACTCGCGGAATAATTCCATAGTTTTGTCATGACAAAGGGATCAAATGTCTAATGTTGAATTACTCATTAAACTGTCCGAGTTGCCCTATTTATAAAAACATATGTCATTCAAAGGCAAATTTTAATACACTGACTTGAACTGGATAATCAAGGGGACAGTATTAATAAAACCAGCCGATATTTTTAGTGTTAATCATTTTCGCTATAACATTTTGATTCATTTGGGGTCAATTCAAAAATGAATTTTTCCTCTTGGTGCATTGAACCCTCGGGCTCTACTTAATTGTTGTCTACTGCTAGAATCGAACTTCATAACTGTCTTAGCGAATGGAAACACTGTTAGCGTAACGGTTATAGTCAAAAGAAGTGGATTCGGTAACCGTAGTTCAAATCCCGAACAAGGTTGTTTGATTTCCCATATATAGATATGAGTCTTTGGGAAAGACATGAATCCAACTATTCTTATGCTTGCTATAGGTAAATAGTCGAGCAAAATGGCCTCTTTAACCTTAGTATGGCAACCGGCCTAGGGAAGAAAACTTCTGATTTCAAACTAGTTGTAGACTTGGGGAGGGATGGACTCCACCAGGAACACTACATTAGTAATAACTCTACCACCAAACCAGGTTACACGTTATAAGTCTTTCGCTTGCAAATTATACATGCATGTTTGGGTGTATGTGTGTACATTTGTGTGTACGTCCAAATGTGCGTGTGTGTGTGTGTATATATATGTGTGTATCCGTAAAAATGATTTAACATTGAATAACGCACTAATATGCCATAAAACATAACAAACGCTCTTAAAACAATTTTTGTGCGCTAAAAAATGAGTTCCGGTTCGTTTGGTTTTATGGCATATCAACCTTTGTAGGTTATTTAACACCAAATCCATTTTTATGTAAATAATCAGCTTTATTTAAAACAATTCAGTTTAGCATAAGTACACAGTTTAATTGTCAAAAACATTTCCATTTCAAACTATTCAAGCAGTTATATGTAATAATTCAGTTAAGTGTAAATACAGTTTTAATGTCGAAAAACAGTTCTATTTCAAATAATTCAGTTAAGCATCAGCACGCAGTTTAAATGTAAGTACGGTTTAATTGTCAAAAACATTTCTATTTCAAGCTATTCAGTTTACTCAAACAATTCATTTTAGCATAAGTATGCTGTTAGTTCTATTTAACCCATAGATAGGGCCCTTATCAGGTGCTACCACTCCGGGCCAGAGTGGACCTGGGAGCAATGGCAATGAAGGGGTACTCCGCATTCTCAAAAGCTCCAGCACTGCTGGAACCCCATCATCAGATTGTTTAGAGTCATATCCAGGACACTCGTTGGGGGGTCTTACCCCTCTGCAGAGGTGCAGTCAGTGTTATATACAGCTGACAGGGCAAGTTACCTACTTACTCCTCGTTTACAAATCATATACATATACGTGCATGTGTGTGTGTGTGTGTGTGTGTAAACAGGATTTGTCATTTAATAACTAGCAAGGGTTGATATGCCATAAAACACAAGCAACCATCTTGAAACCATTTAACTGTGTGCAAATAAAGTGTTAATACTTAATAAAACTATGCTCGATAGTAATATTTGAAATGATATAAACATTGCTGAAACAAAATAACTCTTTCTCGTTTAAAAAGGTTATCGACAGACTATTTGTTTACAAATCATGCACACACACACACACACACACACACACACACATATATATATGTGTATGTATTTATGTATAAATAGGATTTGGCATTAAATAACGTACAAGGGTTGACATGACATAAAACACAAGTAGCCAACTATAAGTCTTTCTTTAAAACAACCAATTTTGTCTCACCTGAAATTTGATCTCAAATTGAATTAATGGATAACGATTTAAATGAATAAAATTCAATGCTATTTTCTAATCAGAGATCAACTCTCCTTCCGAATTATTGATATGGAATTGTCAACAAGATTTTTTTTTTTCGGTCACAGAATTTTATTTTTTTATTAACAAAAACTTTGAATGATGAGAAAAAATATGATTTAATGCCAGATCGGCAAAGTTTGTGAATCATAACATTTCTAAACTGAAAAAGGATTTCGACAACAAACTAATATCAATTTTTAATCACATCAATTTAATCCAGGGAAATCCAAAAAGGTCTAACCTTAATGGATTCGATATTTGCACGTCGCAATTCTTAATACAAATAATTTACACTTATATGGTATAAAGTATTCCTATCTAATACAAAAAGTTATGTAGCATAGGACCAAAATACGTTGTGTCTGAAAGAAAGGAGTTCGCAGAAAAGAAACACTCAAAACTCGAATTTTAAGGAAGAAAATAGGAGTCGCTTTTATTCATAGGGGCTACAGCGGGCTGTAGTTAAAAAAAGTTTGTTCGATAGCGTTCTTCCTCCCTCTTCTTCTTGGCGATGACGGCGGCGTCGTTATAGCTGGCTTGTTGATACTTTCATTTTCATATCAGTCGTATTGCTGACAGGCTGGGTATGACATGGGTCAGGGTGTCATGGACCTCTGTTGAACCTGTTTAGAAACCTGCCTTGAACTCCCAAAATCTCGTTACTTGATTTCTTATATAGCGATTTGATGGATCAATTCGAAGGTTCCGGAAGGCTCGATGATCATCAGTGAAAACAATAGTGTAGCACGTGAAAGTTCAAGCGTGATTTTAATATAATCACGCTTGAACTCTACAGGTCATTCTGCCTGTACGAGCGAAGTTCGTGACATTTTTGATTGTCAGCCCCATGTACCCAATGATTGATGACAGCTGATGTGCTCGCGCGTTCTCTAGCATTGAGGCCGCCGCAACTCAACGACACCACCCGTCCGTAATATTACAATTATAGGGCTTCAAGTAATTATTTCTATTTTATAATAATAATTTTTTGACAAACAGTTGGTGCCAAGTAACTAATAAATAATCCTTAATAAACACTGATTAAAGAAAAAGTTGGCAACCGTAGTCGAGAGCGACCAGAAGGCCCTCTTTTCAATAGCTACTACACCGAAGTGTAGGGGAGGTCGCTTACTCCTTTCCCTGATTTGCTCCATTTTACCCTTGATACTTACCTTATATTGCTGATTGTAAGCAAGGAGGTATCAAGAACCATTTTTAAAGTCTTTGGTATGACGCGACCTGGGATTGAACCTAGGTCTCCTGGACCATTCAAGTAATTATTCTTAATACAAATAATTTTCACATATGGTTTCAAGTATTCCTATCTAAGACTAATAATTTTCAAACAGATCTATTTGACCCCTAGAGGGAACCCTAACAGATACTATCACAGTGGATAAGAGTGGACCTGGGAATAATGGTAATGAAGGTGTACTCTTTTGTCATATAGGAATAAAGTGAGGCATTGGTGTTTGAAACCCGATCCTATTTACCAACCCCCTCCGCTCGGGTAGGATATGACACAAGGTCAATTTTTAAGCGGAGTTTAACAGGTTTGAATTCAGAGTTTTCCTTCTCCTAGACTAGTTGCCTCACCAAGGCTGAAGAACCAAGTCTGTCCTACTATTTACCCATAGCTGGAGGGAGAATAATTGGATTCATACCTTTCCCAAGGGTATTAGTGCTATGTGAAATGCAATCAGTCTCGTCCAGGATTTGAACTCGAGTGGCCGTGTCCATTTCCTTCGACGATAACCATTACACCACGGGCACCTCCAAATTCCGGATTTACTGGATTGAATATATATATATATATATATATATATATATATATATATATATATATATATATATATATATATATATATATATATATATATATATATATTCACCAAGTCGTCTGCACCTCGATAACGGGGTAAGACTTGCCTCCCAACGAAAATCCTAGGTATGACACTAAATCGTCTCATAGCAGGGCTCCAGGCCTTGAGCTTTAGTCAATGGGGAATACCCCTTCATTGACTAGTCTATTCCCACCAGGAGTGGTAGTACATATTAAGGTTGCATCTCTGTCAAATAGTACTAAAAGCAAACAACCAAAAAAAAAAACTTATAGTACATATTAACCAACATTCTACTAATTATCGATTCTACTAACAATCTCTAGGTTTTTTAAATACAACACATGGAATCATTTCCTACGACGATAACAATTACACCACGGGCACCTCCAAACCCGATTGCCAGTAGTTGGCGGAAATGACTGGCCTCCAGATGGTATAAATCGAGGTACCGAGCTGTTAGAGTGGACATTAGTCAAAAGGACAAATAGTCGAGTGGACTTCTTTGTGTGACAGACTTTTGTAAGAGAAATACTTCAGTAAAAGCTAAGCCGGTTCACTCTTATTTACAAAGCGATTTGATAATTGTTCTAGGCAAAACTGTACTGTTATGGATCGTAACAATCTTTCATTTTTCTTATTTTTTGTTTAATGTATTACTTTTGGTTGGAATGAAATACTTAGGCTTTTGTTAAGTTATCTGTCAATTATTTCTTCTTTTTATGCACATGTGAGCGTTACAAAATCCATGAGAGTTGACCTGGGAGTAATGGCAACGAGGAGGTACTCCATATCTCCCAGATCCTCGTATCTCCAGAACTGTATCGATGCAATTTAATATCATGCCCAGGTGGAGGGGGATACAGTCAGCGTATCCTAAGGCTCGTTGACAGATTGTTTTTGCTTGCGAGTCTAAATCCATAAAATAAAGATTAAAGTTAAAGACACTTCCCTCGCCTGAAGTTGTTAAAATATTCTTGTATTATTCCAGATGGATAAAGCAATATTCATAGAAGATCTATTCATTAGTCTCTATTTATGAGTAAATAGTAGGACAGACTGAGTTATTTAGCCTTGATGAGGCAACCTGTCTAAGAGATGGAAAACTATTGATTTAAAATCAGCTGTACTCCGATTTTAGATTGACTACAAAAGAATTTGGTAATTGGAAATTCCGGTTTTGTCTAAATTCTTATTTCAAGACCAGCATGTTCCTAATCTCTTAACTACAAGTGAAATCTATCTATCTATCTATCTATCTATCTATCTATCTATCTATCTCTCAATTCTTATCAGTCTTTGATATCAACAACAATTTGTTCCGACTCTGCGATACTTTTGATCTCGCGCTACGCTATCTTGTAAAAAAATAAGCGAGAGTCTAAACCGAATTATCACCGACCACTTGAGTTTGGAGCTTTTTCTAGTGTCATTCTGAGATGATAAGAAAAAAATACGAGATACAGTAATGGAATGAAATACTCAAGCTTTTGTTAAGTTGTCTGTCAATTATTTCTTCTTCTTTTTATGCACATGTGAGCGTTACAAAAAAATAATATTCCCCCCCCCCTCTTCCAAGAGAACTATCATCTTCCAAATATACAAAAAGAGACATTATTTTAAGCCATTATTTTTAGAGTAGGCAAATCCCAAAGGCTGGGAATGCAAATTCGTGAAATTTCTCTCTCTCTCTCTCTCTCTCTCTATATATATATATATATATATATATATATATATATATATATATATATATATGTGATGCATTCAATGAACAAAATTAGATGACGTTAAAACAGAGATCAGGCCAAATTTGAGTAGCAATCCAGGGTTTTACACTTTCATGGAAGAAATGTACCACATTAAGATTTCTTTCAAAAGTACCATTTTTGAGTCTTTCGTATGACTCGACCTGGGATTGAACCCCGGTCTCCCGGGCCATTGGCGAACACACCCTGGAAAATAATTTCCATTAGTTACAACAATGAAAACTGTTATATAGGAATAAAGTGAAACACTAGAATTTGAACACCGATTGCCAGTAACCGAAAATGGCAAAGAGATGTGTAATAGAAATTGATGCGCATCCACACAGAGGTAAATAAATCCATAATTAGAAAACTGAACCATTCAACTTTCATAGATATGCAAAAGCGGTTATGTTGCATAGCCCTTAACCCTACGATACTTACCTAGCACAAGAGCCTTAACTAGCACTTTTGTCGGGCCGTCTGGTATTCGTACCGAACGGAGTATCAAGATCAATGTCAGATTCGAGGCCTAGTTTGCAAATTTTTTAAACAATAGAAAAAGCTGAATTTCGTGTGTTGATCAAGCATTGCTTTTTGATGGGGAAAAATACTATTCAAGAAAAGCAATAGCTTGATTATTATTCAGACTCTGCTCCATCCGTTAAAAGGTATTATCATATCATATTTACCAATCCCTCCGCTTGGGCAGGATATGACACAAGGTCAATTTTTAAGTGGAGTTTAACAGGTTTGAACTCAGAGTTTTCCTTCTCTTAGACTAGTTGCCTCATCAAGGCTGAAGAACCTAGTCTGTCCTACTATTTACCCATAGCTAGAGGGAGAATAATTGGATTCATACCTTTCCCAAGGGGTGTCCTCGTGGTGTAATGGTTAAAGCGATGAACTGCGGAATCGTAGTACGCGAGTTCGTACTCCAGTCGCGCTATTATGTTCACTTTCAGGCAAATACCCTTGGGAAAGGTATGAATCCAATTATTCTCTCTTCAGCTATGGGTAAATAGTAGGACGGACTAGGTTCTTCAGCCTTGTTGAGGCAACTAGTCTAGGAGAAGGAAAACTCTGAATTCAAACCTGTTAAACTCCGCTTAAAAATTGACCTTGTGTCATATCCTGCCCGAGCGGAGGGGTTGGTAAATAGTACCTTTCCCAAGGGTATTAGTGCTATGTGAAATGCAATCAATTATGCTGACTTTAAATGCGGTCATACAGGCACAAATGGTGCTGAACACCCAGGTTGCCCAAATACAGCAGTTGTTCGAGAAAACACCAAAAATCTCCACAAACTTGTTTTGGCCGATTGTAAATTGAAGTTGCATGAGATAGCAGAGGAGTCGAAGATATCAAGAGGAAGTATATTCACCATTTTGCATGAACATTTGTCAGTGAGAAAGCTGCATTAAAAGTGGGTGCTGTGTTTGCTAACAGTCAACCAAAAACAACAATGCATCGATGATTCAGAGCATTGTTTGCAACTGTTTCAACGCAACAAAAAGGATGTTTTCTGCATAAATATGTGACAATGGATGAAACATACGTCCATCATTTCCCTTCTGAGTCAAATAGGCAGTCACCTGAGTAGACAGCAGCAGGCGAAAGCAACCCAAAGTGACCAAAGAAGCAAACATCAGAAGACAAGATTTTGGCCTCCGTATTTTGGGATGCCCAAGGTATTTTCTTCATCAATTACCTTGAGAAAGGAACAACTATCAATAGCGAATATTATATAGCATTATTGGTGCGTTTGAAGAAAGAAATCACAAAAAATGGGCTTTCGGGTGGGCGAGCTGCATTGATAACATTGCATAGCACGAGACCCCCTGGTTTACTTCAAGGTATGAGCAGGCGTCCGTGCCGCGCTCACGTTATATATCGAGTGAATCCATGTTTAGCATTTGGCATGTAGCAGAAAGAAATTTATTGTTTAAAGCGGGAATTATTTTGGCCGTTGAGGTTTCGATTTATATTTTCGTCCAATGAGGATGATTTAAGCTATTCTACTCGGATAACTTTACCGGGTAATATAAAAGGCCGCACTAACGTTTTCTCACTCTCTTCCTCATTCATTCTAGCAGCAGAACAGACCAACTTCAATATGGGTAGAGCGCATCCAATTTTTAGACCATTGCTTTCTCAAGAAGGTCTTTCTTTTATCATTTATTCTGGCCCTCGAAGCTTCAAGCTGGATGCTTAATTCCTGCTCTAACATCTGCAAATGATTTCTTCCCTTTGTACGACTCACAGTACAGTGCTTTCTCTCGAACTGACATTAAAGTTTTAGAACTAATCAATATTCTCTTCCACTCATTTGTTTTACTCCTTTTCTTAACATATCAAGGTAAAAAAAACCCAACAATTTTCATTTTTTATAGGCTCATCTGGCTCACATTGCATTAAGTGAGCCGATGACCAGCATACGTCTAGCAAGGCTTGAGCTTCGGCTCGTGCCTGATCTCCCCCTACCTTAACCTCCACTATAAACCTAATTTCGTATTATTGACTATGTGTCAAATCCTATCTAGTGTGAGGCAGCGGAAAATATCCTTTACCTTACTATCGTCTGTTTTATTTAAACGGGTCTTACACAACAATCAGTCAGCTCCCATCTTCTCACCCCAATTCAATTCTTTCACTACCAAGCAAATATTTTCCCCAAGGAAAATAATAAGGAAGAGAAGGTTTATATTGGAATCTCAACGGAAAACTGGAATCAGCAATTCAGCAACTATAGACATTTTTTCTTCACTCTATTACTTAAAAACCAAACAGCCCTATCAAGGTGGTTTTGAAGTTTGAAAAAAGGGGCCTAAGTATAAAGATTACGTTGAGATTTATCAAGAAATCTTCTACCTCGGGGAGCTTCAAAAGTAGATGTAACCTTTGCCTGGAGAAAAAATAAGCATCATTAAATACACTGTCACTGGCCAACTGTTAAATAAATGTAATGAACTTATTTTCAAATGCCGATATAAAAAATAGAGTTAAACTCATATGATAAATATTATGAAAAGATGAATTGGTAAGGATATCAAGAGTAGAATGGATGTTATAATATCAGCATTTTCATGGATACTGGTGATACTGGATACTACACAGTTTCATCATCATCATGTCGCCCCGCCAGCACAGATCTCCCAGACCCTTTCCCGCCACCCGTCTCTATCGTCCATTGCTCCCGGTAGGTCTTCAAGTCTACATCCTGTATCGTCACAGATCTGTTGTATAGAGGTTCTAGCTAGTCGTCCTGCCTTTGCTTGTCCATTTTAAGGGGTCCACATGAGTATGTCGCTTATGAGCTCGTCCCTACTTCTCCAGCAGTGTCCTGCATGTCTGGTTCGTCTAACTTGGATAGTTTTTGTGATGGGTGGTAGATAGCCGTACAGCAGCTGTTTTGTGGGGTGTTGCCTCCAGGACTTACTGTTTAAAAATGTATAAAATACCCGACCAAGTTGTAAAGTTTATCGAGAAGACCACGGAAACCTGGAGAGTGGAATCGACAGCAGGAGGAAAAGACTTAGCAGGTCGATGCACTATCGCCATCACTATTTGCAATAGCCATGATGCCACTCAACCACATCCTTAGGAAATTCACAGCCGGATACAAACTCAGTAAATCGCAAGAAAAGACCAACCACTTGATGTACAGAGATGATATCAAACTTTTTACCAAAAACGAAAAAGAATTGGAAACCCTAATACAAACTGTGAAAATATACAGTCAAGATATAAAAATGGAATTTGGTATAGAAAAATGAAGCATGCTTGTAATGAGAAGTGGCAAACGACACATGACAGAAGGAGTCGAACTACCAAATCAAGTAATAATTAGAACGCTCGGAGAAAAGGAAACCTATAAATACTTGGGGATATTGGAAGCTGGCACCATTAAACAAGTGGAAATGAAAGAAAAAATTTAAAAAGAGTATCCCAGAAAAGCCAGAAAATTACTCGAGACAAAACTCTATTGCAGGAACCTTGTCAAGGGGATAAATACTTGGGCTGTTCCCCTTGTAAGATACTCGGGACAATTCTCGAAGTGGATCAGAGAAAAACTTAAGTCAATGGACTAGAGAAAAAGAAAACTAATGACCATGCATAAGACCTTGCATCTCAGAGGTGATGTTGACAGACTATGTGTCAAGGGAGGTAGAGGATTTGTCAGCACTGAAGACAGCGTTGACGCATCGATACAACGACTCGGAGACTACACAAAAAAGCGCGGAAGTAGACTGATTACAGCCACCAGAAACAATACTAACGACACAAGGATCAGCAGAACGATAAGAACCAGAAAATAAAAGCGGGAAGAAAAACAACTCTATGAACGTTTGAAGCAACTAACAAGCGACACCTCACACGAGAAAACCTGGATGTGGCTAAGAAAAGGAAACCTTAAGAGAGAAACTGAATCTCTTCTAATAGCAGCACAAAATAACGCCATAAGGACCAACCATATCACAACGAGGATAAGACGTAACAAAACAGCAGATGTACGTTATGTAGTGAGAGAAACGAAATGATCAATCGTATAATAAGCGAATGCAGCAAATTAGCAAAGAAATAGTATAAGACTAGGCACGATTGCACAAGAAATTGAAGTCTGATCACAAGAACAAATGGTATATGCACAACCCAGCACCTGTCCTGGAGAATGACATACATAAACTCCTATGGGATTTTAACATACAAACGGATCACCTAATCTCGGTCAGACGACCAGACCTTATAATAATCAACAAAAAAGAAAGAACTTGCAGAATTGTGAACTTTGCTGTCCCAGCGAAAGCGAAAAGAGGGATAAATACCTGGACCTTGCTAGGGAATTGAAAAAACTGTGGAACAAGAAAGTGACGATTATACCAATTGTAATTGGTGCTCTCGGTACAATCACCAAAGGATTAGTACAAAAACTGGAGGACTTGGAAATAACGGGACGAGTGGAGACTGTCCAAATTACCACATTGTTGAGATCGGCCAGAATACTGAGAAGAGTCCTGGAGACTTGGGGAGACTTACTCTTGTCGTGATCCGCTTAAAAACGTAAATAAATCGGACCACTTAAACCCTTAAACACACTACATCCGGCTACGACCGGAAATGATGAAACCTTCCATAGCCCTGACCTGCCGCAACGGCGAAAAAAGGGAATAACTTACTGACAATACCCCTCGGCCCCCCGAAAACGTCAACCTCTTCGAAACCATTTCTCTTTACGGCCGGTGATCAACAAGTGGTTCCGATAGGGGTATCGCACATTTCTTCATAGATACAAGAAATACAATATATGGAGCGGAAGAAAAAGAACAAACGAACAATATGCTTGGGTTAATTCAAGCGCAAGAAGAGAAGTTATGTGACACTCTGCATTTCCTTTGTGCATATGTGGACTAACTCTAGCGTGCATTTCTAGCGAAACTTCTACAAAGCTACTAGGAATGCCAACCTATCCCGACCGGTCTTCCTCACTGCTCTGGACCCTCTCTCATCCCAACTCGTCTCTCTGCTGTCCGGTGTCGACTGGCCACTCACGTCACCCTTCCCAACTTTTCAGTCCCTTTGTCCAACTCTTTTCGCGTTCCCTTACCCACTTCCGGTCACGTCGAGATCGCAGGCTCAGGCATTTGTTTGGTTTCGCGCCAAAACAGACAAAGGGACCGTCTGCTTCGCGGACCACCTACATAGTATTACATTACATTTTACAACATCAATACAGACCGTCTTTCAAGAGTAACTCTATTAAAATAAAGTGGATTATCTTTCGAAACCTATCCCTGGCTAAAGAAGGACTGTATTTCCACTTCAATTTTTGATTGACGAACTTTCTGTCTAAGAAGCCCTATTAGCATGACATGGCTATCACCCTGTATAGACAAGGCAACTATTGTTGTATATTGACCTCCGACCCGGCCAAACATGCTATTCCAAAGACGATGGAAGTTGTATATTCCATTGGCGTGAGCGAGCTTGGCTGACAATATAGGACAGGGTTAAAATCCCACGGTACAGTCACAAACTGATGCACCGGAAGAGAGTGACCTGTGAACTGCATGACAGTTATTTCTGCTCGATGACGATCAAACATGCCATTCCAAAGATGGCGGAAGTGCATATTCCGATGGCCAGTTATGGGAAGAGATTGAGTGGGCGTTGAACTATTATATAACTCAGTGCACAGGAAATTCAAGAAGTTTTGGGGGATCAGAAGAGTTGGAGAAATGATGCTGTAGAAAAAACGGCACCCGGCAGAGAGCTGGGCCCCCGGGCCTCCGGTTGAGCAACCTGGAGAACTGGAAAGAAATGCTGATGGTCATAAGAGTGGGGGTCAATATGTTGCAGTTCTGTTCGGTCTCCAACTCCCTCTCACACACAACACTTTCAATAAGTGAGAGGTATATTTTTTCTAAAAGACTGTGTCGCTCGTCGTTATGATTTCGCATGCATATGTGTTTGTAGAGTTGGTTATGAGTATGCAATACTATCAACAGTCCGGCGGAACGCACGAACTTTCGTAGCGAAGGCTCCTTAAGACGCAATCTTACATCTCGTAGTCGCATTCGTCTTACCTCAACATAGACATACAAAAAGATCCTTCTAAGGACCACAAGAGGTCTCTTTCTTCGGGTTGGAGTATCTCTGACGGTTCTTACGAACACGTTGAAGCAGACGGCCTTGAAGCAATTACGAAGAGGACTCTTTCGATCGGTTTCACTGTTCGTTCGCTCGCTAAGGCACATTTAGCCTTACCCCTCTGCACAGCGCTGAGATAATGCTAATCTTAGCCACAGTTTCCCGGTCCATTTGCTCGATTGTGTAGAGCTAAGGCACAGTTAGCCTTAGCCATCATTTCCCGGTTTGCTAAGGCACGGTTAAGCCTTAGCCATCGGTCTCCGGTTCACTAAGCTTCGTAGAGGTAAAGCACGGTTAGCCTTCGCCATCTATTCCCGGTCCGCTCAGTTTCGCAACGCTAAGGCACAGTTAGCCTTAACCATCGGTTCCCGGTTCACTCAGCTTCGCAGAGCTAAAGCACGGTTAAGCCTTAGCCATCGGTTCCCGGTCTGCTCAGCTTCGCTGCGCTAAGGCGCGGTTAGCCTTAGTCATCGGTTCCCCGTTCACTCAGCTTCACAGAGCTAAGGCACGATTAGCCTTAGCCATCGGTTCCCTTTCCGCTTGGTTTCGCATGCGGTAATCTTAGCTATCGGTTCCCTCTCCGTTTGATTTACTTTGCAGAACAAAGGCACGATAGTCTTAGGATACCAACTACGACCATATCAGCTACAGACATCGATCATCTAGTTGTCTCTCTACCAACTACGACCATACCAGCTACCCACATCGATCATATAGTTGTCTCTCTACCAACGACGACTATTCCAGCTACTGGTATCGAATGTGCAGCTGACTCCAACAACGACGACTATATACACCAATCACGATTCTGTAACCTACGATAAATAAATTGACATTTCTTATCTTGTTATCTCGCCTTTGTTTCCTTCATTGTTCTTTGACTGTCATTTACTCACATGCTTTACTCAAAAATAATTTGCGGGGTCGACGTACGTCTTTGTCGACTCTGCAACACTCTCACTCAAACTCCAGTGAAAAACCATCAGCTAATGCTGAGGTAAAAAAATTATTAAGGAGTAAATTAATAATAATAATGATAACGACTTGGTCGACAAGGTGATCCACTTGGAAATGTGCAAGAAATTTTTATTTGACCATATCAATAAATGGCATATGCACAATCCAGCACCTATCCTAGAAAATAACACACATAAACTCCTATGGGACTTTGACATACAAACGGATCACCGAATCTCGGTCAGAAGACCAGACCTGATAATAATCAGCAACAAAAAGAGAACTTGCAAAATAGTCGACTTTGCTGTCCCGGCTGACCACAGAATAAAACTGAAAGAATGTGAAAAGAAGGATAAGTACCTCGACCTTGCTTGAGAATTGAAAAAAACTATGGAACATGCAGGTGACAATTATACCAATTGTAATTGGTGCGTTTGGAACAGTAACTAAAGGATTACAAAAGGGACTGGAAGACTTGGAAGTTGACGGACTTGTGGAGACCATCCAAACTACTACATTATTGAGAACGGCCAGAATACCGAGAAGAGTCCTGGAGACTTGAGGAGATTTGCTGTCACTCAAACTCCAGTGGAAGACCATCAGCGTTACCTGATGTGAAAAAACTATAATAATAGTATAAATTAGGTTAAGGGTAATAGTTGTTCCAAAAAATCTCTCTAATTTGGAGATTAGGGATATTATCATCAAGGATTAATTATTATGATGATAGTTTTTTAAAAGGTAATCTGATCGGCAGTATTCGGAGATAAATGTAAAATAGCAATACATTAATTAAAGAAAAATAATTTTCAATCATAAATAAAAAAGGAAAACAACCCCAAAATCCTTTTGATAAAAGAAAAGTTTGATATTAGTAATGACATCAAACGCTTTCTTTAATACAAAAATATAAATAATTAGACAAATCTTTTCTTAAAAGATGATAAATAAAAGCGGTGAAATTATACCAACTGCTAATCTAAAAAATCTCGTAATTGAATAAGGATAAATGACGTTGATATGGATTTAACACTCTGGGTTGGCCTCAGATTGGAACCCTGTTCCTTTTAATCTTTCTCCTTTCTCTTGAAGGTTTTTTTAAATAATTACTGTGACCTAATGTCTCCATTATGTGACTGATATCAGAAGAAGTTGGCTGCTTTTAGCAAGCAGCTTGCTAAAATTAATTTATAATACCAAAATGACGGTTTGTTGTGTTTGTCTTCCAATTATATATATACAGTAAATATGGACTATATATATATATATATATATATATAGTTAATATGGATTATATATATATATATATATATATATATATATATAGTTAATATGGATTATATATATATATATAGTTAATATGGATTATATATATATATATATATATATATATATATAGTAAATATGGATTATATATGAATATATATATATAGTAAATATGGATTATATATGAATATATATATATATATAGTAAATATGGATTATATATATATATATATATATAGTAAATATGGATTATATATATATATATATATATATATATATAGTAAATATGGATTATATATATATATATATATATATATATATATAGTAAATATGGATTATATATATATATATATATAGTAAATATGGATTATATATATATATAGTAAATATGGATTATATATATATATATATATATATATAGTAAATATGGATTATATATATATATATATATATATATATATATATATAGATATATATAGTAAATATGGATTATATATATATATATATATATATATATAGTAAATATGGATTATATATATATATATATATATATATAGTATATATGGATTATATATATATATATATATATATATATATATATATATATATATAGTAAATATGGATTATATATATATATATGTATATATATATATATATATAAAGGTAAATATGGATTAAGATCCGATAGTATGAAGGTAGTAGAAAAACACATAATCCAAATAATTTGGATTATGTTTTTCTGCTACCTTTACACTGTCGGATTTTAATCCATATTTACCTTCATACTGTCCTTTCGGAAAAACAAATACCTAAAACAATCTTACACAATATTTAACATGGATGACTTCAAACGATCTATATGTATGAAAATTTAATTGTCGTTGCATATTTCCTAATAAACAGGAGGTTTTGTCTCGTTTCTTTGGGAAATCCAACATTTTCGAATATTTTTTCCACGTGCCAGACACGTTCTTATAACTTTTGAATAATGAACGCTATGTGCACGTTTATATATCTTTTCGTTGTATATTTCTCCTTTGCTCCTGTCATCTCATCAAGCATCCATCGCTATGTGAACTATTCTGATATCCAAGTCCTGATGATGGTTACTGAAACCGAAACGTTAACCTCGACTTAAAATCATAATAAATTCACCTATTTGGATTATGTGTTTTCCTGCTACCTTCATTATATATATATATATGTCATCCACAGACAGATCTGTTTCGTTCTATCAGAACTCATCAGTGTGGCTAGACATACGAGATTCCCGCAGCTGGGATCGAAACCCGGTTGACTCAAATATATATATATATATATATATATATATATATATATATATATATATATTACTGTCTAGCCACACTGATGAGTTCTGATAGAACAAAACAGATCTGTCTGTGGATGACTATAGAGATATGTATACTCCCCTACCCCCATAGGGTTGAGTTCTCTGGCGAAGAAGTAATCGTGTTGGCCTTAGCGTTCATTGCAAACCTCTTCGTATTTGAATTGAGGTCTCGGCAGCCGTTGAACGGATGTATGTAAACAATAGTAATTGTGATTCATAACCGTTTAAAATTTACTTCGCAGCTAATAGCTGCTCGTGGCTGAATGGTTAGAGGCTTCGACTTGGCGTTTGAGTCAAACCGGGTTTCGATCCCAGCTATGGGTACCTACTGTCTAGCCACACTGATGAGTTCTGATAGAACGAAACAGATCTGTCTGTGGATGACTATATATATATATATATATATATATATATATATATATATATATATATATATTCGCTCCATATGATATCTATATATTAATAATCATACATTGATCACTCTTGAAGATTTATATCCTCTCATAGATTCTCAATTTGAATAATTCCACACTCATACTTTCTGGACACTATATATATATATATATATATATATATATATATATATATATATATATATATAATCAAAGCTACAAGTGGTTATCAATTTTGTCAAAACAACTCTATACTTACCTAACATTCCTTGCTTCACATCAAATCTGCTGGCTCCTCCAACAAAGAATTTTGGGTTTTTGCATAGTTCCTTTAAAACAGAATTACGAAAATTTAAATTCAAGTTATTTGTTGGCAGAATACAAAGCTGATTATATGTAATTGAAATTAATTTAACATACACAAAATTGTGGGGGGGGGGTCTTTTCTTTCTTTCTTTCTTTCTTTCACAGACGATGTCAGGGATTTAAAATTTGCCAATGTAGTTCCCGTATAATCAATAACCGAAACTTTGTTAAGAAAGAAAAAATAAATCATATAAAAAAGCTTATATTAACATTTTAAAAAAAACAAGTCACAAAAGATAAATAATAAAAGTCTGATAAAAAAAGAAATCAAAAAAGTAACTTCAAAATTTGATGCTTTCACTCAGAGACTCTACAATGCTTCTTTTTGAGGGAGGTAGGGGCTTTTAAGGGATCGTCAGTCACTCACAATGTAACCAGTTTCAGGGGTTTGAGAGTAAAACTGCGAATTCAAACATAGCTCTCTAGAAGTGTTTATAACACGCTGCCTTCCTTCGATTTTTTTTTTTATTAGATTAAACAAAAAAATGATCATAAATTATGATCAAAGAAGGAGTATTAATCGAGCCAACATGAAATATACAATATATCAGTGGGGATTTAGGAATTAACAGTAAAACTCCCAACCGGATATTGACTCGTCGGCTGCCAGATACAAAATGTATAAACGCGTCGCCACGCATAAGGCTCCACGCCAAACCTTTTAAAACCCCACATATCCTATGAGAAATATACTTATCCGATGTGAAATATTCAATTTACTCGATTAAAATTATATTTACTCGATATGAAATATACAATTTACCCAATGTGAAATATACAATTTATCCTATGTGAAATATACAATCAATCCTATGTGAAATATAAAATTTATCTTATGTTAAATATACAGTTTACCCAATGTGAAATATACAATTTACCCTATGTAAAATATAAAATTTATATAAAATTTATATAAATTTGTATAAAATTTATATTATCTAAAATATACAATTAAACCGATGTAAAATACACAATTTATCCTATGTGAAATATACGATTTACCCAATGGGAAATATGCAATTTAGCCTATGATAGATATACAATTTATCCTATGTGAAATATACAGAAATATAAAATTTATCTTATCTAAAATATACAATTTATCCTATGTGAAATATACGTTTTACCCAATGTGAAATGTGCAATTTAGCCTATGATAGATATACAATTTATCTTATGTAAAATATACAATTTATCCTTAAAACTTCAACATAGTAACCCTAACCCTAACCCTTTGACCAATCAACTCTGGTCTATTGACTTCCTTACTCCTCCCACACCTCTCATCATCCCTCACAGACTCCCTGCCTTCCTTGAATCTCTTATGCCACTCAAAAACTGATGCTTGATTCATGCAAGATGCTCCAAAAGCAGTCTGAAGCATTCCGTTGTTTCTGTGGCATTTTTTCCATGTTTAAAACACAATTTTATTGCATATCGTTCTTCTAAAGTGTCAGATTGCATTTTTGAAATTCCCCAGCTGAGATAATCAGGCTTTAGTAGGGTGTATTCCAATTGCTGCTGTAGCTGTTGATTTGAACCTGAAATCATAAATATTAATCAGTCATCTCATACTGAATTTTCAAGAATCTACGACAATTTTAAATGCCAGTACAAAAACAAGTCTGAAAACCTATTGAAGGCACCGCGTACATTTAATCTCTAAAGAAAGTATAAATTTGATCCTTTAGGGATTAAATTTATACTTTCTTTCTTTCTCTAAAGAGAGAAAATATAAACTTTATCCTGAAAGAGAGAAAGAATAAATTTGATCCCGAAAGAGGTGTTTTCCATAAAACACGTTTTTTTTTGTCTAAACGCTTCCTGAACCGGCTACTTGAAGTTGAATATCTTTCTGTAATTTCATAGATGTACCCCAGAAATTGGCTTGAAGAGAAAAAACATTGACCTAATTTAAACAAATGCCTCATCACTATAGTTGTGTTGGTACACTAGAGTAAGTGATTAGAAGATCAAAGGATTTTTAGGGTTAACTACCTCAAAGACAAGGGAAGAAGCGAAATGGGGGAAGTCTAAAACAACTGACAGTAGATGGAGAAAGCGAGAGACCCTTGGGATGAACTAGTGCAAGAAGAGCTGGAAAATGAGTAAAAGAAGGATTTAGTTCCGATAATAAAATACGAAGCAGACTTTTCTAGGTTTGGTAAGGTGTTAGAGGAAAGAACGACAGAGTAAAGATTTACCATTCTTTCATTTGATGGAATGAGCATTCTAAAAAGGCAAGTGTATCTAAGTCTCTGTTTCTCATTTAGATATTAACATTCATCTTTATTAAAGAGAGACGTTTCTTACTCTTCTTATATCTATAAAAAGCAAAATTGGCAACCATAGTCGAGGGTGACCCGAAGCTCCCTTTTCAATAGCTACTACACCGAAGTGTTGGCAGAGCGCTACTCCATTCCCTGGATGGCTCCACTTTACCCTCGATCCGTACCTTATAATACTGAGTATTAAGCAAGGTAATTACCGGCTCGTTGGCCTAATGAGTAGAGTGTTCGCCAATGGTCCGGGAGACCTGGGTTCAATACCATGTCACGTCATACCAAAGACTTTAAAAATGGTACTTGATACCTCCTTGCTTAACACTCAGCAATATAAGGTACGTATCAAGGGTAAAGTGGAGCAATTAAGGGAAAGGAGTAGCGCCCTCCCCTACACGTCGGTGTAGTAGCTATTGAAAAGGGAGCCTTCTGGTTGCTCTCGACAACGGTCACAAACAACTATTAAGCAAGGCTACATCAAGTACCATTTTTTTAGTTTTTGTTATGACTCGACCAGGGATTGAACCACGGACTTCTGGATCATTCGCAAATACTTTATTTTTACTTGTATCAATACTTTTGTTCATAACTTCAATGAAAATGGATACAATTTTTTGGCCTTCAATTAAACTTTAACAATTTTTAAGAATCTTCAATTAAACTAGATACAATTTTTTGGCCTTTAATTAAACTTCAACAATTTTTAAAAATCTTCAATTAAACTGGATACAATTTTTGGCCTTCAATTAAACTTTAACAATTTTTAAAAATCTTCAATTAAACTGGATTTAATTATTTTTCTGGCCGAATTAAAGGTATAAAGAATAATTAAATTCAGTTTGGTTGAAGGCTAAAAATCATTATCATCATATCGCACCGTTAGCACAGATCTCCCCGGCCCTCTCCCGCCACATGTCTCTATCGTCCATCGCTCCGGGTAGGTCTTCAAGGCTACATCCTGTATCGGCACAGAGCTATTGTATATAGGTTCTAGCTGGACGTCCTGCCTTTGCTCGTCCATGTGAAGGGGTCTACATGAGTATGTCGCTTATGAGCTCGTCCCTACTTCTCCAGCAGTGTCTCGTATGTCTGGTCCGTCTAACTTGGATAGTTTTTGTGATGGGTGGTAGATGGCCGTACAACTGCTGCTTTGTGGGGTGCTGCCTCCAGCACTTGTTCAATATTGCTCGCAGCATTCTTGTGTAATTGCTGTCAATATATGAAGTAGAGTTACAATGGATGATAATTGATAGCATTGCATGGCGTTTTATAGGAAAGGTGTTCCCAAGTCGGAAGAATATAAAATGAATTTATCTTATACTTCATCATCATCATCATCATGTCGCACTATCAGCATGGATATTTCTGACCCTCTCTCACCACCCTCTCTATCATCCATTGCTTTCGGCAGGTCCTCAGGGCTACATCCCGCATCGACACAGAGCTGCTGTATGTAAGTTCGAACTGGACGTCCTGCATTTGCTCGTCCATGTGAAGGGGTCCACTGAAGTACATCACTTACGGGCTCGTCCCTAATTCTCCAACAGTGTCCCGCGTGTCTGGTTCGTCTAATTTTGATAGTTTTCGTGACGGGTGGTAGGTGGCCATACAGCTGCTGCTTTGTGGGGTGCTGTCTCCTGAAATTGTTCAATATTGCTCGCAGCATTCGTGTGTAATTGCCGTCAAGTTTTTTCTCCATACGTTTAGTTAGCGTCCACGTGGTGCATCCATATAGCAGTATCGATACGATCGCTGCTTGGAAGAAACTGCGCTTCATTTTATCATCGGTTAGGTCTGACTTCCATATGACCCAAAGTCTATTGTAGCTGCCAATACCTTTGCAAGTCGCGTGTTGATGTCTGTCTCGGTTGATGAGACACTACTCGCTTGTCAACTAGTTTCAGAGTGCTGCCGTTTAGTGTAGTATTGGTCAGGTCTGACTTCCATACGACCGATAGCCAATCGATAGCTGTCCATGCCTTTGCTAGTCACGTGTTGATGTCTGTCTCGGTCGATGAGACACTGCTCCCTAGGTAGGTGAACTTGTCAACTAGTTTCAGAGATCTACCGTTTAGTGTGGAGATGTCGCCTGTTTGGTTGAAGCACGTATATTCCGTCTTGTGTGCATTGACATGGAGGCCGATGCCAGCAGCGGCTCGTTCACTTACTTCAGTTAAATCACAGTAAAATTTATTCTAATTGAAAAAGCAAAACTTTCTTTGAATTTCATAAGCCGACTCCAGAAGCAAACTGGTGAAATCACAAACCGAAACTAAAAAGTGTCGTTCGGAAACATTTTGAAATAGGTCTCCAGTACAAGCTCTTAACTTGTGCCATGGGAAAGCCTTTAGTATGGTCCTATTTAACTAACCCCTCCGCTCGGGCAGGATATGACACAAGGTCAATTTTTAAGCGGAGTTTAACAGGTTTGAATTCAGAGTTTTCCTTCTCCTAGACTAGTTGCCTCACCAAGGCTGAAGAACCTAGTCTGTCCTACTATTTACCCATAGCTGGAGGGAGAATAATTGGATTCATACCTTTCCCAAGGGTATTAGTGCTATGTGAAATGCAATCAGTCTCGTCCAGGATTTGAACTCGTGTCGCCGTGACCATATCCTGTGACGATAACCATTACACCACGTGAAAGCCTTTAGTATGGTACGCCATGTAGCATTATTACAAGTTTTAAATTATCAATTTCTTTCATCTTATAACATGAGGGCAAATTTGGTTGATAAGTCCTGTTGTCTTGTTATATTAAGAATAGGATAAATAAATGTGTTGACGAGAAATATTTGAGAGTTGCAAAACTTTAAAGTCAGTTGAAACGAAATCCCCATTCACTGTGAGTCGTACAAATAATAGAAGAACTGTTATAAATAGTTGAGCAGGAATTAATCATTCAGCCTGAAGTTTCGAGGTCCAGTTGGTCATAGGAGGAAAAGAATAAATGATGAAGGAATGGTCTCCTAAAAGAAAAGTTGCCCCAAATGTTGAATGCGCTCTCTCGTGTTGAGTGTGATCTGCCTGCTGCTGGAATCGGTCCGGTGAAAAGAGAGGACGAAAAGGCGTTACGACGCCTTTTATATTGCCCGGGTAAGTAACCCGGGCAGAATGGCATAAATCATTCTCATTGGACGAAATATATAAATCGAAACTTCAACGGCCAAAATAATTCCCTCGCCAGACAATAAATTTGAAAATATAAAACACCACGTGATTTAATGGTGGTCTAATGAGCAATTAAAAATTAGTTCTTTTTGCAACAATCTTTTTAAGTATTTGCTTGTTAATTTTTTTTTTAAAATCACAACTCACTCGAGTCGTAATTTCTACAATAGCTTCACCTAAAAATATAAAATGAAATAAAATAGTATTGCTAAAATGATTTCATGCCAATACTGACTTTTTATTGAACTCAACAAAGTCTTAATTAATGCTTTCACGGTGGGTCTTAAATTACACTAACTGTACCCTTCGCAGAGGTATGAGACACCCTGCAAAAGGAGGAGTATCGTGAATATAAAACTAAACCCAATCTAATAGTGAGGTTCTTGTTTTAGAAATCTAGGGTATATTGAGTACTCTTTCATTACCATAACTCCGAGATCAGGAGTGGTTGTATTATCTATGAGTCACGTAGACTTATATAAAATTATTCGTATTTGATAGGACCGTGTGTCCCTTTCCAAAATATTCCCTCTTACAAAACAACACAAAAATTCTAATATTAAGAAACAATCAACACGATTACCAAGAATAATCCTAGACGGTTTGACACACCGTTAAAATCAATCAATCAGTCTTTTAATTTATAAATAGATTTTTCTTTTGGTCGATAACAGAAATTGGTCAGAGAATCAAAATTCAACATACCGATGGTCTCTTCCATTCGACTGAAAAGTTCCCACTGCTTTCGAAATGCAAGGAACTCTCATCAGCAGGAAATTCCGGATCTTCGAACAAAATTCCTTTTTCCAGGCAGGTTTTAGTCACTTCGGCAAAGCTTTGTTTCTCAATTCCTGCAAAAGGATTCTGTTTGTCTTTTCTTGAGGACCGACCGGTCACATTGGCCAGTCGACCCCCTCCTCCAGGTCTTGCCGGAACATAAATTGAAAACTTAGAATCACAACCAAGGGATCCCATCGTAAAGGAAAACTGCGGGTAACGTCGGTTTAAAGAGGTTTCTAGTTGGATTTATTTTTCCTCGATGGTTTTTGAATTCTGAAATAATAAAAATAAAAATAATAATGAGAAAACCTGGACGTGGCTAAGAAAAGGAAACTTTAAAAGAGAAACAGAATCTCTTCTAATAGCAGCACAAAACAACGCCATAAGAACCAATCATATCAAAGCAAAAATAGATAAGAGGCAACAAAATAGCAAATGTAGGCCATGTGGTGACAGAGACGAAGTGATCAATCACATAATAAGCGAATGCAGCATATTAGCACAGAAGGAGTATAAGACTAGACACGACTGGGTGGGTAAGGTGATCCACTGGGAAATGTGCAAGAAATTTAAATTTGACCATACGAACAAATGGTATATGCACAACCCAGCAGCTGTCCTGGAGAATGACACACTTAAACTCTTAAGGGACTTTGACATTCAAACGGGTCACCTAATCTCGGCTAGACGACCAGACCTTATAATAATCAACAACAAAATAAGAAAAAGAGAACGTGAAGAATTGTCGACTTTGCTGTCCCCGCTGACCACAGAATAAAACTGAAAGAAAGTGAAAAGAAAAATAAGTACTTCGACCTTGCTTGAGAATTGAAAAAACAATGGAACATGAAAATTACAATTATACCAATCGTAATTGGTGCTTTTGGGGCCGAAGCATCATTACCACTAACCCAGAGCGCCCCGGCAGTATCTCACGACACCCCCAGACTTTGTCAGATTTTTGTCGCTCAGTGGGATTGCCAGATCCACGCTGATGCCGTTAGAGCCTTATCTTGGATCTTTTCCATGTATTTCCTCTTGTCTGATGGAGGAAGTCCAAGATTAGTTAAGAAAACGGAGGTTGAGTTGGCAATAAAACCTCTGCATCGGACTTCGATAGGAAATACATTCGTTATCCAGCCATTTTTGTTCTCGCATATCTTCATATTTTTCCAACTTACGCTGATGTGCCCAGACGAAATTTTCTTCATAAGGGACCGTTAACTCAATAACGAAAACTTTAACGGACCAAATGACAATATCTGGACGCTTTGTTGTTAACGCTATTTCAGAATACATCGACTGCATCTCTGCAGAGGGGTAGGAAAACGGCTCAGCGATTGTGCTGGATATGACATTAAGCAATCTGATGGTAAGGCACCAGTAATATAGAAGCTTTGGAAAATACGAAGCAACTCTTTATTCCCATTGCTCCCAGGTCCACTCTGGCCCAGAGTGGTAGCACCTGATAAGGTCCAATTTATGGGTTAAATAGAACTGATATTTAAACTAAATGCAAACAAATCACTTGTGCTAAATGAATGGTTATATAGGGTGGAACGATAAAATTGTCGCCCTAGAAAAGACGACGTGATTCCATTTCCGTTTAATGAAAACTGGTTTTCCTTTCTTTTTTTTTTTTTTTTTTGTTGCAGACAATCTACTAGTTGGCCAGTTGTGCACAAATCCCAAGAGCGATAGAAGCCTTCTATCATGTCTGAAAGTGACACACTGTTCAACGAGCAAGATCGGAGATACAACGCTGTATAACTCATGCTCTCTACCGATTCAAGTTATGACAACAGGACCATTGCCAGCACCCTCAAAATGCAAATCTGAATTGCCACGAATAACAGGGACGTGCCCAGGGTGATGAAAACAAAGTTTCCGGCTATCGTTATGGTCTTTGGTGTGGTTTCAAGTGAGGGCCACATCATGCCACCTCACATCTTCAAAGTCAGCTTGAAAGTCAACACCTAGATGTGCTGAAGAGTGTGGTGATCCCCTGGTGCAATCAGGTGGCCGGTGGCAGACTCTGGGTGTGGCAGCAGAACTCGGCGCCGGCCCACAAGTCCAGAGACCCAGGCTTGGCTTCAGAAGAAGTGCTACGACTTTGCATCCTTCTCTCACTGGCCCCCTCCTCCCCCGACCTGAACCCGCTGGACTACTTCGTTTGGTCATACGCCGAGAACATCACCAACATGACCTCCCACAACACTAAAGCCAGCCTGATCGCCGCCATCTGTCGAGTATTCGCCGAGCTCCTGCCGGCGCTTGTGGAAAAGGCATGCTCCCAGTTGCGGATCTGTATCGAGGCGGTGATTGAGGCTGAAGGCGGTTACATTGAATAGATGTCAACTCTACTACACAATCAAGTTACCTGAATTGATTTTTTCAATAAAAGTTTTGAAATAAAGCTGTTGTGTTGTTTTCTTTAGGACGACAGTTTTATCGTTCCACCCAGTAAATAAAACTGTTTAACTGCGTAAACAAATGACAGATGTTTAAATGAATTGTGATACATAGCAATCATCACCATCATCATCATTTCGCGCGATTAGCACAGATATCCCTAAACTACGCCCGCCACCCTTCTCTATAGTCCATCGCTTCCGGTAGGTCCTCAAGGCCACATCCCGTATCGGCACAGAGCTGTTGTATGTAGGTTCTAGCTGGTCGTATTGCCTTTGCTCGTCTATGTGAAGGGGTCCACAGGCGTGCGTCAATTATGAGTTCGTCCTTACTTCTCCAGCATGTCTGGTTCGTCTAACTTGGAGAGTTTTCGTGATGGGTGTTAAACTAGTAAACATAGCAATACTTGGAACAATTTAACTGTGTGCAAAAGAATGAGCTTAGGCTCGTTTATAAATATTAACAAAATATTGCTTACTCATAATTCTCGTGATTGGTTCATGAGCATTTCGAGAATTTACCCAGGAACTCTCCAGGAGTCACTCATGAACCATTCACTAGAATTATAAGTAAGCAATTAGACATCAAACTAGGACCGTCTACTCAAGAAGAACCCGACTCGGTACTGAGAAAAAATAAGAATAGAAAGGCAGCAGGGCTCAATGAAATACTCCCAGAAGAGTAGAAGACCAGAAAATTCGACGACATACTGCTCCGACACTGTAATGTAATAATCAAAATCCTATAGACAGATGGATGAAGGGATGTATCCTCCCCTTCCCTAAAAAAGGCGACCCCGGATTAGCCAAGAACTACCGAGGTATAAAACTTACGTCCATAGCAGCCAAAATATACAATGCCCTACTACGCAACGGCATAGAACCCAAAATTGACTACATACTTAGAAAGAACCAAAATAGCTTCCGGTGAAATAGATCCACAACCTCACAAATATTGACTCTCCGTCGAATTGTTGAAGGTGTACGCTAAAAAAACTACAGGCAACAATATCATTTGTTGACTTTACTAAGGCCTTTGACTCCATTCACAGAGGAAAGACGGAGCAAATTCTTCTCGCCTACGGCTTACCAAAAGAAACCGTCGCAGCCATAATGATGTTCTATAGAAACACCAAAGTAAAAGTCCGTTCTCCGGATGTAGACACAGACTACTAAAAAGGACAGGAGTATTAAAAGTACACGCACTAGCCCCATACCTATTTATCATCTGTCTAGACTATGTACTTAGAACATCTATTGATAAAATCAAGGAAAACAGTTTCAAACTAACAAAAGAAAGAAGTAGACCTGCAAAAACAATTACCGACGCTGACTACGCCGATGATATAGCGCTTCTGGCAAATGCACCCGCCCAAGCCGAAACACTACTGCATTGTCTGGAACGAGCCGCAGCAGGCATCGGCCTCCATGTCAAGGCACACAAGACAGAATATATGTGCTTAATCAAACAGACAACATCTCCACACGAAACGGTAGCACTCTGAAACTAGTTGACAAGGGAGCAATGTCTCATCAACCGAGACAGACATCAACACGCGACTTGCATAGGTATGGACAGCTACAATAGACTTTGGGTCATATGGAAGTCAGACCTAACCGATAAAATGAAGCGCAGTTTCTTCCAAGCAGTGATCGTATCGATACTACTATATGGATGCACTACATGGACGCTGACTAAACGGCAATTACACAAGAATGCTGTGAGCAATATTGAACAAGTCCTGGAGACAACACTCCACAAAGCAGCAGCTATACGGCCACCTACCCCCCCCCCCCATTACGAAAACTATCAAAATTAGACGAACCAGACATGCGGGACACTGCTGGAGAAGTAGGGACGAGCTTTTGAGTGATTGACTCTTGTGGACCCCTTCACATGGACGAGCAAAGGCACGACGTCCAGCTCGAACCTACATACAGCAGCTCTGTACCGATACGGGATGTAGCCCTGAGGATCTGCCGAAAGCAATAGACGATAGGGATGTGTGGCGAGAGACGGTCAAGCATATCCGTGCGACATGATGTCGATGATGATGACCAAAAAAATAAGTTTACAAAACATCTATATTTAATACATATGTATAAAGAGGATTTGGCATTGAATAACCTACAATGGTTGATATGCCATAAAACCAAACCAAATTATATATATTTAATATATATGTATAAAGAGGATTTAGCATTAAATAACCTACAATGGTTGATATGCCGTAAAACCAAACCAAATCATATATATTTAATATACATGTATAAAGAGGATTTGGCATTAAATAACCTACAATGGTTGATATGCCATTAAAACAAACCAAACCAATCGCCTCACGGTAGACTTACTTTTACTTAAGTTCAGGTTGATTTAGTTTCTTTTGTTCAATGGCACATCAACCTTCGTGGGTTATTTAATGCCTTATCCATCCTTCTTGAAGAACGGTTATGGTACTATTTAACCCATCGCTGGGAGGATAAGGGGGTTCATACTTTTCCAAAGGGTATTAGTTTAAAAGTGAACGTAATAGCACGATTTGAGTTTCAACTCGCTAACTAAAATGTCACAGATTAGCACGTTACTACAACACCAGGAGGATTTTCCCAGGATTAATTGAAGATTATTAAGTAATGGAAGATATCCTTCGAGCATGGACTGTAAAATGAGAACAACCTCCTCTTGTAGATTAAATCCAGTGTTCGTTTCGTAATTCCGACAAGATTACCCAATACGAAAGACACCTAAAGAAGGCTAGAGAATACCACGGCCGAAATCTTAACTAATGTGTATGTATTTACCCAACCCCCCTCACGGACAGGATGTGATACAAGATCAAGTCTTTAGCGGAGTACAAGTGGTTTAAAATCCGAGGTTTCCTTCTCCTTGACTGGTTGCCGTTGCAAAGTTAAAGAGTTTAATCTGACTATTTACCCCAAACGGAAAAGAGAATAGTTGCATGCATAAATTTCTCAAAAGTGTGTGAAATGCAAACAACCTCGTCTAGGATTTGAACACGGGTCGCCGTGTCCATTTCATATGTTTCCATTGTTTGTCGTGAGGTTAGGGAATCGCGTTCATTGCTATTTCCATTGTTTGTGAAATTGCTTCTTAATTGAGGACTATTTGTTGGAATAAAGTAATAAATTAAAAAGACTATAACAAAAAATAAATAAATAAATGAATAAATGCAAAAGTAACAGTTTTCCAGGAGGCCTGTGCATGCCTGAATAGATGGGCTTCCAGGCGCCAAAAAGAATCTCGACCTCCGAAGCTTTTACCACCTCGACTGAGAGGGATGCACCCTTTTTCTCTCGTCTGTTGGCAGGGAACGCACATGCTTGCCATGGTCCGAGAGCTGAGCAGCGTATTGTGTCTCCTGCTCGTAGTAGCCTCTGCTGAACAAACCTACTGGACACAAAGACACATGATGAACTCTCAAACTTCCAATTTGCCAAGAATGATTCCATGATATTCTTAAAACGCCTTAACCTGAAGACCACGACTATTTCTACTTGTCCAGGTAAATAATCCCAACCACAGAATAGTCGTAAAACCCAAAAATAAAAATTGAGTCCAAAGGTACCATTATCTTTTTCCTCCTGTCCTTAGTTCCTTTATAATTTCGACAAATAAAAAAAAACCTTCAATGTACCCCATATATCTGTGGCGTAGTGGGTAACGTGCTGGACCGAGTTACGCTATTACATTCACTTTAGGACAGATTAATAATAGTTGTCCGAATTTCTGAGATGAAGGTTGATGGGTTTTTTTCATTCAGGGTTAATCTGACTATTGTTTTTTATTGTTATATTCACAACGTTTCGGCCTATATGTCCTCCTTAATATTCACAATATGTCCTCCTTGATATTCACAACGTTTCGGCCTATGTGTCCTCCTTAATATTCACAATATGTCCTCCTTGATATTCACAACGTTTCGGCCTATATGTCCTCCTTAATATGACCTCAGGTAAAAAAAAGAATTATATATAATAGTAATAATTGATAGTGAAGTAAGAACATTAAGTTTATAAATCCCAAAAATTCACTCTGAAATGTCCAACCAGACACACAGCATAACGGTTGGGTCCTTATGCTTCTAAGTGACAAACATCTTGAGGTTGAGGGTTCAATCCTGACTGCAAGAATACTTATCATTTGTACCCGGTTATAGTTAACGGAATTACAGCAAGCGACTCCCGTGGATTAAATAAAGGACGTCGTTCGAAATTCCGTATTAGTTCGACAAAATTTCCCTAAAGAAAACCGGAGAGTAGATCGGCCGAAACGCTATGAATATAAAGATGAAGACAATAGACCGAAAACCTTGAATGATAAGAATAATAACATAATTTCTCGTCTAGCATTTAAACAGATCCTTTTTTTTTTAAGCCGCATTTTGAAATAAGGTTTTGTGGGTGACTTAATTTCGAACTCGCAACACGAGCCAATGCCTTAAACTGCACGTATGTTTTCGATTCATTTTTCAGGTATAATCTATTTTGCAGATACAATGATAGCATTTGTGCCCTGGGAATATCTGCTAAAGACATAACCTATCTGAATTCATCTGGAACATCCTAAAAACCAATGACACACTCCTGTGCAAACGATGCCCTGTGTTAATCTAAATAGGTCAACCTCTTTTTCTATACTAGATGAGTGATACTGACTTGGGAGGGTACGTAAAATATAGAAAAGTTGTAAGTTGATCCACAAATACATTTGTAGCACGGTGTAAATACTAGGGTGATTAACGTGACCGAAGAATTTCAACCTGTGGTAGATACTTGCTGTGGTTAGTAGTTTAGTGATAGCTTGTGCGCTGACACGTTCTGCATTGCTTCACTCCGAGTGCGATTTGAAAGATTATTTCCCTTCTCTCATGGAGTAAATTCATATCACAGATATAATTAATCAAGTTCAATTTACGAAAAAAAAAAAAAAAAAAAAAAAGAGAAAATGATTTTGAACGGCATTTTAACCCGTCTAGGATTTTTTTTATTTCTAGAAGTTAGGGAATGGCGTTCATTTTACAATCCTATTTCCATTGTATAAGGAGTTGCTTCTTAAATAAGGAGTTTTTGTGGCGTAGTGGCTGGACTGCAACATAGTGGTACGCGAGTTCAAACTCCGGTCGCGCAATCGCGTTCACTTTCAAACAAATACTTTTTGGATAGATATGAACTTTTTTATACCCTCCCCAACAATGGGTTACATAGTGTCTTTTTGGAAGTGCTCGTGGTGTAATGGTTATCGTCGTAGGAAATGGACACGGCGACACGAAAAAAAAAACCCTACCAAGATGAGGACAAAAGTCCGCAATAAAAAAAAAAGTTAATACTCAGATTAAGAAGCCTCATCTCAAAAAGGATTCCCAATAAAGACAATATGTAACCATATTTACCAACCCCTCTGCTCGGGCAGGGTATGACACAAGGTCAATTTTTAAGCGGAGTTTAACAGGTTTGAATTCAGAGTTTTCCTTCTCCTAGACTAGTTGCCTCACCAAGGCTGAAGAACCTAGTCTGCCCTACTATTTACCCATAGCTGGAGAGAGAATAATTGGATTCATACTTTCCCCAAGGGTATTAGTGCTATGTGAAATGCAATCAGTCTCGTCCAGGATTTGAACTCGTGTCGCCGTGACCATATCCTACGACGATAACCATTACACCACGGGCACCTCCATAACTTTATTTTATAGATATTTCGGAATGTCAAATGTAAAGAACTACATTAACAAGATTATGTTGTGCCAGTCTTTCAAGCAAAGAGTCTTCCGATATAGATTGGTAAACTTACAACGAAATGATACAAATAGGACTTAGGACAAGGTCTTTTTTATAAATTTTCATTTCGATAATTTTTCTCTTTAAAAGTTCATGGGATTTAATAGATTAAGTGGCTCTATCTATCGATCCTTGTCTTTTCGTTATCGATCTATATATGCTAACTTTTTTTTTATCTATCTCAATCTCTTTCTATCTATCTATCTATCTATCTAAATCTCTTTCTATCTATCTATCTATCTATCAATCTAAATCTCTTTCTATCTATCTATCTATCTAAATCTCTTTCTATCTATCTATCTATCTATCTATCTAAATCTCTTTCTATCTATCTATCTATCTATCTATCTAAATCTCTTTCTATCTATCTATCTATCTATCTATCTAAATCTCTTTCTATCTATCTATCTATCTATCTTTCTATCTGCCTGTTCATATCTATCTATCTCACACTATCTATCTATCTCTATGTTACATATCTATCTATTTATCCATATATCTTAGTCTTTTCACTCTCTAGTCTTCAATACAAGTCTTCTTACTTTTAGGTCAAGTTGGTATAGAAATCTATCTATCTATCTATCTATCTATCGTAGTCTTTTCATTATCTATCAATGTCTATTCATTTCTATCAATATATATATATATATATATATATATATATATATATATATCCACATATAGATATATATAGGGTGTTTCAATATACATGGAACCCACGTGATTGCTAATAACTCTACTAATATTAATGTGTTTTTTGGGGTTTTTTGTTTGTTTTTTGTTTCAGATTTGAAAATAGTATACTCTAACAACTATTAATCTTCAATCACAATACCTTGGATAAGAGAGGAAAAAATATTTTGTGTCACTACTTATTTGGAGACAAAATCATTCAAAATTGTCTCAAAATAGATGCAACCCCTTGATATGACAATGATTTATTATTGAGACAAGAAACTCAAAAAAAGATTTCATGTCCTGGAAGCTGTTATGATAACAATAAAAAAAACATTGAAGTCTCTTGCCCAAATGATACATTTTTACAGGATGTGTTCCAAATGACAGTCATTGCGCTTGTCTCAGTAATAAAT
This sequence comes from Sepioteuthis lessoniana, assembly GCA_963585895.1. NCBI lineage: Eukaryota > Metazoa > Mollusca > Cephalopoda > Myopsida > Loliginidae > Sepioteuthis > Sepioteuthis lessoniana. The sequence goes on from OY757940.1 coordinate 6,555,720, forward strand.
CATTATCATATTAATGGGTTGCATCTATTTTGAGACACCCTGTACATACGTACGCACACACACACACTCATATATATATATATATATATATATATATATATATATAGTACAATTTGATGGAGACTCGAACTCGGTTATGTCGTCATAATCAATTTATTTCGGCGGAGAATATTACCATACTCTCCGTCTCGTCAGATAACTTTTTACGTGCTTCTCTCTAGTCGCAGACTCTCCGCCGAAATAAATTTATTATGACGACTTAACCGAGTTTGAGTCTCCATCAAATTGTACTATATACGCTCTGAATGTTAACTTTGTGATACCCCAGCGAATAAATAGGGAACTAACAATAGCCATACATTGAGCACTCTCATAGATTTATATGATTTTCCTCATATATTTTATGTAAAGAATAATCCACACCCACTGTCTTTGGACGCTGACTGGA
>OY757940.1:6558667-6688936 GCA_963585895.1 Sepioteuthis lessoniana
ATTTTTAATTTTTTGTTTTTTATAGACATGATTGAGCAGGGCACGACTAAGCGGTATGATCATTTTCCCTCTGGAAATCCAATTATTCATTTATTCGTTTTTAATAAAATGTAACGAAAGAAATGAATACAGACTAATTCTTGGCAGTTTGGGAATTTATGAATAGATTTTTCTTTTCTACTGAACGATATTTGGCCGATAGTTGGTATTACATTATTTGAGTTTTGTACTGAATATTACTATATATATATATATATATAAAAGGTTAGATTGTTTCTTTTTTTTTCTTCTATGTAGGGTTTAGGGTATGGAGCGACTTTCAAAGACTTCGATTTTGCCAGATATCAGAGAGCTGCACTATTCGTGAGATACAAACTTTCTGTGAGTATATAGTTAGTCAAGCTGTGAAAGGTATGAATTTAAGTTTTAAAAGAAGTAGGATAAATGTTGGAGCATAAGATATTTTTTATCAAATATTGGACAAATGTTCAGTGAATTTATGTGTAATATGATCTATAACTTATAAATCAATATTTACTACCTGACTGTACACACACACACACACACACATACATACGCAGACGTGTGTGTGTGTACAGTCAGGCAGTAAATATTGATTTATAAATTATTACACACACATACACACACGTGTGTGTATGTGATTGAATAGGACAGACACTTCATGTCTGACTATTTTATGGTTGATCCGTTCAAATCATCGCCCGAGTTGTTTGACTTCTGGATGAAATGAATTCAGAAAGGCGCCGTATTTTTCCTAAGTACTTTCGGCCCCAGCTGGAGCCATCTTCGAGAGAATGAATAATGAAATGACGAACATAATGACGAGTCTTATACATTTATATAAAGAGAAATGCTGTCTGTCTCTCTGTCATATATATATATATATATATATATACACACGAGTGTGGATAGAAGATAAATAGCTATATGAAAAAGTAAATACTGAATCAATAAATCTGTAGCCTCACAATTGAAGTTTGATTTGAACATTTCACTGCATAACGTTAAATGAATCTTACAAATATTCATGACAGAATTAAGTGCCTTGACAAAGAAGAAGGTTATGTTAAGAAAATATTTGTTGCGTAAAATAAATAACTTTTCACTTCATAACGATGTACAGTGGTTATTACTGTGAAAGATAGATAGATAGATAGATATGAACAGGCAAATAGATAGATTGAAAGGAAAGTGATAGATAGATAGAGAGAGAGATAGATCGATAGATATGCAACCAGGTACCAAATATTGATTCATAATTTCCATATCATATTACTCATAAAATCACCAAATATTTTTCCATATTTGAAAAAAAAAATGAATGTTTTTACAAATTCATTCTCATTGCATTTTGTTGTAAAAATAATAAATAAATGAATAAAAATAAACAAACTGAAAAGTTTATGTAACGAATATAACAAGTCATTGTTTTATTAAATCTAAATGAACAAAATCGTGTCGTTTTATAAAATATTTATTTTAAAACCTAAGTATTATTTCCATCTTAATTTTGGTTGCTTTTATCATTCCCCATCCCCCCATTTTTTCGCCCTGTTGGCTGTGTTCCGAATATGTTGTCTCTATAAAACTGCAGAGGAAAAAGACCCTCCCAACTCCAAAATAGACGTGTCCTGGGTACGACACAAAACTGTATCTAGCGGCGAGGCTCCAATTCTGGAGATCTGAGAAGTGCACTGTACTCCTTCATCGCCATTATTTCCACGCCCATTGTACTCTATTATGGTAGTGTCTGTTTGGGTCTTATCAATGGATAAAAAAGATCTGAATAAAATTATTCGCATTTGATTGGTTCGTGTGTAAAACAAAGCGAAAAACCTCTTACGAAACAACCACACAAAAATGTTAATATTAACAAAATATGAACGTAATTACCTAACTTCTAGGTATAAAATATCCCTAGACAGCTTGACACGCCATTAGAATCAATTTATCAATCAATCCATTACATCCAGGTCCAAAGTGGCAGTACCTGTTAGGATCCCAAGGATCAAAGAGATCTATTTGATAAGTGATTCGTATTCAATAAGACTATGTGCAAATAAAATAAAGAATTCTTCGTTTTTTATTAGCATATCAATATTTGCAGGTTATTTAATGCCAAATCCATCCTTCTAGACGAACAGTGATGGTAATATTTAACCCATAGCTGGGAGAATACGGAGGTTCATACCTTTCCAAAGGGTATGTGTCCGAAAGTGAACGTAATAGCGTGACTGGAGTTCGAACTCACTTAACTACGATTCAGCAGTCCATCGCTTTAACCATTACACCACGAGGACGCCCCCAGTAAATAAACAAATAAACAAATATCTAAATGAATAAATAAATAAGCCATGACACAAAAGATGTAAATATGACTGTAGAATCTGTCCAATTTCTTAACTTCAAGGGATAGAATTACCGAAGAGGTGTTGACATGCCATTAAAATCAATCAATCTTAACAATTTTAGTCGCCATCTGGTAGATGCGATATGAAGCAAATGAAATTACAGCTAAATAAATCTTGTCTGTATATTCAAAACATAATCATTAAAACAATTATTTAAAACACAATCATTATGAACTCAATAATTAAAAACTAAAACTTAACGAGATCTGTGAGAATAGAATATCTAGTGAATTTCACTGAGTTTGAGAGTCATCATAAAACTTGTGGCATTTCTAATTTTGACACAAGAATATTTATTTATTAGATTTATAAAAAAAAAGAAAAGATTCGCGAAAATTGGAGCGTACAAATCGACCTTTAAAGCCTAAAAAGAAATCGCTACGACTTAAACGGTTAAAATCAAAACTTTTATCATGAAGTGGTCAACTTGTGGAACACCTAAAAAAAATATTTCTAACTTGAAGTTGTATTTGGTTAACATATTTAATAAATCACCACAATTTTTTTGGGGGGGCGGTGTTTAACATTCTGGACCGCGACATCAGAGTGAGTACGAATTTCAAACGTACTATTTGTTATAAGTAATTCCCCAAAACCTGCTCCCCCCTGTTTGGTGTAATAGACAGGCTCCAGAAATGCTTATAAAATAAGTTAGCTTAATTTTTTTTTTTTTTTTTTTTTTGCGGTTAGTTGTATTAAATTGAATAAAGCTTTCCTAAGTTTATTCCCCTCGGGTTATTCATTACACTATTATTTCCACTCTTGAATTAACAATTTTAGGAAAGGGACGAATCCCCCATATTCCCCCTAGCAGCTATGGTTTAATTTTATCACTACTGTCCCTCAAAGATGGATTTGGCTTTAAATAAGCCACAAATGTGCATATACCAATTAACAAAGAAAACAAATACAAAGATTAATATGAAATAATAAAACGGTAATAAAAATTAAGTATTATATTAACGATATATCATATAGTTAGATGCATACCGTTTCCAAGATTATTGACGCTATATAAAATGCAGACAGTCTCATCCAGGATTTGAACTCAGTTCGCTTTGTTCGAAATTTACACAATTTGAGGTACATGAAAAACAAGAAAATAATCGAAAAAAATTTCATTATAAAATTCATATCTTACTTTTTACAGGTGATCGTGGTAAAACTTTTAACTGATGTATACACGACCTGTTGTTTCTTTTCTTTTTTTTTCTTTTTTTTTTCAGTCGAAGTAAATATGCTCGGAGTAAATCTCCTGTAAGAGATGCTAGCCAGAATGAGATTGAAGATTTTATATACCTTGCTAAAAGCTGGCTTTAAAAATACAAGAATTTTAAAAATAGAACTGAAAAATTCTATGATAGACATATTACGCGAAAATCTCACTAGACGTTTCTGATTGGCTCGTTGAGTAATTTTGAAAGCTTAACTATTTTTTCTTTTCCTTTCTCTTTTCTTTTTTCGGTCTCTTTCTGATTGGTTAATTTATATTACCAGCTGTTCTAAAACACAACCGCTGCTGCTGCTGCCATCTCCACCCGCAATTGCTTGACTGTCATTGTAATTGCCAACATCAAATCGGGTTCGTTATGGAGTTTGTCTTTTTTGGTAACTGTTGTCAGGATATTTGGAAAACGGTAACATTCTCAAATTTCAAGATTGGACAATGAAAATATGTTTTTTTTTTGCTTTTCTTTTTTTCTTGTTTTCTCTATTTTTATTTTCATATTTTTTCTTTTTTTTTTTTTAATCATCTTTGTGTATTTCTTAATATCATTTCAAATTAGTTGCCTGTTTTCCAATATTCTTTCTCTTTTTTTTTTTACATTTCACCTTTTCTTTTTGCCATTTTTGACTAATCGTAATTTTTTTTATTTCTCTTTCTTTCTTTCTTTCTTTTCAGATTTTTCTTCTTTTTTTTTTTTTTTTTTTTTTTTACCAAGTTCTTTCTTTTGACTCTTACTTTTATCTTACTTTTCTTCTGACTTTGATTGCTCAGTTAGTAGGGTCTGTTAAATACGCCAAATGCATCTCTGTAGAGAAGTAAGTCATCCCCCATAATCCCGAAAAAAGGGATGTCTTGGATATAACACGAAGCTGTAGCTGAGGATAAGGCTCCAGTTCTGAAGATTTGGGCAAATGGAGTACCTCTTCATTTCCATTACTCCCAGGTCCACTCTGACCCGGAGTAGTAGTATCTGTTATGGATTCATCTATGAGTAAAATAAGAATAACCAATTTAACATATTTGAAACTATCTGTGTTCAGATGTATGAATAATGCTTAAATAGAATTATAATATCATATTTACCCAACCCCTCCGCTCGGGCAGGATATGACACAAGGTCAATTTTTAAGCAGAGTTTAACAGGTTTGAATTCAGAGTTGTCCTTCACCTAGACCACTTGCCCCACCAAAGGTGAAGAACCTAGTCTGCCCTACTATTTACCCATAGCTGGAGGAAGAATAATGGGATTCATACCTTTCCCAAGGGTATTAGTGCTATGTGAAATGCAATCAGTCTCGTCCAGGATTTGAACTCGTGTCGTCGTGTCCATTTCCTACGACGATAACCGTTACACCACGGGCACCTCCAAAATAGAATTATTAGCATTAAATAGTTGTTCTGGAAATCATTTAACAGTGGACAAAGAGAACTATTATAGTTAGATAATAGTACTTTAAACCATTTAACTGTGTGCAAACAATGAATATTAATACTTGAAACCCTTTTACGGTGTATAAATAAAACTATTAGTGTTAGATAAAAACGCTTTAAACCATTTACTAAGGATTATTATTAATATCAAAATGAATATTTAGTTTTCTATGGATATACTTGAAACCATTTAAATGGGTACAAAGAGAACTATTAGTGTTAGATAATAGTACTTTAAACCATTTAACTGTGTGCAAACAATGAATATTAATACTTGAAACCCTTTTACGGTGTATAAATAAAACTATTAGTGTTAGATAAAAACGCTTTAAACCATTTACTAAGGATTATTATTAATATCAAAATGAATATTTAGTTTTCTATGGATATACTTGAAACCATTTAACTGTGTACAAATAGAAATATTAGTGTTAGATAATAGTAAACCACTAAAATGTCTGCAAACAAATCAGTGATATTAAATAGAATTGTTAGCACAATTTGAAACCATTTTACTGCTTGGAAAGAGAACTGTTAGAGAAACGTACTTGAAACCATTTAACTGTGTACAAATAGAAATATTTGTGTTAGATATCAATGCTTGAAACGATCTAATGGTGGGGAAACAAAGGAGCTCTTTGCGAGTTTTCCGACTGCGTTCAACTAGTGGTCTTTCACTGGAGTCTGAGTGATAGCAAGTTTCCTCAGGTTTCCCAAGGAAACGTGTCCCCGTTGTGTAATTGTTAAAGCTCTAGACTGCGGAATCGTAGTTCGAACTCCAGTCGCGCTATTACGTTCACTTTCGGACAAATATCCTTGGAAAAGGTATTAAACCCTTTATCCTCCATTTATGGGTTAAATAGTATCACTACTGTCCTTCCTAAAAGGATGGATTTGGAATTTAATAACCCGAGAAGATTGATATGCCATTAAACAAACAAACAAATCAGGTCTCTATGATACTTGGGAATTTTCTCGCCAATCTCAACAGTCCTAGGGGTGTCCTCGTGGTGTAATGGTTAAAGCGATGGATTGCGGAACCAGAGTAAGCGAGTTCGAACTCTCGTTGCGCTATTACGTTCACTTTCAGACAAGTGCCCTATGGGTTAAATAGTACCACTACTGAACTTCTCGAAGGATGGGTTTAGCATTGAATAACCCACGAAGTTTGATATGCCATTAAACATAAGAAACCAAACCATCAACAGTACTGACGTCTGGTCTCTACTTCCTCCAGTCTCTTTTTTCAAACCATCGGGGGCGGGGCGTTCCAAGAGCACCAATTACAGTTGGTATCACCAATATCTTCATGTTTCACAGTTTTTCAGCTCTCTAGCAAGATCCAAGTATTTGCCAATCATTTCGCTTTAATGGGTAGAGTGTTCGCCAATGGTCCCGGAGACCGGGGTTCAATCCAAGATCGAGTCATACCAAAGACCCAAAAACTGGTACTTGATGCCACCTTGCTTAACACAGCATTATAACATGTGGACCAAGGGTAAAGTGGAGCAATCCAGAGAATGGAGTAGCACATTCCCTTACACCTTGGTGTTGTAGCTATTGAAAAGGGGAGCCTTCGGTTCACCCCCCCCCCTTTATTGGGGTCGCCAACTTTAATTATTTATTTTCATTCTGTGGTCCGCTGTAACATAAAAATCCACTAAATGAAAATTCCTTTTTTCTTGTCAATCATCACAAGATCTAGTTTACCCCCTCGGCTGGGGGCTATAGAATACGCCGACTCCATCTCTGCAGAAGGGTAAGACGCCCCCAACGAGTGTCCTGGATATAACACTAAACAATCTGAGGTGATGCTCCAGTAATGCTGGAGTTTTTGGGAATGCAGAGTAGTGCCCCTTTATTGCCTTTGCTCCTAGATCCACTCTGACCCGGAGTGGTAACAACTGATAGGATCCTATCAATGGGTTAAATAGAATTAAAATGCGTACTGGTGCTAAACTGAATTGCTTGAAATAGAGCTGTTTTTGACATTAAAATACGTACTGCAGCTAAACTGAGTTGTTTGAAATGGAACTGTTTTTGACATTGAAACTATACTTACGCTAAACTGAATTGTTTGAAATAGAACTGTTTTGACAAAAACTATACTTATCCTAAACTGAATTGTTTGAATTAGAATTGTTTGACTAAATAGCTTGAAAATACAAACATGTTTTGACAATTAAACTGTGTACTTATGCTAAAATGGATTGTTTGAAACAGAACTGTTTATTTGTATAAAAAAAGGATTTGGCATTAAATAACCAACAAAGGTTGATATGCCATAAAAGCCAAACCAACCAACCAACTAAGTGGGAATTATATTTAACCGTAGTGAAAGGTACAATTTATCCAATTTGAAAACAAACAAAATCTCGTCTCCTGGCGGCCATTAGGTGATCCATTTGTATCTCAGAATCCCAGAGAATTTTATGCATTTCATTCTCTAGAACAGATTCTGATCTGTGCATATACCATATGGTAGTACGATCAAATTTTGATCTCTTTCACAATTCTCGGTTGATCACCTTTCCTACTCAGTCATGCTTTGTCCGTTTCACCTTTAGTGCAAGTTAGTTACTTTTATGTGACTAACCGTTTCATTTCTTTCTTTACACCCCCTACACACGTTGGAGGTGTCCTCATGGTGTAATGGTTAAATTACTGAGCTGCTGACAAATACCGTTAGGAAAGGTATGAACCCCCTTATCCTCCTCGCTACGCGTTAAATAGTACCACTGATTTTCTTCTACTTGGAGGTCTTTGATATTGAATAACCTAAGAAGGTTGATATGCCATTAAACTAAGGAACCCTACATTTGCTATTCTGTTGCGTATTATCAAGTCTCCAAGACTCTTCTCAGTATTCTGGCCGATATCAACAATGCTGTAATTTGGATGGTCTCCACTCGCCCTCTTATTTCCATGTCCTCCAGTCCCAGTACCAATATTTTAGTGACCGTACCGAGCGCGCCAATTACAATTGGTATCACCGTCACTATCATCTTCCATAGTTTTTCCAGTTCTCTAGCAGGGTCAAAGTACTTATCTCTCCTTTCACTTTTACCCTGTGATCAGCCAGAACAGCAAAATCCACTTTTTTGTTGACTATGACAAGGTCTGGTCGTGTAACCGTATTATCATCATTATAAACACTTAGGGCCAGTAGTGACTCTTATAACTTTTTGAATTATATATATATATATATATAGTCATCCACAGACAGATCTGTTTCGTTCTATCAGAACTCATCTGTGTGGCTAGATATATTAGCTTCCCGTAGCCAGGATCGAAACCTGGTTGACTCAAACGCCAAGCCAAGCCTCTAACCCTTCAGCCACGAGGAGCCATTAGCTGCGAAGTAAATTTTAAACGGTTATGAATCACAATTACTATTGTTTACATACATCCGTTCAACGGCTACCGAGACCTCAATTCATAAGTATGAAGAGACTTGTAATAAACGCTAATGGCAACACATTTACTTCATTCGCCAGAGAACTCAACCCCACGGGGGCAGGGGAGTATATATCTCAACTATATATATATATATATATATTTGATGAAATAGAAAAGACACTTCACGTCTGACTATTTTATCTTAGATCCGTTCAAGTCTTTATAGAAGTCGTTTGGCTTTTGGATGGAATGAATTTGGGAAGGTGCCATATGTTTCCCTTGTACTTTCGGCCCCAAGTCAAGTCATCTTCGGGGGAGCAAATAATGAAATAACAAGCGCAAAATATAATGAGTTATTTTCATTTATATAAAGAATAGAATGAAGAACATGCAAAAGCGGAATTTATGGAAGATAAGAATTTTATTCGAGATTATCAAACATGTTTAAAAGGTAAAATGTTGCTTACATATTTACAAAAGAAAGAAAGAAAGAAAGAAAGAATAGGTTTAAAAAAAAGAAAGAATTAAGGAAATAATGAATAAGGAAGAAGGAAAGAAAAAAAGAAAGAAAGAAAGAAAGAAAATGTAAAAAGAATGAAAGAATTAAGGGAAGAAAGAAAGAAAGAAAGAAAGAAAGAAAGAAAGAAAGAAAGAAAATATGAAAAAAGAAAGAATTAAAGAAATAATGAATAAGAAAGAAAGAAAGAAAGAAAGAAAGGAAGAAAATGTAAAAAGAATGAAAGAAAGAAAGAAAGAAAGAAAGAAAGAAAATATAAAAAAAGAAAGAATTAAGGAAATAATGAATAAGGAATAAGGAAAGAAAAAGAAAGAAAGAAAGAAAATGTAAAAAGAAAGAAAGAAAGAAAGAAAATATAAAAAAAGAAAGAATTAAGGAAATAATGAATAAGGAAGAAGGAAAGAAAAAGAAAGAAAGAAAGAAAATGTAAAAAGAAAGAAAGAAAGAAAGAAAATGTAAAAAGAATGAAAGAAAGAAAGAAAGAAAGAAAGAAAGAAAGAAAGAAAATATAAAAAAAGAAAGAATTAAGGAAATAATGAATAAGGAAGAAGGAAAGAAAAAAAGAAAGAAAGAAAGAAAGAAAGAAAATGTAAAAAGAATGAAAGAATTAAGGGAAGAAAGAAAGAAAGAAAATGTAAAAAGAATGAAAGAATTAAGGGAAGAAAGAAAGAAAGAAAGAAAGAAAGAAAGAAAGAAAATATAAAAAAAGAAAGAATTAAAGAAATAATGAATAAGAAAGAAAGAAAGAAAGAAAGAAAGAAAATGTAAAAAGAATGAAAGAAAGAAAGAAAGAAAGAAAATATAAAAAAAGAAAGAATTAAGGAAATAATGAATAAGGAAGAAAGAAAGAAAAAAAGAAAGAAAGAAAGAAAGAAAATGTAAAAAGAATGAAAGAATTAAGGGAAGAAAGAAAGAAAGAAAATGTAAAAAAAAAGAAAGAATTAAGGGAATAATGAATAAAAGAAAGAAAGAAAGAAAAGCAGGTGTAAAAGGATCATTCACATAAATGTCTCCCCCTTCTCTCTCTCTCTCTCTCTCTCTCTCTATCAATCTATCTATCTTATCAATTAATGTCACGCTTTGGGTTACTTTGAGGTTTACACAGCAACCCTTCTATAATTACAAATGAATGCCAACGTAAATAAAGGGATTGTATTTACACGCTTGCATAATTATAGCTATAATCATACTCACACACTTGCCCTGTTGGCTGGGGCTGTAGAATATACCGACTGCGCCTCCGCAGGGGGGGGGTAAGACCCCGCCCCCAAACAAGTATCCTGGATATGACACTAAACAGTCAGATGGTGAGGCACCAGTAATGCTGGAGTTTTGGGAATGCTGAGTTCTCCTTCATTGCCATCGCTCCCAGGTTCACTCTGGCCCGGAGTGGTGGCACCTGATAGGGTTTTATCTGTGGGTCAAAGAAAACTACTTATGCTAAACTGAATTGGTTGAAGTAGAACTGTTATGACATTTAACTATGTGGAAACAAAAAACTAAACTTATACTAAACTGAATTGTTTGAAATTTAATTCGGCATTAAATGACCCAAAATGGGTTGATACACCGTAAAACGAACGAACGAACGAACCAACCAACCAACACACACACACACAGATTCATACATACAATATAGTTCAATGGTAAGCCATATATATAAGACGTTACAGATGTAAAACAGGATAAAAACTCAAGACAAGGAATTTTTACGATTATGATCCTCGTATTTCACACCTCTCCTGGGGATCGTAATCGTGAAACACTGAATCGTGGATTTTATCCTTTTTTAAATACAACTGAAGTGTATATTGTACTTGTCTTTTGATTGGAATCATTTTGAGATGAGGCTTCTTAATCTGAGAATTAATTTTTATTTATTGCGGACTTTTACTTGGTCAAAAACGTGGTGCGATAGACAACAACTATGGAAGGCTGTAATTACTGGGGATACGGTTACAAGACTCACCATTCCTATCCGAGGTCGCGGTAAATCACCTGAAGAAGGCCAGAGGTGAAATTTGGCCGAAACCCAGTGAAAGGAGAAACAACACAAAAAAAAAAACAAAAAAAAAACTACCAAGATGAAGGCAAAAAGTCCGCAATAAATAAAAATTAATTCTCAAGTGTATATTGCTTTGTATTTTCGTGCCTTGAGCACACCAATGATCTTTCAAGTAAAATACAGATATCATATGTGTATAGTAACATAGATGTTATAGTGAACAAGGACTAAAATACCATGATCCTGCAAAAAGCTCGTCAAGGCTCCTATTGGAGGTATAGGAATACTTCTCTTTGCTTTAAAATCCTTAAATGCCACATAGAAAATCCCAACTGGGAATGGTGTGTGCTTCGTTTAATGGCAACTCCTACGTAACGATCGTCTAATGTTACAGATCCACTAATGACACTGATGAAAAGGTTATCACCACTTTCTATCACGAGTTTCCCTTGTCCAACTCACTCTAAAACACAGCGTTCTGATCATTGATGGAAATATGAAAGGCAAAAGCGATAATAATAAATTCCGTTTACACAACTCTTCAAACAGAAATGGTGAGTATCTTGCAGATTTTTTTTTTCTCGAGAACAGTATTGTGTGCTTAAAGATTCAATTTCAAAAAAGGAAAGAGAAATTTATGGTCTTACATCCACAGTAAGGTTATATATTTACAAAGAAAAAAAATGGACAAATATCTCTTTGAATTATGAGGCATATTCTTCTTAGATGGAGAATCATCTCAGCAAAGAATCGTCTCAGCAAAGAATCATCTCAGCAAAGAATCATCTCAGCAAAGAATCGCTTTGGTCAACGCGAAAATATAAAACAAACAGGTAGAGCTTAACGATATGACAGGTTCTCATTTGCTAAGAGTGATTTAACTGTAAGAAACAACTTTGATACGCTTCAGGAGACTAGCTTAGTCGGCTGAGGCAATAGAATACACCGACTGCATCTCTGAAGAGAGGTAAGACTCCCCCCCCCAAAACGAGTGTCCTAACTATGACACTAAACAATCTGGGGGTGTCCTCGTGGTGTAATGGTTAAAGCGATGGACAGCAGAATCGTAGTAAGCGAGTTCGAACTCCAGTCGCGCTATTACGTTCAATTTCGGGCAAATACCCTTGGGAAAGGTATGAACCCCCTTATCTTCCCAGCTATGGGTTAAATGGTACCACGACTGTTTTTCCAGGAGAATAGCTTTGGCATTAAATAACCTACAAAGGTTGATATGCCATTAAACAAAGAAACCAAACCAAACTAAACAATCTGATGGCAAGACTCCAGTAATGAGGAAGCTTTGGAGAATGCTGAGTACCTTTTCATTGCTATCGATTCCAAGTCAACTCAGGTCCGGAGTTGTAGCATCTGAGAGGGACATATCAATGGGTCAAATAGAACTGTTTAACATTTAAACTGAGTGCAAAACAAATGACTTATGATGAGCTGAATTGTTGGAAATAGAACTGTTTGACAAGTCAGTTTAATATTTGTTTTCACTCATTTTAAATAACTGAGTGAAAACAAATACTAAATTGAACTGTTTGATCCTTTAACTGTGTGTGAGCAAATGACTGATGTTTAATTGAATTGTTCGTGATACATAGCAATACTTGGAACTATTTAACTTTGTTGACATGCTAAACTAAATTGTTTGAAATAAAACTGCTTGATCATTTAACTTTGTGTAAACAATAGACTAATGTTTAATTGAATTGTTCGTGTTAAATAGCAATATTTGAACACATTTAACTGTGTGCAAGTAATTGATTAATAGTAAAAAGAATTACTCGTATTAAATAGAAAAAGTGAAACCATTTCACTGTGTGCAATAAAAAGAGCTCAGGCCCGTTTAAAAATATTATAAACAAAATGTGTTTAGAAATCATATATTTGATAAATATGTATAAAAATGATTTGGCATTAAATAACCTACGATGGTGGATAAATATTTGTCGCTGCCTCCCACCAGACAGGACTTGACACAAGGTCAAAAGCCTGAGGGCCGATTAAAGTGGGAATAAAGGGGAGGGGGAGGTCGGGAACTAGCCGAGACTCGAACCCTGCTAGTGGAATGTGGGTCTAATGAATCAAGCCGTATCACGAACCTAAATCTAGGTCCGGGCACGTATGCCAGCATATAGCTTGAACTAGACCGTGAGGTCTAGTGCTATACAAGGGGTCTGAAAAGCAGCTCGCCCACCCGAAGGTTGCCCAGCCGAAGTTGGGGGCCTGCGCTTGGTTTCGATCGCCCATCCGGCCCGAATGCCAGACGGCCCAGCCAAAAGGCCGAGAAGCGATCCTACGATGGTGGATATACCATAAAACCAAACCAAACCAAACCAAAATCACATTTATTTAGTATAAATATATAAAGAGGATTTGGCATTAAATAACCTACAATGGTTGATATGCCATAAAACCCAACCAAACCAAATCCTATATATTTCATATATATGTATAAAGAGGATTTGGCATTAAATAACCTACAATGGTTGATATGCCATAAAAGCCAGCCAAACCAAATCCTATATATTTAATATATATGTATGAAGAGGATTTGGCATTAAATAATCTACAATGGTTGATATGCCATAAAACCAAACCAAACCAAACCAAATTAAATCTTAAAGCTCCAAATGACGAATATGAAAACTTTACCGCTCACACTTCTGAAGATTTGAGAGCAATACCAACTAAATCAAAAACTAAATATAAAGTCCCTGAGAGTCAGTAGCAGTTATGGAAAAACGTGATAAGATGAAAAAACATCCTGACTTTATAAAAGAAGCCCAACAAATGCCAAACTTAAGACGTCATTCCTTTTCGTGATATATATATATATACGTGGTGCCTTCAATAAATTACCAGACTTTTTTGTAGAGGCATTTAAAATTGCTGTGGACTCTTGAAAATTCAGTATCTTATTGCTATACATCTTATGAGAAGACTGACCAATTTTCATGATTTCAGGTTCAAATCAACAGCAATAGCAGCAATTGGAATACACCCTACTAAAGTCTGATTGTCACAGCTGCTGAATTTCAAAAATGCAGTCTAGACGTGAGGACACTTTAGAAGAACGATATGCACTAAAATTCTGTTTTAAACTTGGAAAAAGTGCCACAGAAACATATGGAATGCTTCAGACTGCTTTTCGACCATCTTATATGAATCGAGCATCAGTTTTTGAGTGGCATAAGAGATTCAAGGAAGGGAGTCTGTGAGGGATTATGAGAGGTGTGGGAGGAGTAAGGTAGTCAATACCCCAGAGTTGATTGGCCAAAGGGCTAGGGTTAGGGTTACTATGTTGAGGTTTTAAGGGAGTTCAGGAAGTTATTCCGTCGGAAGAGGCCAGCACTCTTCAAATCGGGTCAGTGGCATTTCCACCAGGACAATGCACCAGTCCATAACTCCATCCTCGTCACAGACTATTTGACCAAGATGGGCATCAAGACAGTTCCTCACCCCACTATAGTCCAGACCTTGCTCCCTGTGACTTTTTTTGGTTATTCCCTGAGCTCAGAGGCTGTCATTATGAGACAGATGAGGAGATGAAAGAGGCTGTGGCGGAGGTCATTGACACGCTCACACTAAAGGACTTCCATGGGGTCTTCCAGAAGTTGTTGAAACTGTACAAGTGCATTGCAGCCGGAGGAGATTACTTCGAAGAGGACTAGAGTTTCGTGTGTGTACTATCAATAAAAGTGCCCTTACGAAAAAAAAGTCTGGAAACTTATTTAATGATCCTCGTATATTCAAGAAATGTAGGTGCTATTTTGGTTTTTCATAGAAACTAACTTTAAATCCCGCTAATCTGTCTTCAGCAAGTAATTATAATATGAAACGACAAAAGTATGGTAAAGCTGGCGACCTTAATCAAGAGTGACCCGAGACTCCCTTTTCAATAGCTACCACACCAAAGTGTAGGGGAGAGTGCTACTCCTTTCCCAGGATTGATCCACTTGATCCTTACCTTATAATGCTGAGTGTTAAGCAAGGCGGGATCAAGTACCGTTTTTTGAGTCTTTGATATGACTCGACCTAGGATTGAACCCTCGTCTCCCAGACCATTGGCGAACACTCTATTCATTAGGCCAATAGCCCGAAATTAGTTTTAATTTAGTTTGATTAATTGATTTTAAAGGTATGTCAACCTGTTTTGAGTCATTTTATACCTAGAGGTTAGGGAATCGTATTAATTATACTTTCATATTTACTTTTTTGTGTAGTTGTTTTTTAAAAGGTTTTTGTTTTTTCGCTTTTTTTTGTTTGCACACGGTCCCATGAAATGTGAATCATTTTTAAACTGAACTATTCGATCCAAGAATGGGACCCTAACAGGTGCTACCACCAGAAAGGACCTGAGGTGGTTCTCCTCACGCCACAAAGCTCCAGAACAAGTGCCTCACCATTAGATGCAGTTGAATGTCCGTACCCAGAATAATCTTTTTTTTTTTGGTCTTGAGGTGGGGGAGTTCTGTCAGTGTATTTTAAAACTTGGCTTATTCAAACATAGGTTCAGTGAGACTGGTGAAAAAAAATTAAAATCAATACAAATTAACTTTGAATAATTTTTCATTATTCGTAAAAATTAAGATTTAAAAAAGAAAGAGTTTTAAAAAATTTGTAATTTTAAATTTTGCACGAAATTATTTTGCAGAAGAAGGATTAATTTTTTTTGTTCCTCTATGTGATTTTTGTTTCCAACAAGGGGTATTGATATATTTGCAGGTACGTAAAAAATAAATAATTCTTTCATCTTCAAGTGTTTTGGGTCAATAGGTTCAGTAAAAAAAAATAGAAAGAAAACTTCAATGAAATCGACATCACAGCTCTTCTTAGAAATACTTCTCTCATAAAGGTCGACCATATGTTACTCTGTGCACCAAGTGGGTATCGTAGGTTTTACAACATTACAATAACTTCAATATGATTTATACACACATAAGTATAATAGAAATGGTGGTGTAATGGTTATCGTCGTAGGAAATGGACACGGCGACACGAGTTCAAATCCTGGACGAGACTGATTGCATTTCACATAGCACAAATACCCTTTGGAAAGGTATGAATCCAATGATTCTCCCACCAGCTATGAGTAAATAGTAGGACAGACTGGGTTCTTCAGCCTTGGTGAGGCAACTAGTCAAGGAGAAGGAAAACTTTGAATTCAAAACCTGTTAAACTCCGCTTAAAAAATTGACCTTGTGTCATATCCTGCCTGAGCAGAGGGGTTGGTAAATATGATAAGTATAATAGAAATAAGAGGAAAAGTGATAAATCAAACACTTACAACAGGTTTATATATATATATATATATATATATCTATATATATATATGTGTGTGTGTGTGTGTGTGTGTGTGTGTGTGCGTGTGTGTGTGTGTATTATATATACGAAGATCATTAAATAAGTTTCCAGACTTTTTTCGTATGGGCATTTTTATTGATAGTAAACACAATACTCTAGTCCTCTTCGAAGTAATCTCCTCCGGCTGCAATGCACTTGTACCGTTCCAACAACTTCTGGAAAGCATCATTGAAGTCCTCTTGTGGGAGTGTGTCAATGACCTTCGTCACAACCTCTTTCATCTCCTCAATTATCTCATAAAGACAGCCTCTGAGCTTAGGAATAACCAAAAGTCACAAGGAGCAAAGTCTAGACTAGGAGGCTGAGGAACTGTCTTGATGCCCATCTTGGTTAAATAGTCTGGGATAAGGATGGAGTTGTGGACTAGTGCATTATCCTGGTAGAAATACCACTGACCCTATTTGAAGAGTGCTGGCCTCTTCCGACGGAATCTCTTCCTGAACTCCCTTAAAACCTCAACATAGTAACCTTCACCCTAACCCTAACCCTTTGGCCAATTAACTCTGGTGTATTGACTTTCTACTGCTCCACACCTCTCATCATCTCTCACAGACTCCCTTCCTTGAATCTCTTATGCCACTCAAAAACTCATGCGCGATTCATGCAAGTTGGTCGAAAAGCAGTCTGAAGCATTCCATACGTTTCTGTGGCACTTTTTCCAGTTTAAAACAGAATTTTATTGCATATCGTTCTTCTAAAGTCCAGATTGTATTTTTGAAATTCACCAGCCGTGACAATCAGGCTTTAGTAGGGTGTATTCGAATTCCTTCTGTAGCTGTTGATTTGAACCTGAAATCATAAAAATTGGTCAGTCATTTCATAAGATGTATAGCAATAAGATACTGAATTTTCAAGTGTCTACGACAATTTTAAATGCCTGTACAAAAAAAGTCTTGAAACTTATTGAATACACCACGTATATATTATATATTATATATTTTATATGCATATATATTAGAATTATCCGGAAACCTTGTTTGGTCGTGAGAGCATTATGTATGATCAAAAGGCAGCCATATTTATCCCTTTGCCCTTTGTCTGTCGATAAACCCACCAAAACAGAAAAATATAATCTAATGGCTTAATTTCCATCTTTATGCTCAGAATTTTATACTCTGGAAAAAGGAAATCATATTTTAACTAGTTCTATAACCTAGTTTATTTATAGGGGCACTACTCACGAATAGTGTATTCGGCTGGAATTGTCTGTCGGAGCCTATCTTTCTCTAGGTCTGCAACTAGTTTGAAATCAAAAATTCCCTTCCACTAAACCAGTAACCAAACCAAAGGTTTGGTGGCTGTGTCAGTGGCAAAATTGTATAATCTGTTTGATTTGGTTTCTTTGTTTAATGGCATATCAACCTTTGTAGGTTATTTAATGCCAAAGTTATTCTCCTAGAAGAACATTAGTGGTACAATTTAACCCATAGCTGAGGGGATAAGGGGGTTCATACCTTTCCTAAGGGTATTTGCCCGAAAGTGAATGTAACAGCGCGACTGGAGTACGAACTCGCTTACTACAATTCCGCAGCCCATCGCTTTAACTATAACACTACGAGGACACCCGCCTCTGTATAATCTGTGCGTCGAATAAATAAAAATTGAATATACCAAAGCTGAAGAGCCTAGTCTGCCCTACTATTTACTCATAACTGGAGGAAGAATAGTTGGATTCATGCCTTTCCCAATGGTATTGCTGCTATGTGAAATTCAAACAAATTTGAACTGAGGTAGTCGAGTCCACTTTCAGTGACAATAGTCATGGCGCCACAAGCGCCTCCAGACATATATATATATATATATATATATATATATATATATATATATATATATATATATATATATATATATATATATATATATATATATATATATATATATATATATATATATATATATATATATATATATATATATATATATATATATATATATATATATATATATATATATATATATGGAAGAAAATAATGGATTGTAATCCGACAGTTTGTAAAGAAAAATTGATAACAAGGTAATCCAAGTAGAAAGAGAGATTTATTGAGAGATGAAGTCAACACTATAGCGTTTCGGTGCTACTGAACCATCATCAGTACAATGAGGGGGTTATATGAGTGATGTTAAGTTAACGATTGATGTGTAAAAAGTGTAAAAAATATATAAAATCTTTGGAAAATATGTATAACAAACGGCCGACTTTTTCTTGACATAAACAGCCAACTTTCTCGTTATACATATTTTTTATAAATATTTTACACTTTTTACACATCCATCGTTAACTTAACATCACTAATATTACCCCTCTTAACCTTGATGATGGTTCAGCAGAACCGAAACGCTATCGTGTCGACTTTGTTCCTTATATATATGTGTGTATTTATATATATATATATATACACACACACACACACACACACAAACACATATATATATATATATATATATATATATATATATATGTGTGTGTGTGTGTGTGTGTGTGTGTGTGTGTGTGTGTATTGGTTTGCGTCATGATTTCTATTTTTCAAACGCAAGTTATAACTACGCAATGTTTAAACGCCACCAAATTACCTGATTAAAAAGTGCCTTCATCGGTCATTCTTATTTCAGTAATGGGAAACTGAGCATCACAGTTTAATCTATGATCTAAAATGGAAGAACTGAAAGTGCATATTCAACATGTAACATTATGGGAGTTTTAAAATTTTTAAAAGAAAATTTCTGACCGCTAAATTCGACTGAACGACCACTAAATTCGAAACTGGTTTTCACAGTTTCGTACTGGTGATACAACATTGAGCGATGAACCAAGATCAGGATGCTCGTCAGAACTCTATCACCATTCTCGAAGAGAATTAGTGGAATGAAATCTGAGCAAAAATACTCGATAATCAGCACTTGACCACAACGTATCCCAATCTACGATCTGCCGCCACTTGAAAAAGATTGGAAAAGAGAGCAAGCTGGATATTTGGTTTCTTCATGTTTTCAATGAGTTGTTTTGAATATGTGACTTTCTATATTCTTCTCATTGAAAACAGAGAAATTACCTATTTCTCAATGATATTATTTCAGATGACAAAAATGTGTCTTTTACGATAATTTTCAACGCAAATGGCTGTTAATTGACAAGGATGGATCACTGCAATCTACCCTTGAAACGGGGCTTCATGGAAGAAAAGATATGCTGCGTATATAGTGGGAATAACCACAGTATTATTCATTTTGAGTTTTACACTACAATGAAAGGTTTCTGTAACCATATTTACCCAACCCCTCCGCTTAGGCAGGATATGACACAAGGTCAATTTTTAAGTGGTGTTTAACAGGTTTGAATTCAGAGTTTTCCTTCTCCTAGACTAGTTGCTTCACCGAGGCTGAAGAACCTAGTCTGCCCTACTATTTGCCCATTGCTGGATGAAGAGAAGGATAACAAATTACCATTTTTGGCTGTATTGGTTGAACGCA
Organism: Sepioteuthis lessoniana; assembly: GCA_963585895.1. Taxonomy (NCBI): domain Eukaryota; kingdom Metazoa; phylum Mollusca; class Cephalopoda; order Myopsida; family Loliginidae; genus Sepioteuthis; species Sepioteuthis lessoniana. Next base: position 6,578,521 of record OY757940.1, read on the forward strand.
GTTCGTTTATTTTCGTAACTAGTATATATAGAAAACCTACGTTCACCGGTTTGTATTTGAGTTGGGATGCTTTTGCTCCAAAGTCCAGAAAGGTTAACCCGATCAAATGTCTCACATTTAGGGCTCTAAAGATTTGTTCGGATAACAAGATTAAAAGCGTATTTAGACAAATTAAAAATTTATTTTTGAGTAATAATTATCCTGAGGAAGTTATCGCTGACACCATTAACAAAACTTTTAATAAGTTTAGGAATAACATCCGGTCATTTGGCCCTTCTAAATGCCCAGTTTATGTTAGACTTCCTTGGATTGGATCTCCTAGCCAGTTGATTGCCGATAAGGTTTCTTCCTCTGTTACTGACTGTTATAATGCGGCCAAGGTTCGAACCATCTTTACAACTTGAGCTGTATTTCGCCCTCTTCGTAAGGATGTACTCCTTATCTTCCAACAAAGCAATTTGATTTATAAATTTCAATGTTGCTGTAATGCTACATATATAGGGCACACTTCCCAACGCCTTGAGGTTAGAGTTAAACAGCATGTTCCACGAGATATCTGTAACCATACAACATCCGGGCATTCAAAATTGCTCGATTCTGCCATCTGTGAGCATTTGAATGCCCTTAAATAGTTGTATGGTTAATTACAGCGATAAGTGTTTTGGTCTTGCGTAGAGCTAGGACTAGGCAACATCTCATTGTTCTAGAGGCCATTCATATTCTATTTAATTGGCCTTCTCTATGCAAACAAAACCCTAAACACTCTCTTAATCTATTAGAAGATATTTCGTGCTTGACTTAAGGTGGTTTTAATTTTTTTTTTCTCCCTCTTTGCCTGGCTATCATTTTTCATCTTCACCCAATTTTTACTTAATCTGATTTTATATTGTTGACTTTCAAACGACTTCCGAAGGTTGTCGCTTGACAAATCTTAGATTAAAGGACCCTTGCGAATCTCCTATTTTCACATATGTCTTTAAGTATTTATCTTTTTAAATCTGCATGTCCCAACAATATATATATATATATATATATATATATATATATATATATATACAAGTTATCAATGGTTAAAAACTTATTGATCGTCGCTTGACAAATCTCGAATGAAAGGCGACTTCAATAAAATTCTCTATTTAATTTTTTTCTCTTTCTTTCAAGTTATAAATCTCCTGTAGTTTGCATATGATGTCTCTAAGTTTTACATTTTCTTTGTTTTTTTAAGTAGAGGAATTATATTGTGAATTGAATTACCATGACCAGAAAATCCGGCGAACACTTCCGCACGACATACGGAAACACTGGATAGGTATTTCGACCTTATTAGGTTACATTAGCAGTGTATACAGAGATCTCCACCACTGAAGATCGAACCAGCGACCACAGATTGCAGAGTCAAAACTCTACAACTGAGCCATCAACCCATATCGCACACAAACGATGCAAAATTAACTAGTCATGGTATTGTGCGACCAATTAACCTGAATGTGTCTTGCGAGTTAAATCCATACTCTTTACAGAGGACACGGTCACCTTCTGGACCTCGTCTCCCCAAGAGTATTGGAAGTATGTATCCGCATAATTACTATAACTTCAAGGGCAAGGATATAGATCTACATTCTCTTTTTTAAGTAGAGGAATTATATTTTGAATTGAATTGTCTCTAAGTATTTTCCTATATATATATATATGATATCCAGGGAAAATGAGTTTGGAATGATTTTATTTAAGAATATATAAAAGGATTCTTATAAATCTCCAGGAGTGCTCAATGTATGATAGTTAATATATAAATTTCTCACTGAGCAAATTTCCATATTATTGAAAAAACTCAACAAACGGTCATTTGACAATTATAAATTTATTTCAGCCGGCAAAGAGAAACCAGCTTCTTCAGATAGCAATCATATGATGGAGAGAAAACAAATTTTATATATTTTCAATGGACTTTCACCTGAGGCACAAAAAGATATGGGGCGATAAGTTTGTATTAAAAACGGATGCAATGTCACTGTCTGGTGTCATCACATGCACTAAAATGTAATAGCTCTTCTCATGAATTGATCAATCTTGGTAGCCGATAACGTATATGTATAAATATATACGTAAAAAATCCTTCGCTAACTCTGGGGTAAGATATCCGAGTGAAATAAAGTCAGCCGGTTTTCGAGCCCTGTTTGAAGTATCATGTGGGTCTAGCAACACTGAAGAGTTGTGATACAACTAAAGAACTGTGGATAACAATGTATACATAATCAAGTTTAGCCATTAAATAACTTACAATGGTTTAAATGACATAAAAACCAAATAAACTACCTCTGATAGTGAGCCTCCAGTCCGGAAGCTCTGGAGAATGTAGAGTACCACTTACGATATTACTCCCTGGTCCACTCTGACCCGGAGTGGTAATACAAGTTAGGGTTCCATATATGGGTCAAATAGAAATGTTTAATAATTTGACATTCTTAAAATTTTTCTATTGTGTGCAAACAAATGAGCACTGGTTCGTTTAAAAATAAACTCACCAATAAACTATTCGCCCACAAAACATATATAAACTATATATATACATATATGCAGGATTTGGCATTAAATAACACGCAAGGGTTGATATGCCATAAAATACATCCAACCAACCATTCATACTTACTTAAAAGTGATCAGCCAATGTACACAACATGTCATGCTGCTCATGCATCTTGACTGAATGAACACATCTTGCCAGGCTGCACTCACATCTTGGCTGAATGCACACATCTTGTCATGTTGTACTTACATCTTGGCTCAATACACACACATTTTCAGGCTGCACTCACATCTTCGCTTTATGCATGGATCTTACCAGGCTGAACACACATCTTGACTGAATGCACACATCTTACCAGGCTGCACTCACATCTTGACTGAATGCACACATCTTACCAGGCTGCACTCACATCTTGACTGAATGCACACATCTTACCAGGCTGCACTCACATCTTGACTGAATGCACACATCTTACCAGGCTGCACTCACATCTTGGCTTAATGCACACATCTTGCCATTCTGCACTCACATCTTGACTGAATGCACACATCTTGCCAGGCAGCAATCACATCTTGACTGAATGAACATATCGTACCAGGCTGCACTCACATCTTCACTGAATGAACACATCTTACCAGGCTGCACTCACATCTTGACTGAACACATCTAACCAGGCTGCACTCGCATCCTGACTGAATGAACACATCTTGCCAGGCTGCACTCACATCTTGACTGAATACACACATCTTGCCAGGCAGAAATCACATTTTGACTGAAAGAACACATCTTGCCAGGTTGCACTCACATCTTGACTGAATGAACACATCTTACCAGGCTGCACTCTCATCTTGACTGAATGAACACATCTTACCAGGCTGCACTCATATCTTGACTGAATACACACATCTTGCCAGGCAGAAATCACATCTTGACTGAATGCACACATCTTACCAGGCAGCAATCACATCTTGACTGAATGAACACATCTTACCAGGCTGCAACCAGATCTTGACTGAATGAACACATCTTGCCAGGCTGCACTGACATCTTGACTGAATGAACACATCTTGCCAGGTTGCACTGACATCTTGACTCAATGAACACATCTTACCAGGCTGCACTCACATCTTGACTGAATGCACACATCTTACCAGGCTGCACTCACATCTTGACTGAATGAACACATCTTGCCAGGTTGCACTTACATCTTCACTGAATGCACACATCTTACCAGGCTGCAATCACATCTTGGCTGAATACACACATCTTGCCAGAGACTCGAACCCACTTGTGAATTTTTGCTAGTCTGGCTTGCTAAACATTACACCACCTGAGGTCTCCTCTTTTTCTTTATAGTAGTTTTGACGACTTACAAAGAAACTAAGTTGTTGAATGTCCGTTCAATGGTCTTGACACAATAAACAAATGGCTATCGTGCCTCGAGTTGACAGAATTCAATATCGCTTCCACTGCGCTCGTAACTAAATGATACGCTTGATATTGCACTCCGAGATCGGTCTTGAAGAAGTCATCATTTAAAGTATCACCTATCCGAAGCTGAAGTGAGAGGTAACGTGCTCTGTGAATCTCAGCGTATATATATATATATATATATATATATATATATATTAAGCGGAGTTTATCAGGTTTGAAATCAGAGTTTTACTTCTCCAAGACCGGTCGTCATACTAAGGATAAAGAGCCCATTCTGCCCTAATATTTATCCATAGCTGGAGAGAGAATAGTTCGATTCATATCTTTCCCAGGGGTATTAAAACTATACATATAAATATATATATATATATATATATATATATATGTGTGTGTGTATATTAGAAATCACAGACAACCCGATGTTTAAAATATATCATTGGTATCTGTTTACAAAACCGCCCAGTCGGCTGGAGCTGTAGAATACACTAACTGTACTTCTGCAGAAGGATAAGACCCCTATTACCACAAGTGTTCTGCATAAGTCACTAAACAACGTTATGATAAGGCTTCAATTTTGGAGCGCTGCCATTACTCTCAGGTCCACTTTAACCCTGGGTATTAGTTCCTTTTAAGGTCCTATTTATGAGTCAAATAAAACTAGTTCCCTGGGTATGACATTAAACTGCATCTGGTGGTGAGACTCCTGTACAGGAAAGTTGAGGAATGTGGATTACTCCTTCATTGCCATTACTCTCAGGTCCACTGTGACCCGGAGTATTACTTCCTTTTAAGGTCCTATTTATGAGTCAAATAAAACTAGTTCCCTGGGTATGATATTAAACTATATCTGGTGTTGAGACTCCTGTATAGGAGAGTTGAGGAATGTGGATTACTCCTTCGTTGCCATTACTCTCAGTGTTATATAATTAAGGAATGATTTTTTTTCATATCAATCATTTTTCGTTAATCATATTTTATCAGTTAGTTTGGTTGAGCTTTAAACTATTCGGGTTAAGAGTTCAGGTGCATTGTCAATTGGTACAGTTTACGCTTGCGTGCAAAGGATATGACAATCACCATTGTCATGATAAACCCCCAGACAGGAAATGAGGCTGGAGCTTGGATGACGCCATGACCGGGAGAGATGGTCCTGAGAATTTGAGGATTTTGAAAAAGAGTCAGTTGGGAGTTGACATTGGACCATGCAGGCAGACAGTTGAGTTCTCTGCCAGTGGGGCATAGAGAATTGAGTTCTCTACCATTGAGGCATGTAGTTGGAGTTTTGCAGATCTCTACCGACAGAGATCTTAAACATCACAAGATGCGCCGCGCGTTGGGGATGGTTAGCATAGTAAGAATTGTGTCTCTCTCCTCGTGTCTAAGAACCGAACTCAGCAGTCAATAAAACAGTTCGTACCTGAACAACAGAGTCTTTCTATATTTGTACATGTATTTGTATTGTGTGTTTGCATTTGTGTACGTGTAGTAGACAACGTGAGGTCCACTTTGACCCAGAGAATTAGTTCCTTTTAAGTCCCATTTTTGAGTCAAATAAAATCATTTAATCACTTACTATACTTAAAACCATTTTGCTGTGTGTAAAGATGTAACACTATGTAGGTGGTCCGCCAAGCAGACGATCCCTTTGTCTGTTTTGGCGCGAAACCAAACAAAGGCCTGAGCCCGCGATCTCCACGTGACCGGAAGTAGGAAGGGAACACCAGTGAGGAATTGGATAAAGGGACTGAGAGAAGGCAGTTAGTTAAGGGGGACGCGAGTGGCCAGTCGACACCGGACAGCAGAAGTGACCAGTCGGCATGAGAGAGAGTCCAGTAGCAGTGAGGGAGACTGGTCAAGATGAGGCAGCACTCCTCGTGGGTTGTAGAATTTTCGCTAGAATCTACGCTAGCATTAGTCTACATATGCACACAGGAAATGCAGAGTGTTACATAACTCCCTCTCTTGCACCTTGAGTTAACCCAAGTATTTTGTTCGTTTGTTCTCTTTCTTCCCACTCCATTGATTGTATTTCTTGTAGCTATGAAGAAATGTGCGATACCCCTATCGGAACCACTAGTTGATCACCGGCCAAGAAGTGAAATGGTTTGAAGAAGTTGATGTGTCGGGGGGCCGAGGGGGTATCGTCACAAACAAATAAACAGCTCATTTTCAAATAATGTAACCGGCAAACTATTCATTTTCAAATCATATATATGTATATATGTGTGTGTGTGTGTGTGTGTGTGTGTGTGTGTGTGTGTGTGTGTGTGTGTGTGTGTGTGTGTGTGATGGACTGCTATCGATAAGTTATCGATCATATGGAAGTCTAACCTATCCGATAAAATAAAACGCGATTTCTTCCAAGCAGCGATTGTGTCAATTCTACTGAATGGATATACCACATGGAAGCTGACGAAATATTTAGAGAAAAAGTTAGACGGGATCTGCACAAGAATGCTAGGAGCTATATTGAACAAATCCTGGAAGCAACATCTCACGAGACAACAGTTCTGCGGGCACAAACCTCCTATCTCTAAAACTATCCAAATAAGATGAACAAGGCATGCAGGACACTGCTAGAAAAGCAAGGACGAGCTCATAAGTGGCATTCTCCGATGGACCCCTTCACATGGACGTACCAGTGTTGGCCAACCAAGAACAACATTCCTACAACAGCTATGTACGGACACGAGATGTAGTCAAGAAAACTTGCCAAAAACGATAGATGATAGGTGTTGTATATTGACCCTCGACCGAGCCGTCAATCAAGAGATGCGCCTGTGTAAATAAGCGAAAGCAGGTGGACGGCAAACAAAAATATAACCAGGACACAGACGGCTTGAGTTAGAGTCAGTTGCTGTTGCAGTTCGAGTCAATTGGGGACAAGATACCAGCGTGAGAATCAGCTTGCAGACTGAGGACTGGCGGCCCTTAGTGAACCACGATTGAGCAGCCCAGCCAGAATGCGAAAGAAGTGCTGCTATGGCCAGAAGAACTTGGGGTCAATATGTAGCAGTCTGTCCCCGTCTCCAACTTACCTCTTACACACAACCAACGTCAACCCTTTCGAGAATAAAGTGAGAGATATGTATTTTTTATAAAGAAGTGTGTTCGTTCGTTCATTGAAGTTTGTCATTATTGTTGATTATGTTCTGCATATATTTATAGTTATATATGTATTATGGTTGTGAGTACACAACATAGGGACGAATGGCAAGAAAGAGTCAAGGAAATCCATGCTAGCTGTGTGACTTGATGATATATATATATAATTTGGCATTAAATAACTTACATACCAAAATACACAACCAACCAAAAGAACTATTTATAAAGGTCTGGAGTGTGATGTTTATAATTATATTCACTGAGCAGAATTTTAACTCTTGATATAAATTATTGGTTTGTATATAATATAAATCTATTATATAATGCAATATATAATATAATATATATAATTATATATGATTTATATATTTAAAATAGAAAGGTCCACGAAGAGATTTATATTTTTTGAATTCATTTATTTTGTTCTTACATACGTGTTATATATATGTACGTTTCCAGCTTGTTGCTTTCGTCAGAGAACATGTGTGGCACAAGGCCTTTTAAATGGGGTACTCAATAAGACTTGAATTCATTCCTGTTTCCAGTATAAATGACTCTTGTCTGGTCAGACTTATTTATATAAGGGTCTTTGTTCCTCTTTCCTGGAGTGTGTTTACTTTAGTCTGATTTACCCTTCTTTGATATTTGATATGCTGTGTGTGTGTGTGTTGGCATGGTTTGGGGTTTCACTAACGGCCACCGGACATTGGCATAATTGTTAGAGTGTTCGCCAATGGCCCGAGAGACCTGGGTTCAATCCCACGTCGAGTCATATCAAAGACTTTAAAAATGGTACTTGATGCCTCCTTGCTTAACACTCAGCATTATAAGGTACCGATCAAGGGTAAAGTGGAGAAATCCTGGGAAAGAGTAGCGCCCTTCCCTACATCTTGGTGTAGTAGCTATCGAAAAGAGAGCCTTCGGGTCACCCTCGACTAAAGGGAGACAACTTTATTTCTACTTATATAATATGAATCATATATAATGAATTATATATAATTTTATTTGTTAATTATATATATAAACTATACAAATTATTTATAATTTATATATATATCATCATTATCATCATGTCACGCAGCTAGCACGGATTTCCCTGACCCTCTCTCACCATCCTTCTCTATCATCCATCACTCCCGGCAGGTCCCCCAGGTTACATCCTGTATCGGTACAGAGCTGTCGAAGACTAGTTCTTGCTGGACGTCCAATCTTTGCTCGTCCATCTGAAAGGGTCCACAGGAGTACATCGCTTATGAGTTCGTCCTTACTTCTCCAGCAGTGTCCTGCATGTCTGGTTCGTCTAACTTAGATAGTCTTTGTGATTGGTGATAGGTGGCGGTACAGCTGCTGTTTTGTGAGGTGTTGTCTCGAGAATAAAACGCGTTTTTTTTTTCCAAGCAATGGTTGTATCAGTACTGCTATATGGATGCACATCATGGATGCTAACTAAGCGTATGGAGAAAAAGCTTGACGGCAATTACACAAGAATGCTGCGAGCTGTATTGAAGAAAAATATATAATATAAATTATATACAATATAAAGATCTATAATATAATATAGTCTATGATATAATCAATAATATAATATAAAAAGTTGGCGACTATAGTTGAGGGTGACCTGAAGGCTCTCTTTTCAATAGCTACTACACCGAGGCGTAGGGAAGGGCGCAACTCCATTCCCTGGATTGCTCCACTTTACCCTTGATACGTACCTTATAATACTGAACGGAAAGCAAGGCAGCATCAAGTACCATTTTTTGAGTCTTTGGTATGACTCAACCTGAGATTGAACTCCTGGCTCCAGGACTATTGGTGAACACTCTACTCATTAGGTCATGGGAACAAATTTATTATAAAAATGTCTAGCAAAGTAAAAGATGTCTAACAAGTTAGTAAAGTTGACAACCTGAAGGCTCCCTTTTCAATAGCTACAACATCGAGGTGTAAGAGAGGGCACAACTCCATTCTTTGGATTGCTCCACTTTACCCTTGATGCGTACCTTATAATGCTGACTGTTAGACAAGTAGGCATCAAGTACCATTTTGCGCGTCTTTGATATGACTCGACCTGGGATTGAAGCCCGGTCTCCCGACTCATTGACAAGTGCTAAAAAAACTGATAACATACCTGGTGTCTTTTTTATTGACTCGCCAAATCAAGAAAATTACAAGTATATATCATTTTTCATTCATTTATAGAAAGTAATAATTGGTTGGTTGGAGAAAGGCAAGATATAAAGTCGAGTCCCTATTCACCAAAGACCAATATTAGCATTTTAATATATCCATCATTCGCAAGAAGCGCCAGATCATCCACGTAGTCTGTATCAATAAAGCGCTTTTTGCACCAGCTCAAGCCGAATTTCTACGGCATAACCAGGAGCAAACAGCAAAAGTCATTGGTCTCATCATGAATTTATATAAAACAAAGATCAGGTGTTTTAAACAAGATCGAACCATAAATGCAAACCTCTGAAATTAGTAAACCAGTTCATATACCTCGGTAGTAATATCTCATCTATTGAAAGCGATGACAGCATACGTATAGGTAAAGCATGGGCTGCTATTGACAGAATTAGAATATATATATTAGAATATGTTGATTATATCCCTAGCAGAAGGGTAAGACCACCCCACTAAAAAAGAGGGTATGACACTAAATTGCACTGGGTGGTAAGTGTCTAGTTCCAGAGCTCTAAGGTGTATGAAGTATCTCTTCATTGCCATTATTCCCAAGTCCCTTCTGATTTGGAGGGGTAGAACCTCCTAGGGTTCCATCAGAGGGTCAAAAAGATCTGTTTAAAGACTATTCCCTATGAAACTAAACCTTTGGGCCCAAAATAACCCTAGAAGGATTGACATGCCGTTAAATTCTGTCAGTCAATCAAAATGAAATATGGACTTTGCTTAACGCTATTTTTCAAATCATTTGTGAGCGCTTAGCCTATGTGATGAAAGAACGTCTATTAGCATCGAAATCTAAAGAAATTTACAAGTTATTTGTCGAAACATTATGGTTTTTAGAATATTAAACTTTAGGAATTATCTCAAGATATCAACAGCCCAGTCAGCTAATACACCGACTGCATCTCTCCAGCAGGGTAAGACACCCCCCCTAACGAGTGTCCTGATATGACACTAAATCATCTAGCTCAGTCTGCTGGGGCTGTAGAATACACCGACTGCGTCTCTGCAGAGGATTAAAACCCCTCAACGAGTGTCCTAGATATGACGCTAAACAATCTGATGTTGGGGCTTCAGTAATGCTGGAGCTTTTGGGGAATGCGGAGTACTCCTTCCTTGCCATCATACCAAGGTCCACTCTGGCTCGGAGTGGTAGCAGCTCAAAGGGTCTGATCTATGGATCAAATAGAACAGTTTGACGTTTTAACTGAGTGCAAACAAATGACTCATTCTAAATTGAATTGCTTGGAAAGAATTGTTAGATCATTTAACCGTATGTCAACAAATGATTGATGTTTAATTGAACTGTTAGTGACAAATCATATATATATATATATATATACGTATAGACCGGATTTAACATAAAATAATGTTGTAGGTGACTCATCTATGACCAGAATAATGGACTTACCCAAAGAGAATATCAATCAAGAACTAAGCTGGTAGAGCAAGAGAGCAGCAGCAGCAACCGTAGTAAGCACCTTGCTAGTCTTCGTGTACGTTGAACCAAGGTAACTCTCCTCAGAGACTTGGATACATTTGTGTAGCACCTCATATCTCCGTGTTGAGTTATTTATTTATTGACCCTTAATAATCGGTCATAACAAATAACATACAATGGTTGATATGCCTTAAAATCCAACCACACAAAGCCATATATATATATAATATATATGTATAAAGAGGATGTGACATTAAATAACTTATAACGGTTGATATGCAATAAAACCCAACCAAACCAAATCATATATATTTAATATATGCGTATAAAGAGGATTTAACATTAAATAAATTATAATGGTTGACATGCCATAAAACCCAACCAAAGAAAGTCATATATATTTAATATATATGTATAAAGAGGATTTGGCATTAAATAACCTACAATGATTGATATGCCATAAAACCCAACCAAACCAAATCATATATATTTAATATATGTGTATAAAGAGGATTTAACATTAAATAAATTACAATGGTTGATATGCCATAAAACCCAACCAAAGAAAGTCATATATATTTAATATATATGTATAAAGAGGATTTAGCATTAAATAGCCCACAATGGTTGATATGCAATAAAACCCAAACAAACCAAATCATATATATTTAATATATATGTATAAAGAGGATTTGGCATTAAATAACCTACAATGATTGATATGCCATAAAACCCAAACAAACTAAATCATATATATTTAATATATATGTATAAAGAGGATTTAGCATTAAATAGCCCACAATGGTTGATATGCAATAAAACCCAACCAAACCAAATCATATATATTTAATATATATGTATAAAGAGGATTTAGCATTAAATAACCAACAATGGTTGATATACCATAAAAGCAAACCAATTCAATCAAAAGTCAAGATGACATTGAGCAACAGAAACTATTTCCCTTGTCCGAATTATGAGGTCATTTACGATTTCCTGAAATAAAAAAACAAAAATCATGCTGACCATCTGATCCAAAGTTTTTTCACTTCTAAGAAGTATGAATCAGACGTTATGTCAGCAAATCAGATATGAAAAGATTATCAATAAAGAGGATAATCCAAACCAATCAAGGTCTATGGAATTCAAAACTCATACAAGCGATCAAAGTATTTTTACAATGTCAACCAGCTGTTACCACCTGTCTATTTATTCATCTATCATCTGATAAATCTAAATCAATATGCCTGCATATCGACATTCATATATATCGAACACCTGTCGTTAGTTTGTCCCGCAAACCATTGATAGTGAGTTCGATTCTTCGGTTTCTTTGATTAATGGCATATCAACCTTCGTGGGATATTTAATGCTGAAACCATCTTTGTAGAAGGACACCGGCGATACTATTAAATTCATAGTTGAAGAGATAAAAGGGTACATGATTGTCCCAAGGGTATTAGTCTTAAAGTTAGCGTAATAACGCAACTGTAGTTCGAACTCGCTGACTTCGGAACCGCAGTTCAGCACGTTAGCTACTACGTCACAGGGACCCATTAAAAGGGGTTATCGAAAATTAAATTTAGAAGAATTCATGCAGCTGAAAGACATATCTAATTGTAGAGAATTCATATTTCAAAACTTCAAAAAAGAATGTGACAATTTTTTGGTCTTCCTTAAAATAATTATTAACATTTACAGATTAATCAAATTACGACAAATACCCTTGGAAAAAGATACAAACTTCCTTACCCACCCAACCATGGACTAAATAGTACCACTACAAGAAAGACATTGGCATTAAATAACCCACAAAAGTTGATATGCAGTGACGTCAACTTTCGGGGGTTATTTAACCGATACCAAACCAAATTTCCAATAAGAACTACTTTTCCCCAAATGGATTGACATGCCGTTAAGATCGATCGACAATACCTATCAGTTATTTAAAAAAAGGATTGCAAAAAAGTCATTCAAGCACAAGCTTATTCTTTTCGAAAATCTTTTCTCCCCTTTTTTTTTTTTTGCTTTTAGAAAGAATGTGCAATGTGACACGATGTTGGCATTCGTTGTGTGGGTGTGTGGGTGCCATTCAGAGGATCACTTTGTCTGTTTTGGCGCGAAACCCACACAAAGGGCCAGCGTACGAGATCTCCCATGAGACCGGAAGGACGAAGGAAGGAATGTCTGAGAGAAGAGGTGAGTTAGCAGAAGGGAGCAGAAGAAATCAGTCGGCTTTAAATAGCAGTCCAGAGAAGGACACAGTCGGCAGAAGGCAGTGAGAAGATGGGAGCAGGGCAGAGAAGAGAGTCAACAGAAGTCAGAAAGACTGATAAGATCTGTTGAGGCCGGGTGAGAATTTTCGCTGGAGTACACGCTCGCGTTAGCTCACAGAATGCACAGTGTCACAGACTTATCCTTTCTTGCGCTTGGAGCTGACTCAATTCCGTGTTTGTTCGTTTGTTCTTTTCTTCCACCCACTCGGTTGTGTTTTGTGTGTCCGTAAAGAAATGTGTAATACCCCAGGTCGGAGATGAGAGAAACCACGAGACGATCTGATCTAATGGCCATGAGTGGTTTAAGGAATCTGATATAGTAGGATCGGCCATCAAGGGGTATTGTCATAAAATTAGGTTTGATTTGCATAACGAAAACTTAAGAAACCCTTCTTCCTTTTCTCTCGAAGGTACTTGAAGCATTTTAGTTTAAAATTCATCAGATAACTTTAAACCAATAAACGATAATCATTATACATACAAACACACACGTACACGCACATGTATGGATCCAATTATGGATCCAATTATTCTGCCTCCAGCTCTGTGTTATTAGTAGGGCAGACTAGGCTCTTTAAGCTTGGTGTGGCAACCAGTCAAGGAGAAGGAAAACTGTATTCAGACCTCTTTGAATACAGAGTTTTGCTTCTCTTTGACCTAATTTGCCCATTCTTTCTAAAAAGGATAAAATTATGTATGATTTTTTTTACCTGTGCTCATATTCAGATTTTTTTTTCATAAATAATAGTAGTAATTCTAGTCAAGTAAGAACATTAAGTTTATATGTCCCAAAAATTTACTCTGAATTGTCCATATGGCGTAACGGTTATAGGCTTTGGTTCCCTAAGCTTCTAAGAAGACAATCATCTGGAGGTTACAGGTTCAATCCTGGCTACAGGCGAGTAACAATACAGGAATACTTAACACTTGTACCAGGTTATGGCTAACGGAATCAGAACAGACGACCCCCGTGGATTCAATAAAGGACGTAGTTCGAAGTTCCGTGAAAGTTCCCGAGTTCGACAAACACCTGAAGAAGGCCGATATGGCCGAAATAACAATAAAGATGAAGACAATAGTCCGAAAACCCTTAATGATAAAAATCATCAAGCTTCGCCTCAGAAATTTAGACAACTAATATATATATATATATATATATACGAAAAAATGCATAAATATATATATATATATATAAATACAAATATATATATATATATATATATATATATATATATGAAGGATATAACAATGACTCCTCATGGCTGCCAGGTGAATTGTAAGTCAGACATGTTTGTCGCCCAATATCAGATTAGCACCTTTGAGAGTCCCGTGTCATTCCTCTTCCTTATTTAATGCTGCAGTCGACCCCGACGGTCCTGAGCGTCAACATTGCAATTCCAAAAGATGCTCAAGGCAACCAATGTGCCCACACATGCATGCTACATGCAAAGCAATTCGCTTGCAATATGATTTTACCCAGAAATCAGCTCCTTCCTCAAGTAAATGTTCAATAATATCCAGTTAACAGTTTAATATTTCAACAGTAGATCGAGTTTTTAACAAGAGCCATAACATTAATTTGTAAGAATATTTTAGTTGATTTTAAGGGCACGTCAACCTGTCTGAGATTATTTTCGGGAATTGTATGTTTATTTTCACAGTTTTGTATTATTTCATAAGTTTTTTGTACCTGTCTATATGATATAAAGCATTCCTATATAATTCAAATGATTTGCAAACAGATCTGATTGAGCCATAGATGGGATCCTAACGTTTACTTACACTGCGGATCTGAGTGGACCTGAGAGTAATGGCAATGAAGGGGTAATCCACACGCCCCAGAGTTCCAGATGAAGTTTAGAGTCAGACCCAAGCTCCACATTTTTTTTTTTTTTTTGTGGGGGATACTGTCTATATATTCTAAAACCCCTGTCAAAAGAGGCCTGAATATTTTGTATCTCACTCAACATTGATGACCTACTAATTCAGCTTGTTATTGGTATGCATCATTTTTTTTTTTTTTTACCCATCCCTAATATTTCAGTAGAGAAACATAAAAACAGCAACAATAACACCACAAGTAGGACAGTCAAACAAGAAAACTCTACAGCATTTTACAGGCTCTTTACCAAAAGCCGCGAACAGATGTCAATATGGTGCCTACCTACGAAAACTTATCACCTGTGCGGAACAAGATTTGCTTCAGTGCTAATCTACAACTAAAGAAAAAACAAACGGGAAAAAAAATTATCAATGTATATTTTTGCTTATCCGAGAAACTGTGTCGTATCTTTTCTAACGGTGTTTAGATGCAATAATAATAATAATAATATACCTCTCTCTCTCTCTCTCTCTATATATATATATATATATATATATATATATATCTTACACACACTCTCTCTTACACACACACTCACTCACTCTCTCCCTCTTTCTTACATTCACAAACACTCTCTTTCTCTTATACACACACAGACTTATATATCTAACTATTCTCCTTCCAGATATGGGTAAATAGTAGTCCAGACAGACTCGTTTGCCTTGGTATTGTACTGGTCTAGGAGAAGCACAATCTGATTAACTCCTCTTAAAAATTGACCTTGTGTCACATCCTGCTCGTGCAGAGGGCTTGTCATATATATATATATATATGTGTGTGTGTGTGTGTGTGTGTGTGTGTGTGTGTGTGTGTGTATTTTTACGTGTGTATATATATATATATTTGTGTGTGCGTGTTTGTGTGTACGTCTGTGTATGTCTCTCTCTCTCTCTCTCTCTCTATATATATATATATATATATATGCGTGCGTGCGTGCGTGTATATATATATATATATATATATATATATATATATATTTGAAAATGTTGGACTTCCCAACGAAAGGAGACGAAGCCTCCCGTTTATTAAGAAATACGCAAAGACAAGTAAGTTTTCATATATACAGATCGTTTTGAAGTCATCCATGTTAGATGTTGTGTAAGAATGTATTTGGTATTTGTTTTTCCGAAAGGACAGTATGAAAGTAAATATGAAAATAGCAGAAAAACATAATCCAAATAGATGAATTTATTGTGAATTAAAGTCTACGTTAAACGTTTCGGTTTCAGTAAAGATCATTAAGACTTGGCTATCAAAATAATTCACAAAGCGATGGATGCTTGCTGAGATAACAGGAGCAAATGAAAAATATACAACGAAAAGATACAAATGTACACGTAGCGTTCATAATTTAAGAGTTAAGAACGCGTCAGGCAACATATTTGAAAATGTAGGACCACCCAAAGAAACGAGACAAAACCTCCCGTTTATTTAGAAATACGCAAAGACAAGTAAGTTTTCATATACACAGATCGTTTTGAAGTCATCCATGTTACATGTCGTGTAAGAATGTATTTGGTATTTGTTTTTCCGAAATGACACTGTGAAAGTAAATATGGATCAAGATCCGACATATATTCATCATAAAACTATTGTCTGTTTTTAATAGTGTAATATTCTAATAGTGGGACGGTTTTTATAGCCTCGTTTCTCTGTATATAATTCGAATCGTATACATCTTCGAATGCACTTTAATCTACGCATAGAAATCTACAAGAAAAAATTAAAATTCTCAATATTTTAACTTTAACTTTTAAGATGTTAAGTATGTTTTTAGAAATATGTCAGGAACGTTTTGAAGCTTTATTTTTTCGTAAATCTTTCGATTCGAGAACTCTCCCAGGAAACATTGTATAGTATAGATCCTTTTCTACAAGAAATGACAATAAAGCAAAATTTTAATCTTTTCGAAAAAATGCACTATATATATATATATATATAGTACATTTTTTTCGACAAAATTTAAAATGCAGATCTATAAGCACTACCTATCAAAAGTATTTGGCCATCTTCAAAATTTTTTTATTTCTCATCCTAAAAGTGTTATTTTTAATAAAACTAGTTAAGCACCACAGTGGTTTTATTCATTATACTAAATACAAGTCTTCCTCAGTAACTTTTTTTTTTTTTTTTTTTTTAAAGTTACTGAGGAAGACTTGTATTTAGTATAACCAGACATCTTTTGAAAAATTGATTTTTTTTTCTTTAGTATTGTGTATGAATAAAACGTTTTCCAAATGATACATTATACTATCACTTGAACTCACATGAGACCTATATTGTGTTGAATTACTGCTTGCTAGATACAAAACCTGTTTTACCTATGTAGAGAACAATTTCATTAGAGTCAACATTTTGCGTGACTTCAGGCTGACTGCCCAAATATCGCTGCACAGCTGAAACAATGTCGTAAAAAAAAGTGTCAACATCCACTGGGAGGAGAAAACCATGCGAAACTAGATATATGGCTGAATTACTGTCAAGAAACCAGTATTTAGGAAGAAAACATAATGTCAAAAGGTTCCAGCGGGCTAAGGCGCACAAAACTGGACATTAGAGCAGTTGAATAAAGTCCTTTTGACTGACGAACCAAAGTTCGAATTCTTTTGGTCAAATAGGCAAAGAATTGGTGAAAGAGCTGCAACCCCCTGTATCACACCAACTGTAAAACATGGAAGGGGCTCTATGGTGGTGTAGGGAGCTTTTGCCAGTTGAAAAGTCGGAGGTTTGCACCAGGTGAAGGACTGTAGCAGCCACAGATCTATTTCCTTTCGCGAATCAATGCCCCCGCCGAGCGATTCGGCCACTAATTGACCAATCCAGGCAGAGTGCATTCATTCCTTCTTCCTCTCAAGAACTATTTTTTCTAGTTCCTTTTTGGGTAGTATGTCGACGGCCAGAGAGCCATTAGCCGGCAGCCCGAATAGACATCTCTCATACCCACTGCTACTGATTCCACTTGGAACCCCATCGCTAAAGAACACGCTGCTGCTAGCTTCACACACGCTTCCTACAAACTAAGGACCAACATACTGACCAGCGACACAAAAGGGACACTTTCTTACTCTTACTCCTTTATACCTGCTACGATAATAAACCTTTCATTGTTGTGTGGTTTTAAAGAAGTTTCGTTATTCAGAAAGTGCCAATACCGCGTGGAGGTCACCAATTTAGTGTTTCGGGAAATTATTAATTTCTCTAACGCTATTATTCATTTGTGTTACCAAATGATTTATAGTGTTAGAGAAATTAACCATTTTCCGAAACACTAAAGGACAAATTGAATCAGACTGGTTATCAGAGCATACTGGAACATCACGCGAGTTCAAATCCTAGACGAGGTTGTCTGCATTTCATATACCGTAAAATACTTTTGGTAAAGGCATGAATCCGATTATTCTCCTTCCAACTAAGAGGAAATAGCAGGGCAGGCTGGAATCTTTAACCTTGGTATGACAACCAATCTAGGAGAAGGAAAACTCTGAATTCAAACCTGTTAAAATCCGCTTAAAAATTGACCCTGTGTCACATCATGCTTGTGCGGAAAGGTGAGGTAAATAAAAATGTATAAAATATTTTCTACAGTCCAATTTACAGTGAGTAGATGGAAGCTCTCTGAAACTGGTAGACAAATTCCCCTACCTAGGAAGCAGTGTCTCATCAACCGAAAAAGACATCGACACGCGGCTAACGAAGGCATGGACAGCTATCGATAAGCTATCGATCATATGGAAGTCAGACCTGACCGATAAAATGAAACGCAGTTTCTCCCAAGCAGCGGTCGTGTCGATACTGCTATATGGATGCACTACCTGGACGATAACAAAACGGCTGGAGAAAAAGCCAGACGGCAATTACACAAGAATGCTGCGAGCAATATTGAACAAGTCCTGGAGGCAACACCCCACAAAACACCAACTATACCTCCCATCACGAAAACTATCCAAGTTAGACGAACCAGACACGCAGGACAATGCTGGAGAAGCAAGGACGAAGTGATGTACTCCTATGGACCCCCACATATGGCCGAGCAAAAGCAGGACGACCAGCTAGAACATACATACAGCAGCTATGTGAGGATACAGGATGTAGCCCTGAAGACCTACCAGAAGCGATGAACGATAGGGAGAAGTGGCGAGAGAGGGTAAGAGATATCCGTGCTGGCGGCACGACATGATGATGATGATGATTATTGTTATTATTATTTACTTACCAAAACAAACAGAAAAGACACGCGCTTAGCGTAACTGTTATCGTCGTAGGAAATGGAATCGGAGACTCGGGTTCAAATCTTAGATGAGGCTGTCTGTCTGTGTTTCATTTAACGCTAATGAATCAACCTATCTGTTTTCCCCCGCTAACCGGAAATACTGAGACAGACTGGGTTCTTTAGCCTTTGTTAGGCAACCCGTACAAGTGAAGGAAAACTCTGAATTCTAACCAGCTGTACTCCGCTTACAAATTGACCTTGTGCCATATACTGCTCGTTGCGGAGAGATTGCCATTGTTATATTGTGTATGTTGTTGCAGGAGAGGAGAGAAAAAGAGAGGTTTGGTTTAATTTCTTTGCTTAATGACACATCAACCTTCGTGGGTTATCTAATGACAAAGCAATCTCTGTCGAAGGACAGTAGTGGTACTATTTAACCAATAGCTGAAAGAAAAAGAAGATACATACAGTAATGTATTTATTTATATATGTATCTTCATAGAGTACAAAAATTTAAGAAATTAAAAGTTTGCTCCTGATTTTAGATTGGTCGTGCACCTCTCATCTTTGTATGGGCCTCACACGCACAAAAATTAAGACAGAAATCGGAATTACCGTATTTGATAGCATATAAGACGCACCCCAATTTCAGCTGGGCAAATCAAGAAAGAATGCAATCAAAAATTTTCCTTTATATGATGTGTATAACCTTCGTCTTGTAAACGTTTTAGTTGAATAATTAGAATATAAAAATTCTGATTGTATTTATACCAATGCAATCTAAAGTTATCGTAAGAAAAATCTTAATGAAACAAATATAGTTTAGAAATATATATTCTGAATTTATTGCATATAATTTTAGTGAAACAAAGTAGTAAAATTAAACGTTATGAAATTGATATAATCATATATTGACCCAATCCCTCCGCTCGGGTAGGATATGACACAAGGTCAATTTTTAGCGGAGTTTAACAGGTTTTGAATTTGATTAAATTGATATAATGATTATTATCAATGATAACACTTTTAATTTGCATGATAGCCTTTTAAATAATGACAATAGGTATATGAAAGTTACTCTAAAGTCTAAGCTAATAGGAATTTCCAGGTAGATAATTTCGGCCGACTATTGTGAATTTTAAATCTACATATACTAACATACCATCAAATACGGTAACTCATTGCAGGGAGGATAAAGAAGTTCATGCCTTTCCCAAAGATATTTAAACCTACATAAGGCATATAAGACCCAGGGGAATTTTAAAAGATATTTTTAGTAAAAAAAAAGGTGGCCCTTATATGCCGTCAAATACGATAGATTTTTTGGCTTTTTTCTGGAAATCTGCTGCCGTTATGGTTCTTATTTCTGTATTAGGTTTAGAAATTTTTTAATAACTCTCGTATTTTTTTTGGGGGGGGGGGTAATTTTACTGGATGCACTCCCCCCCCTATCTCGTACTAAACGAGTTCGAACTTCAGTTTCACTATTACGTTCACTTTCGGACTAATGTCCCTTGAAAAAGGTATGAACCCCCTTATCCTCCCAGCTATGGGTTTAAACAGTACCACTGCTGATCTTCTCGAAGGATCTCTTTGGCATTCCTATTTGTTTTTTTACTCTTCATCATATATATATATATATATATATATATGTGTGTGTGTGTGTGTGTGTGTGTGTGTGTGTGGAGGATAAATGTATATAGGTAACGGTATACACCGGCCGAATGTCTAAGTTCGACCAAAAAATAAAGATAAAACGGATGTGTTTCATGAATATTTCTATTTATTTTTTAAAAGGTGCAAACTCTTTTATCCTTCCAGCTATGGGTTAAATAGTATCACTGCTGTTTAAAAGGACCTACACATCCTTCGTATAGACAAAAATACTCATGACCGATCGGGCTGTTTGATCGATCTATAATATTATATGAGATTAGATCGGTCCCTTTAACCAATCGGAGCGATGGACAGCGGAATCGTAGTAAGCGAGTTCGGACTCCAGTCGCGCTATTACGTTCACTTTCGGGCAAATAACCTTGGGAAAGGTATAAACCCCCTTATCCTCCTAGCTATGGGTTAAATAGTACCACTACTGTTCTTCTAGTAGAATGTCTTTGGCATTAAATAACCTATAAAGGTTGATATACCATAAAACAACCAACAAAACCACCCCTCCCTATCGTTGGAACCAAATTCAATCTTACTCATCCCAGATAAATTAACTGACAATCAAATAACAAAACATAATTATTATCATTAAGGGTTTTCGGACTATTGTCTTCATCTTTATTGTTATTTCATAAAATTTCGGCCGATATGTCCTCCGGCCTTCTTCAGGTGTTTGTCGAACTCGGGAACCTTCACGGAACTTCGAACTACGTCCTTTATTGAATCCACGGGGGTCGTCTGTTCTGATTCCGTTAGCCATAACCATAAAGATGAAGACAATAGTCCGAAAACCCTTAATGATAAAAATCATCAAGCTTCGTCTCAGAAATTTAGACAACAAACACCTGAAGAAGACCGGAGCACATATCGGCCGAAACGTTGTGGAAATAATAATAAAGATGAACACAATAGTCCGAAAGTCCTTAATGATAAAATTAATCAAACTTCGTCTCAGAAATTTAGACAACAAACACTTGAAGAAGGTCGGAAGACATATCGGCCAAAACGTTGTGGAAATAACAATAAAGATAAAGACAATAGTCCGAAAACCCTTAATGATAAAAATCATCAAACTTCGTCTCAGAAATTTAGATCACTAAAACAAAATCAATTTTGCATTGTTCATTACAATTTACATGGGAAAAGAATCAATAAACTGGAAATGTAAGGTACAAGTTTCGATGAAAAAGTTATAAGCTTCACCAAGATTTTAGGTTTGTCGTACACTTCTAACTTTTGTATGGGCCTCACCTGCACAGCAATTAAGACAGAAATCTAAATTAATTATTCTGGTTTAATAATGAATGGTTGCGTGTTGCTACAATAAAAAATATTCAATTATGAGTCTTCTTTCAGGGTAAGGCTTTGAACTTTCTGAAAAACTGCGCATGCGCGCTGGTGTGTACGTATTAGTTAATGTATGTGTGTTAATATCTAAAAACTTGCAAACAACACGACCCGTATGAATTATTTTCCATCGTAAATATTTGTGATAAACCGCGATTTTCGAGGACCCTTTTCAAAAAATTGGAACAGCAGCAGATGCGAAAGATTTCAAAGAGTTTCTTCTACTTTTGATGAATCCTTTTTTCTTAATAACTTTTCTCTTTTTTCTTTTCGACTTCAAATATGGTGGGATCTACAGAGCATAGATGGAATGTAGGCAGCTTGAAAGGACATACTTCAAGTTCTGCATAAACGAACTGACTTGTCCCAATTTAATCTTAACACCTGTTTCAACTTCTCAAAAAGGAGCCTCCATAAATTAGAAAATAGACAATTTACCAGGTTTATGTCTCGCAACGATCTGATAATCAGACCATGCTGGGTTTATGAAGCATCCAGTTTCCCGTTTTTTGTTTTATATATATATATATAAATATACCAATTTTACGAATATGATGAGGTTGGGCCATAAAGAAGAAATACATTTTCATGCTTCATTATCATCATCATCATCACGTCGCGCCATCAGCACGGATATCCCAGGCCCTCTCTCTCCATCCCTCCCTATCGTCCATTGCTTTCGGCAGGTCTTCAGAGTTACATCCCGTATCGGCACAGAGCTGTTGTCTGTAGGTTCGAACTGGTTGTCCTGCCTTTGTTCGTCCGTGTGAAGTGGTCCACAGGAGTACATCACTTATGAGCTCATCCCTACTTCTCCAGTAGTGTCCCGCATGTCTGGTTCGTCTAACTTGGATAGTTTTCGTGATGTGTGGTAGGTGGCCGTACAACTGCTGCTTTGTGGAGTGCTGCCTCCATGACTTGTTTAATATTGCTTGCAGCATTTTTTGTGTTGTTGCCATCAAGCTTTTTCTCCATTTATTTAGTTAGCATCCATGTAGTGCATCCATATAGCAGTATTGACACGACCGCTGCTTGGAAGAAACTGCGTTTTATTTTATCGGTCAGGTCTGACTTCCATATGACCGATAGCCAATCGATAGCTGTCCATGACTTTGCTAGTCACGTTATGATGTCTATCTCAGTTGATGAGACACTGCTTCCTTGGTAGGTGAACTTGTCTACTAGTTTCAGAAAGCTACCGTTTAGTGTGGAGATGTCGCCTCTTTTTCGTAAAATTTGTTATTAGTCCAGGTTAAAGGCGCAGTAACCCGAATACGAACTTTCTTAGACCTCATTTTTCCGATGCAAGTTTTATTGGCGAACGAGAGAAGTTTTGGCCAACGAGCCAGGACTACGTAATAAACTTAACTCAAAAATAATCTTTATACTAATTCTGCTTATTTGTCAGTTTGTTCGCGCGTTACGCTTAAAAAATAGTGAAATAAACCGCATCAAAATCATTTGCACAAATTGTCTTCTGTTAAAATAGAATGTAAAACAACAGGTTAAAAAAATAAGACAGATAAGTTGTTAAACCCTCAAGCACTTGGGTGGCCATTTTATTTTGAAAAATTCCATATATAAAGGGAAATAATCATGTTGGTTTTTATAAAATGGCCTGTTGTTGAGTAATCCTAGTGCATTGGCCGCTATGGTCGATAATCGTGTGTAGGTGTTCTGAAGATTGTTGTTGTTTGTTTGTTTGTATTGGTGTTTTTTGGGGGGATGTGATATCTCACTCCGTTGGTTTTCTTCTTACCCCCGTCTTAATTCATTGGCTTCTTCCGTGTGTATAAAAAGCTGCAAAAGAATTCCTGAAGGAAGGAAGCAAACAGAACACGATACCTTTTGAATTCTAACTTTATTTCTGAGTCCAACAACCAATCTGTGGGTGGGGAAATTTCTTCCTGAAACCAATAGAAATGGTCGCATCTCCCAGACAAGATGTTAAAAGGCACTAGTCGCTTTCGGTGATCGATAAGTCCAAAGTCGGTGTTTTTACGTTGCTTGTTTCGGCGTATCAGGCAACTTGACCTAACCAGTTATGTGTTCGCTGCTAGCGGCTGCATGAAAGAGGGTCCTTTCACTCCGAGGGGTACCGCTGAAGTGAAAGAGAATTCCTCTTTTGTGTATGAACGGTCCTTTTTCTGCGCATGCTTCGATCCTACTTCCTGTCAGGGTCTTCTGTGAAATTTTGCCTTTCTTGAACTTATTTTATTTATTTTATTTTCCTTTTTTTCTATCCACTACTCGTGTAAATCTAATTTGAAATTGTTGTAATGGTTCCACGATGAAAAAAATACGATATTTCATCTTAATAAATATCTAATCGTTCTAAAAATAGCCTTTCACCTGACACCAAAAACTACCATATTTCACCATACTAAAAATAGCCTTTCAGCTGACCCCCAAAATCAGTCAAGAACAGTAGCAAACAACTTCCCCTTTCCCCCTGACCGCGAAGGACTAAGGGGTAAGAGACCAGTTATAAAACCAGACATCGACTAAAATAGACTTATAATTTTCCTTCCTTAAAATTCAAAACTAGACAAAATCGAATGCTTTTCTCAAGAAAATAATACACACGCACACGACAATTAAGACATATAAGGAAAAATATAAAAAGAAAATTTGTATTAATGTTGTACCATAGCCCGATATGGATATGCGAAATGGACATATAATGTTCATATATATATACATAGAACATAGGATCTCGAAACACGAAAAACACTTACGACTTCTCAGTTCAGGTATGAAACTTCTTATTACCTTTGCGTTTAAAGGTTCTTCGACATAAGGAGAGAGATACACATTCTTTCTATCCTGGCTTTTTCATCTGCCCCCCCCCCAACACGTGTGGCACCCGCCACAAAGGTCTCCGCAAGCTAGCGAAAGCCAACCGTCTTCTCCCGAGGCAGTCCTCAACTGTACTAACTGACTTTTTCAAAATCCCAAAATTCTCCGCGCGCTTCCGGTGCGTGACGTCATTCGCACTTGCTAGCCCCCGTCTCCCATCTGGGCTATTGTGACATCTCTGAGTGACACGTCCGCTCAGCGCGCACGTGAATACCTGTGTTAGTGTTGCACCTAAGTTACCCATGCACTGAGCCGAAAGGTTCTCATCCTAACTAAACCCAAAGGCATAAAACGAAATCCCTCGGCCATTATGTTACAATGTAACCTTCCGGAATACTCATTTTTATCCATTTCAAGTTTGAAAAACATAGATTATACCCCGAACATTTTCTACCCGGAAGTAGCAGGAGTATCTGGGAGTAGCAGGGGCAGTTATACAGCCGCCACGCAAAAGTTTGAGGCGAATTGACTCATTGGCAGACCAGATGACAAGAGAGTAAAGAGTTAGCCGGGCAAGTCGGTTGGACAGCTCTCGCTGAACAACATACCAGCAGTAAAAAAGGTTCTCCAAAACGTTTTAAATCGTTAAAACGGAGCCGAAGTTAGTGGCTCTCCACTACATCTTTATCTGGGTCATTTTGAGTACTATTGTGCATGGCCCTCGTTGTTGTATTCTCACAGCCCCATTCGGCTTTACAGCCAGGGTTTCAGGCTGCTGCTGTTAATCTTGTGACCCCACGCTCTGCGGGTTGGGAATAGAATGAATCCTGCTGTTGACAGAAGAAGACGTGCCTAAATTCTTCTCACGATCAAGGAACTATCCGGTAATCCTTTTTTTTTTCACATATGCTGTATTCGACCATTTATTCAGGTCTTGTTACGTCTGTTTTCGCTGGTCAAACTTAAGGAAATCTTTTAAACTTTATAATCCTAAATAGATTTTGAGGAGGTGCCCGTGGTGTAATGGTTATCGTCGTAGGAAATGGACACGGCGACACGAGTTCAAATCCTGGACGAGACTGATAGCATTTCACATAGCACTAATACCCTTGGGAAAGGTATGAATCCAATTATTCTCCCTCCAGCTATGGGTAAATAGTAGGGCAGACTAGGTTCTTCAGTCTTGGTGAGGCAACTAGTCTAGGAGAAAGAAAACTCTGAATTGAAACCTGTTAAACTCCGCTTAAAAATTGACCTTGAGTCATATCCTGCCCGAGCGGAGGGGTTGGTAAATATGATAATCCTAAATAGATTTAATGTTCTGAGTATTAATTTTATTGCGGACATTTGTCCTCATCTTGATAGTTTTTTGTTTTTTTTTACAAAAGACTCAGCATTCCTATCTGAGGTTAATCACCTGAAGACGGCCAGAAATTTGACCGAAACGTAGTGAGAAAAAACCCCCTACCAAAATGAGGACAAAAGTCCGCAATAAAATTAATACTCAGATTAAGAAGCCTCATCCCAGAAAAGAATTCCCAATAAAGACTAAGATTTCACGTTATATATTTTTCTTCATAGCATTGATAGATTTTATGTTGATTTTAACCCGAACATTATGTCCACCCCCCCTCTTGCTTATATGTTCTGTCTATTTTACCTTTGTATGTCTCCTCTTCCCCTGTTCATTCCCCTATAAATAAACATTTCAAACCTTTGTTTTACTTGACTATTCTTTGTGTTAAATTTTTGTGTTATGATTGCTGGGGACTAGATATACTCCTAGACACACTAAAATTCGCTGTTGTCATATCACAGTACACAGGAATTCTTGGGTTATCAATACGGATTACCAGTTTAAAAATTAGACGTTTGAGCGTGAATTACATAAAACGTTGTCTCTACTTTCCAATGACGATATCATCTCGTCATACATACAGTTCAAGTTAACATTAATGAATTGATGATTCGTTTTTGTGATTCATTATTTTCCTCTTCTGTTATACAATATTGTGCAAATGAAACGCATCCACTTGTTTTTGATAGAAAATAAATTCACAGCTAAGCTAGATGTTTATAGCATGAATTTCTAAGCGAGTGCCATCAAAATATTCCTTATAATTAGGTCACAATATCGACTTACCAGCTGAGAAAAGTTGACACAAAGACTCTGGAGGCCTTAGCTAATTAATATGTATTTGCTAAAATATATATTATGTCAGATCCCAAAATACTTTCTATATTTGTATAATTAACTAGTCGAATTTCGGGTAAGATATTGTCTTTACCACACGTCTACCATTTGAGATACTGATATTCACTGTCAACCTCACCTCTCTTTGCGTCAGAACTCTCAATTATCCTTGGCCGAGAACGTAATTATATAGCCAAGCTTCAGGGTGCTCTCCAGGCCGTACTTCCCTATTATGTTTAACAAGGTAGGGTTAAGGTCAGAGGTTAAATTGAGAGAGTTGAAAGAGGGGATATTTGAAAACGGTCCCCTCTGAGCTCCTTGGAGAAGTGGAGGTAACGCAAACTAGTAATGAGAAATTTTGTTCTTTTGATAATACGAAACATTACTCGAGCAATCTGAAAGAAAGAAAAAAGAAAAAAAGCACAGGAAAAAAGAAAAAAAAGCACAGGAAAAAAGACAACGAACCGAATAATTTGGAATGAAAGAGAAAAGAAAAAAAAGGAGAAAGAACATGAAATGCAGAAAGGAGAAAGATTGAGGAAGATAATTTTGGATAATCAAATTGTCATGTTTCATTAGGGATCTTGTTGGTTGGTTTCTTTGTTTAATGGCATATCAACTCTTTTTAGGTTATTTAATGCCAAAGCCATTCTCCTAGAAGAACAATAGTGGTACTATTTAACCCATAGCTGGAAGGATAAGGGGGTTCGTACCTTTCTCAAGGGTATTTGCCCGAAAGTGAACGTAATAGCGAGACTGGAGTACGAACTCGAGTACTACGATTCCGCAGTCCATCGCTTTAACCATTACACCACGAGGACACCCCCTTAGGGATCTTGTGTCGTCAAAATGCAAATGAATTCATTACAAAAAAAAAGATGAATTTTACACCGTGAGAGTGTAAGTATTCGTAAGTATTCGTTTAGAAACCTTTGGTTGAACATATATGGAGAGAGAGAAAGAGAGAAACCGACAGAATTTGGCGTTAAATAACCTACAAGGGTTGATATGCCATAAAACTCAAACAACCAAAAAAAAACCCTGTCAGAGAAAACCACGATAATTTTTGTCGGGCACATATACACATTTTTTTTTAAATTTCTGTATCAGTCGATTTCACTCATTTTTTTGTTGTTGATGACGTTTAGATTGATTGATGATTTGATTGATTCTAACGCCATGTCAACCCGTCTAGGGTTATTTTATGCCTAGAGGTTAGGGAATTGCATTCAATGTATGCTCATATTCATATTTACCAACCCCTCTTCTCGGACAAGATATGACACAAGGTCAATTTTTAAGCGACGTTTAACAGGTTTGAATTCAGAGTTTTCCTTCTCCTAAACTAGTTGCCTCACCCAGGCAGAAGAACCCAGTCTGTCCTACTATTTACCCATAGCTGGAGGGAGAATAATTGGATTCATACCTTTCCTAAGGGTATTAGGCTATGTGAAAAGTGATCAGTCTCGTCCAGGATTTGAACTCGTGTCGCCGTGTCCATTTCCTACGACGATAACCATTACACCACGGGTATGTATGCTCATATTTACTTTTATATTGATTGATTGATTTTAATGGTATATCAAACTGTCTTGGGTTATTTTATGCCCAGAGGTTTGAGAATTGCATTTATTGTATGCTCATATTTACTTTTATAGTGATTGATTGATTTTAATGGTATGTCAACCTGTCCAGGGTTATTTTGTGCCAAGAGGTTAGGGAATTGCATTCATTGTATGCTCATATTTACTTTTTTGTATAGTTTTTTAAGAAGGTATTTTTTCATATCGTCCTATTGAATACAAATAATCTTTAAACAAATTTATATGACCTCTAGATAGTACCCTAACAGGTACAACCACACTGAGGTTATAGTGGACCTGGGAGTACTGGCAATGAAGGGGTGCTCCAGACTTTCCAGTCCTCCAGAACTGCAGCCTCAGCATAAGATTCAGTTTAATATCATACTCGGGATACCTTTTTTTGGTGGGGGGCGGTCCCACCCCTCTGCAGGGTATACAGTCTGCACATTTTTAGCCCCACCCAGAGGGCTAATGTCTTTTAGTACACTGTATTCTCTGAGTATTGATTTGGTGAGGAAAGGGGAGGCATTGAAAAAGCCGAAACGTTATTCGACTGCGGGGGTGAGGATGTTGACTGCTGGAACAGCAAAGTCCATAATTTGGTATATTCTGTTTTTTGTTTTTTTTTTGTTTTGTTTTTCGGGGGTTTTTGGTTTTTTTTTTTATTATTACAAAGTCTGGTGGTCTGGCTGAGATAAAGTGATCCGTTTGTAACTCAAAATCTCAGGGAAGATTGTGCCACTCATTCTCTAGGATAGATTCTGGGTTATTATTATTATTATTATTTACTTCTTTAAAGTTTTTCACATCAGTGTTAGCTGATGGTTTTTTACTGGAGTTTGAGCGACAGCAAATCTCCTCAAGTCTTCAGGACTCGTCTCAGTATTCTGGCCGTCCTCAGCAATGCTGTCGTTTGGATAGTCTCCACCCGTCCGCTAATTTCCAAGTCCTCCAGGCCCTTTAATAATCTTTTAGTTACTGTGCCTAATGCACCAATCACAATTGGCACAATCGTTACTTTCATGTTCCACAGCTTTTTTTTATTTCTCTAGCAAGGTCGAGGGACTTATCCTACTTTTCACTTCCCTTCAGATTTATTCTGTGGTCCGCCGGGACAGCAAAGTCGACAATTTTGCAGATTCTCATTTTTTTGTTGATTATTATTAAGTCTGGTCTTCTGGCCGGGATTAAGTGATCCGTTTGTATGTTAGAGGCCCATAGGAGTTTATGCGAGTCATTTTCTAGGACAGGTGCCGGGTTGTGCATATACCATTTGTTTGTATGGTCGAATTGAAATTTCCTGCACATTTCCCAGGGGATCACCGTGCCGACCCAGTCGTGTCTCGCCTCGTACTCCTTCTGTGCTAATTTGCTGCATTCGCTTATTATGTGATTGATCGTTTCGTCTCTGTCATCGCATAGCCTACATTTACTGTTTTGTTGCGTCTTATCTATTCCCGCTTTGATATGATTGGTTCTTATGGCATTGTCCTGTGCTACTATTAGGAGGGATTCCGTTTTTCTCTTAAGGTTTCCTTTTCTTAGCCAGGTCCAGGTTTTCTGGTGTGAGATGTTCTTTATTAGACGTTTAAAGCGGCCATAGCGTTGTTTTCCTTCCCATTTTTGTTTCCTAGTTGTTGTCATTCTTTCGTTTATCGTGTTGTCCGTATCGTTTCTGGCGGTTGAAATTAGTCCTTGTTCGTGTTTATCTATGTAGTCTTCGAGCCGTTGTATGGATGCGTCAACGGTGTCTTCCATGCTGGTAAGTCCTCTTCCTCCCTGTTTTCTAGATACATATAGTCTGTCAACATCGTCTCTAGGGTGCAATGCCTTATACATGGTCATTAGTTTTCTTGTTCTTTGGTCCATTTGTTTAAGTTCCTCTCTGGTCCACTTGAGAAAGGGTCCCCGAATATCTGACTAGTGGCACAGCCCAAGTATTTATTCCTTTGATGAGGTTTCTGCCGGAGAGTTTTGTCTTGAGTAGTTTTCGCGTTCTCCTGAGATATTCTTTTAGGATCGTGTCTTTCATTTGCACTTGTTTGATAGTGTCAGCCTCCAAGATGCCCAAGTATTTGTAGGTTTCATTTTCATCGAGCGTTCTAATTCTCTCGTGATTTGGTAGTTCCATTTCGTCAGCCATATGTCGTTCGCCACTTTTCATGACGAGTATGGCACATTTCTTGCTAGTTCCTCACACCAGCGTTAGCTGATGGTCTTTCACTGGGGTAGATGAGGGCGACCCGAAGGCTTCCTTTTCAATAGCTACTACACCGAGGTGTAGGGGAAGGTCGCTACTCTTTTCCCTGGATTGCTCCACTTTACTCTTGATCCTTACCTTACAGTGCTGAGTGCAAGCAAGGAGGCATCAAGTACCATTTTTTGAGTCTTTGGTATGACTCGACCTGGGATTGAACCCCGGTTTCCAGGACCATTGGCGAACACTGTAACCATTATGCCAATGGCACACTCGGGTATGAGTGACAGCAATTCTCCTCACTTCTCCTGGACTCTCCTCAGTATTCTGGTCGTTCTGTTGTAGTTTGGATTGTTTTTATTCGTCCTTCAACTCCAACTCTTCCAACCCTCTTCACCAAATCTTTGAGGACAGTTCCAAGCGCGTCATGGTATCACCACCACTCTCATTTTCCACAGTTTTTTTTTTTTTTTTTTTTTTAGTTTTTTGGCAAGGTCCAAGTACTTGTTCCTCTTTTCGCTATTATTATTATTATTATTATTATTATTATTATTATTATTTATCTCCTAGCGTGTTTTGCACATTGGCATTAGCTGGTGGTCTTTCACTAGAATCTCCTCAAATCTCCAAGACTCTTCTCAATATTCTGACCGACCTTTTTTATTCAAAGTTATAGTCTAAGATGTCACATTGGTCTACCGTGGCAGTTGATCTTGAACACCTCGGGCAGTGTAATGGTTAGCAAGCTTGACTACCAAACCTGCAAGAGTGAGTTCGAGTCTCATTGGGTGCCACATTTGTATGGCCTTGTGCCACATCTAAGCAAAAAGCTTAGTAAATTACTATCAGTGTGCCTCGAATAGTGAAATAATTTGTCAGCTGGACTACCAAACCTGCAAGAGTGAGTTCGAGTCTCATCGGGTGTCCTATTCATATGGCCTTGTGCTACATCTAAGCAAAGTACTTAGTAAATTACTACCATGGCAGTAGGTCTGTTTTATTTTCACTTTCTGAAATGTTCATCAGTTTTCGTGAAATTTCTGTAAGTTTTACCGATTTATTTTTCCAATAATTGCATACATTTTCGTAAATTTCAGCTTTAGATGCAAAATCTCTTAATTATTATCATTATTATTTTTGTCATGTTATTTCTTGCAAGTTTCTTTTACACCAGCATTAGCTGATGGTCTTTTACAGGTGTCTGAGGGATGGCAAGTCTCTTCAGGTCACCAGGACTCTTCTCAGTATTCTGGCCGATCTCAACAATACTGTAGTTCTATTGGTCTCGATTCATCCTCTGATTTTCGACTCTTCTAGCCTCCTTTACAAGCCTTCGGGGACCGTTCCAAGTGCGCCAATTACAATTGGTATTGTTGTATATTGACCTCCGACCCGGCCAAACATGCCATTCCAATGACGGTGGAAGTGCATAGTCCATTGGCATGGTCGAGCTTAGCTGACGGTGTGGGACAGGGTTAAAATACCACGGTACACTCACAGACTGATGTACCGGAAGAGAGTGACCTGTGAACTGCATGACAGTTATTTCCGCTTGATGACGATCGAACATGCAATTTTAAGGACGGCGGAAGAGACACATCCCGATGGCCAGTCATGGGGAGATATCGAGTGGGCGATTGAACTATTATATAAATCGGTGAAGACAGGAAGTCCCTTAGTTTGGAGACCAGAGAAGTTGAAGACAAGATGTGGTAGAGAAAGCCAGCACTCAACAGAAAGCTGGGCCCCCGGGCCTCCGCTTGAGCAACCGAAGGGCCCCCGGGCCTCCGCTTGAGCAACCCTGAAGAACGTGAAAGACACAACGCTGATGGCCATAAGAGTGGGAGGTCAATATGTTGTGGTTCTGTTCGGTCTCCGACTCCCTCTCACACATAAACCTGACAAATAAAGTGAGAGGTATATTTTTCTAAAAGAACTGTGTCGTGTCGTCTTCATTGTGTCGTTATGATTCTACAATAGTATTACCATCACTTTCATGTTCCATAGTTTTCTTAGTTCTCCAGCAAGGTCCAAGTACTTGTCTCTCTTTTTGTTTATTTTGATTTTCACTCTGTAGTCCACTGGAACTGCAAAATCAACACTACGGCAAGTTCTCTTTTTTCTTTTTTTCCCTTTTTTCTCTTTTCTTTTTTGTTGTTCATTATCCTATTTACCAACCCCTCCACTCGGGCAGGATGTGACACAAGGTCAATTTTTAAGCGGGGTTTAACAGGTTTGAATTCAGAGTTTTCCTTCTCTTAGACTAGTTGCCTCGCCAAGGCTGAAGAACCTAGTCTGCCCTACTATTTACCCATAGCTGGAGGGAGAATAATTGGATTCATACCTTTCCTAAGGGTATTAGTGCTATGTGAAATGCAATCAGTCTCGTCCAGGATTTGAACTCGTGTCGCCGTGTCCAATTCCTACTGTTATATTTTGACCTTCGACCCAGCCCAAAACTGCTATTCCAAGGTGATACACCGGAAGGAAGTGACACATTCCAATGGCCAGTAATCGAAAGAGATCGCGTGGGCGGATTAAGGCTTATGATATGGGACAAGGTGAAGGTCTCATTGTGCCATTACAGTCATGCACCGGAAGAGAGTAACCTCTGAACTGCATGACAGTTATTTCCGTTTGATGACGATTAAACATCCGATTCAAAGATCCAGTAGGCGATCGTGAGGGCGTTGAGTTATTATTTAACTCAGTTGAGTTTGGGTCCCAAGCAGTTGCCAGCAGACTTCCAGAGAGTTAGGGACGAGATGTGGTAGGGAAGGCCACACCCGACCGAGGGGGCCCTCGGAAAGCCCCGATGGAGTGGACCCCAACCTCAAGAGAACAAGAAGGACACAACGTGACGGTCATAACAGTGGGGTCAAAATATGAAGTTTATGTTCGGTCTCCAGTATCCTCTCACATGCAACCCTTCAACAACCCTTTCGAACCCTTGCAATAAAGTGAGAGGTAAATATGTTGTTAAAGAAGCTTTCCTGCGTCCTTCATTCCTGCGTCCTTTATTTGTGCGTCTGTTTAATTATTGTATCGTTGTGATGATGCAGAGATGACTATACAACACTACGACGATAACCATTACACCACTGTTGTTCATTATCGCGTGGTTTGGTGTTCTGCCGGGGATGAAAGGATCTGTTTGTATCTCAAAATCCCAGAAACCTTTTTTTAGGACTGATTCTGTTTTGTTTATGTACCATTTTGGTAGAATGGTCAAATTTCAGTTTCTTGCACAATTCTCAGTAGATCACCTTGCCCACCCAGTCGTATCTAGTTTTATACTCCTTCTGCGCTCGTTTGCTACATTCGCTTATGTGATTAATCGTTTCGTTTTTGTAGCCACGAAATCTACACTTGCCTATCTGTTGCGTATTAGCTATTTTCGCATTAATATAATTGGTACTTACGAGGTGCATACGATAAGTTTCCAGACTTTTTTTCGTATGGGCATTTAAAATTGTCGTAGACTCTTGAAAATTCAGTATGTTATTGCTATACATCTTATGAGATGACTGACCAATTTTTATGATTTCAGCTTGAAATGAACAGTTACAGTAGCAATTGGAATACACCCTACTAAAGCCTGATTGTCTCAGCTGGGGAATTTCAAGAATGCAATCTGGACTTTAGAAGAACGATATACAATAAAATTGTGTTTTAAACTTGGAAAAAATGCCAGAAACGTATGGAATGCTTCAGACTGCTTTTATTTCCAAGTCCTCTAGTCCTTGTACCAATCCTTTGGTGACTGTACCAAGAACACCAATTAAAATTGGTATAATCGTCACTTTCATGTTCTACAGTTTCTTTAATTCCCAAGCAAGGTCCAGGTACTTATCCCACTATTTGCTTTCTTTTTATTTTACTCTGTGGTCAGCCGGGACAGCAAAGTCCACAATTCTTCAAGTCTCTCTTTTTTATTGATTATTATAAGGTCTAGTTGTCTGGCCGAGATTTGGTGGTCCATTCACACTTTATTTTATTTACTCAATAAACAAAATATACTAAATCTTCTTGTCAGTCTTATTTTTCTTGCAACCACACGCTTGTATATAACAATGCCAAAGCCATTCTCCTAGAACAGTAGTGGTGTTATTTAACCCATAACAGGGAGGATAAGGGGGTTCATACCTTTCCCAAGTGTATTTGCCCGAAAGTGAACGTAATAGCGCGACTGGAGTACTAACTCGCTTACTACGGTTTATCGCTTTAACCATTACACTACGAGGACACCCACTTAATAGGTAGAGTGTTCGCCAATGGCCTGGGAGACCTGGGATTGAACCCAGGTTTAGTCAAAAATGGTTCTTGATTCCACCTTGCTTAACACTTAGCATTATAAGGTACGGATCAAAGGTAAAGTGGAGCAACCTAGGGAAAGGAGTAGTGTCCTTCCCTGCACCTCGGTGTAGTAGCTATTGAAAAGGAAGACTTCGGGTCGGCCTCATCTACGGTGGCCATCTTTACTTTCACTTTTACACTATATCAACAGCATCGAATATTCTTTGTACTATTTTTTATCTGTACCTTTATATTATTTCGTTGTCGTTTGGTTATTGTCGAAGTACCGCGCTCTAATACGATGGCAGAATACATGTTTTTATTTTCTTATCAATGAACAGGTGTTATATAATTATATTATATTATTTCGTTGTCGTTTGGTTATTGCCGAAGTACCACGCTATAATACGATGGCAGAATACATGTTTTTATTTTCTTATCAATGAACAGGTGTTATATAATTATATTATATTATTTCGTTGTCGTTTGGTTATTGCCGAAGTACCGCGCTCTAATACGATGGCAGAATACATGTTTTTATTTTCTTATCAATGAACAGGTGTTATATAATTATATTATATTATTTCGTTGTCGTTTGGTTATTGCCGAAGTACCACGCTATAATACGATGGCAGAATACATGTTTTTATTTTCTTATCAATGAACAGGTGTTATATAATTATATTATATTATTTCGTTGTCGTTTGGTTATTGCCGAAGTACCGCGCTCTAATACGATGGCAGAATACATGTTTTTATTTTCTTATCAATGAACAGGTGTTATATAATTATATTATATTATTTCGTTGTCGTTTGGTTATTGCCGAAGTACCGCGCTCTAATACGATGGCAGAATACATGTTTTTATTTTCTTATCAATGAACAGGTGTTATATAATTATATTATATTATTTCGTTGTCGTTTGGTTATTGCCGAAGTACCGCGCTCTAATACGATGGCAGAATACATGTTTTTATTTTCTTATCAATGAACAGGTGTTATATAATTATATTATATTATTTCGTTGTCGTTTGGTTATTGCCGAAGTACCGCGCTCTAATACGATGGCAGAATACATGTTTTTATTTTCTTATCAATGAACAGGTGTTATATAATTATATTATATTATTTCGTTGTCGTTTGGTTATTGCCGAAGTACCGCGCTCTAATACGATGGCAGAATACATGTTTTTATTTTCTTATCAATGAACAGGTGTTATATAATTATATTATATTATTTCGTTGTCGTTTGGTTATTGCCGAAGTACCGCGCTATAATACGATGGCAGAATACATGTTTTTATTTTCTTATCAATGAACAGGTGTTATATAATTATATTATATTATTTCGTTGTCGTTTGGTTATTGCCGAAGTACCGCGCTATAATACGATGGCAGAATACATGTTTTTATTTTCTTATCAATGAACAGGTGTTATATAATTATATTATATTATTTCGTTGTCGTTTGGTTATTGCCGAAGTACCGCGCTCTAATACGATGGCAGAATACATGTTTTTATTTTCTTATCAATGAACAGGTGTTATATAATTATATTATATTATTTCGTTGTCGTTTGGTTATTGCCGAAGTACCGCGCTCTAATACGATGGCAGAATACATGTTTTTATTTTCTTATCAATGAACAGGTGTTATATAATTATATTATATTATTTCGTTGTCGTTTGGTTATTGCCGAAGTACCGCGCTCTAATACGATGGCAGAATACATGTTTTTATTTTCTTATCAATGAACAGGTGTTATATAATTATATTATATTATTTCGTTGTCGTTTGGTTATTGCCGAAGTACCGCGCTCTAATACGATGGCAGAATACATGTTTTTATTTTCTTATCAATGAACAGGTGTTATATAATTATATTATATTATTTCGTTGTCGTTTGGTTATTGCCGAAGTACCGCGCTCTAATACGATGGCAGAATACATGTTTTTATTTTCTTATCAATGAACAGGTGTTATATAATTATATTATATTATTTCGTTGTCGTTTGGTTATTGCCGAAGTACCGCGCTCTAATACGATGGCAGAATACATGTTTTTATTTTCTTATCAATGAACAGGTGTTATATAATTATATTATATTATTTCGTTGTCGTTTGGTTATTGCCGAAGTACCGCGCTCTAATACGATGGCAGAATACATGTTTTTATTTTCTTATCAATGAACAGGTGTTATATAATTATATTATATTATTTCGTTGTCGTTTGGTTATTGCCGAAGTACCGCGCTCTAATACGATGGCAGAATACATGTTTTTATTTTCTTATCAATGAACAGGTGTTATATAATTATATTATATTATTTCGTTGTCGTTTGGTTATTGCCGAAGTACCGCGCTCTAATACGATGGCAGAATACATGTTTTTATTTTCTTATCAATGAACAGGTGTTATATAATTATATTATATTATTTCGTTGTCGTTTGGTTATTGCCGAAGTACCACGCTATAATACGATGGCAGAATACATGTTTTTATTTTCTTATCAATGAACAGGTGTTATATAATTATATTATATTATTTCGTTGTCGTTTGGTTATTGCCGAAGTACCGCGCTCTAATACGATGGCAGAATACATGTTTTTATTTTCTTATCAATGAACAGGTGTTATATAATTATATTATATTATTTCGTTGTCGTTTGGTTATTGCCGAAGTACCGCGCTCTAATACGATGGCAGAATACATGTTTTTATTTTCTTATCAATGAACAGGTGTTATATAATTATATTATATTATTTCGTTGTCGTTTGGTTATTGCCGAAGTACCGCGCTCTAATACGATGGCAGAATACATGTTTTTATTTTCTTATCAATGAACAGGTGTTATATAATTATATTATATTATTTCGTTGTCGTTTGGTTATTGCCGAAGTACCGCGCTCTAATACGATGGCAGAATACATGTTTTTATTTTCTTATCAATGAACAGGTGTTATATAATTATATTATATTATTTCGTTGTCGTTTGGTTATTGCCGAAGTACCGCGCTCTAATACGATGGCAGAATACATGTTTTTATTTTCTTATCAATGAACAGGTGTTATATAATTATATTATATTATTTCGTTGTCGTTTGGTTATTGCCGAAGTACCGCGCTCTAATACGATGGCAGAATACATGTTTTTATTTTCTTATCAATGAACAGGTGTTATATAATTATATTATATTATTTCGTTGTCGTTTGGTTATTGCCGAAGTACCGCGCTCTAATACGATGGCAGAATACATGTTTTTATTTTCTTATCAATGAACAGGTGTTATATAATTATATTATATTATTTCGTTGTCGTTTGGTTATTGCCGAAGTACCGCGCTCTAATACGATGGCAGAATACATGTTTTTATTTTCTTATCAATGAACAGGTGTTATATAATTATATTATATTATTTCGTTGTCGTTTGGTTATTGCCGAAGTACCGCGCTCTAATACGATGGCAGAATACATGTTTTTATTTTCTTATCAATGAACAGGTGTTATATAATTATATTATATTATTTCGTTGTCGTTTGGTTATTGCCGAAGTACCGCGCTCTAATACGATGGCAGAATACATGTTTTTATTTTCTTATCAATGAACAGGTGTTATATAATTATATTATATTATTTCGTTGTCGTTTGGTTATTGCCGAAGTACCGCGCTCTAATACGATGGCAGAATACATGTTTTTATTTTCTTATCAATGAACAGGTGTTATATAATTAAGGAATTATTTTTTATATCAATCCTTTTTCGTTAATTATATTCTATCATTCAGTTTGGTAAGGCTTTTGTTATTTGGTGCAGTTTGACAATCGCACGCAAAGGATATGACAATCACCATTTGTCATAATAAACCCCCCAGACAGGAAATGAGGCTGGTATGTGGATGACGACATGGGTATTCGGCCGTTGGGACGAGAGTTGGGTTTTCTACCGTTGAGGCATGCGGTCGAGTTTTTCGAATCTCGACCGGGAGAGATAAATTGAGATCTTAAACATCACAAGATGCGCCGCGCGTTGGGGAGGGATCAGCATAGTATGGTTAGCATAGACTTTTAAGAATTGTGTCTCTCTCCTCGAATCGCCATGGACCGAAGCCAGAAATTGATAAACCGTTCGTACCTGAAACAACAGAGTCCGCCTGTATTTGTATATGTATTGTATTCCTTTTGTGATTGATATATTTATAATTATGGCTGTAGTATACAACAGATTCTCCGTTTTAATAGACTCAAAAAAGAGGTCGCGAATGACACTTGTTTTAACAAGGGTAATTAACATTGAATCGTCAGTAATTATAGAGAACACTATTATTCTTCACCTCAGCGCGGACTCAGGATGTTGTTTAGAGGACATACTAAGACCGATGGCCAATAGGGACGGATGTCGAGAGAAACGGCAAGAGAATACGTGCATTTAGTTCGTCTTTATGATGATGATGATGATGACTGAATATACATATATATATATATATACGCATACACACACACACACATACATATATATATATATATATATATATATATATATATATATATAAGGGAAAAAATCTGAATATGAGCACAGGTAAAAAATCATACATAATAGTAGTAATTCTAATCAAGTAAGAACATTAAGTTTATAAGTCCCAAAAATTCACTCTGAATTGTCCAGCAGGACATATGGCGTAACGTTTATAGGCGTTGGTTCCCTAAGCTTCTAAGGAGACAATCATCTGGAGGTTACAGGTTCAATCCTGACTGCAGGCGAGTAACAATACAGGAATACTTAACACTTGTATATGAGGGTTACAGTAATATTAATCGTAGTTGATTCAATAAAGGACGTAGTTCGAAGTTCCGTGAAGGTTCCCGAGTTCGACAAACACCTGAAGAAGGCCGGAGGACATATCGGCTGAAACGTTGTGGAAATTAAGATGAAGACAATAGTCCGAAACCCCTTAATGATAATATATATACATTTCCTCTCAAACGGTCACGATTTTAAGAGAGCCACAAAAAACACTGACGAAATTACAACAATAATGGAAACATACAAAGTCAAATGGATCTAGTATGAAGTTGGCTGGACAAACTTGAATTAACACATAGGCCGGGCAGTCACGGCTAATTTAAAACATATAACCCCCAAATGAAAAAATTCAGTTGGTATGAGTTCCTACTACAGATATATAAAAGTCAGTTGAAGACTCTTTGATACCAGAAAATAATTTTCACTCGACAAATGGATATGCTACGTCATTTTTTGTCGCTTCTCTTACAACAAATAATTCTTACAACAAAAACTTTGAAAAAAATTGTCTAAAAAAAACAAATTATTTTCAGCAAAAACATTTTTGCTGACGATAGATTCAAGTCAAAACAAGTTGAGCACTACCAAAAAGTAATAACATATAAGTAATATTCCTATTTGTTTTTTTACTCTTCTTCATTTTCATATATATATATATATATATAT
Source organism: Sepioteuthis lessoniana (assembly GCA_963585895.1). Taxonomy (NCBI): domain Eukaryota; kingdom Metazoa; phylum Mollusca; class Cephalopoda; order Myopsida; family Loliginidae; genus Sepioteuthis; species Sepioteuthis lessoniana. The sequence goes on from OY757940.1 coordinate 6,619,133, forward strand.
ATGTGTGTGTGTGTGTGTGTGTTTGTGTGTGTGTTTATGAATGTATGGAGGATAAATGTATATAGGTAACGGTATACCCCGGCCGAATGTCTAAGTTCGACCAAAAAATGAAGATAAAACGGATTTAAAACACCATGTGTTTTATGAATATTTCTCTTAATTTTTTAAAAGGTGCGAACTCTTTTATCCTTCCAGCTTTGGGTTAAATAGCATCACTGTTGTATCACTTCGTACAGACAAAAATACTTATGACCAATCGGGCTGTTTGACCGATCTGTTATATGAGATTAGATCAGTCCCTTTAACCAATCGGAGCGGTGGACAGCGGAATTGTAGTAAGCGAGTTCAAACTCCAGTTGCTCTATTAAGTTCACTTTCGGGCAAATACCATTGGGAAAAGTATAAACCCCCTTATCCTCCCAGCTATGGGTTAAATAATACCACTACTGTTCTTCCAGTAGAATGACTTTGGTATTAAATAGCCTACAAAGGTTGGTATGCCATGAGGTTTTAGTATGGTATCATTAAATTATGTGTTTACAAACCATACATATAATATGTGTAAACGGGCTTTAGCATTAAATAACCTATAGAGGTTGATATGCCATTAAACCCAACCAACCAACATTTAACCAATCGGGCTCTTATGTACTGACTTTTGACCATGACAGACATTAAAAGTGGCTTTTTTCATCCAGAAATCCTTTTCCTATTTTATCATCAAACATAATCAGTCTGAAATTTCAAATGGGTTTAGCAATCTTTTTTATCTTTAAAGCACACACACACACACACACACACACACACATATATATATATATATATATATATATGTATTCGTACATGAGGCGCTCGTAGTGTAATGGATATCACCGTTGGAAATGGACGCGGCGACCCAAGTTCAAATTCTAGACGAGGCTGTTGACATTTCACATAGCACTAATACTCTTACGAATATGAATAAAACTGTTCTCCCTCCAGCTATGGGTAAAAAAAAAAAATAAGGCCTTGGTATGGCAACCAGTCTAGGAGAAGGAAAGCTCTGAATTCAAACCTGTTAAACTCCGCTTAAAAATGACTTTATGTCGCATTATCCTCTTATGGTGGGGTTGCTAAATACATACATACATATTTCCCCCACCTATGATCACACATACACAGACTCACTCACGGAAGGAGGGAGTCCCCGTAGCTAAAGTGCTGGACTACAGACTCATTGTAAGCGAGTTCGAATTTCAGTCGGGCTATTGCGTTCACTTTCGGACTAATGCCCTTTGGAAAAGTATGTACCAAGACCATCGGTACCCCTTTCTCACCCCAGCTATGCGTTAAATAGAATCACTGCTGTTCTTCTATGAGGATGGCTTTGGATTTGAATAACTCACGAAGATTGATATGCCATCAAACAAATAAATCAAAATAAACCATTTCTAGAAAGTTTTTCTTTTTTTAGGGGGTGGGGCATTATATCATTTGCTTATATTTTCAAGATATTGATTAGGATTCGATTATTTATTTCCGTGTCTCGTGTTTATTTTCGTTATTTCTCTTCATTATTGAAAGGAATAATTAAAATGAAACAATAAATGATATAAATAACGAATTGGCTATATCGATACAAATTGACCATCTGTTACCGACACACTTATGAATCATTTATACGTGTCAGTTGAAAAAGTTTCTCTCTTGATTCGTATCGATTGGTCAAGGAAGAGACCTTATGGTGTAGTGGTTAGCTTACTGAACTGCAATATCCTAGTAAGCGAGTTCGAGCTCCAATCGGGTTGATACTTCCACTTTCGGATTAATACCTTTGGGAAGATTATGGACTCGGTTATTTTCACTCACGCCAGATATGGGTTAAATAGTACAAGTGTTCTTCTACAAGGATGGCTTTGGCATTAAATAACACAGGAAGGTTGACATGCCATTAAACATAGAAACTAGAACCCGGACAAACTGATGGGTCAGTTGATGTCTTTTGTTGTCGGCACTTTTTTGCCCTGTCAGCGGGGCTCAGAATATTCTGACAATCTCCTACTGGGGGGGGGGGCACCCCAAGGAGAATTCTGAGTATGAGACTAAACTGCATCTGATGGAGCGGCTTCAATTCTGGAAACTTGGGGAGGGTGGAGTGTCCCTTTATTGCCATTACTCCCAGGTCCACTCTGACTCGGAGAGGTAGTACTTGTTAGGGTCCCATCAAAGAGTCAACTAAATCAACTATAAGCATAGATTTTTGTCACAATAACCTATAGAGGTTACACAGTTAAATGTCACACAGTTAAATGTCACACAGTTAAATGTCAAAACAGTTCTATTTCAAACAAATTATTTGTACTAGATTGGTTGGTTGGTTGGTTGAGTTTTATGGTATATCAATCTTTGAAGGTTATTAAACGCCAAATCCATTTTTATGAAAATAGTTCTATTTCAAACAATTCAGTTTAGCGTAAGTACAGTTTAATTTCTATTTCAAGCTATTCAGCCTAGTCAAACAGTTATAATTCAGCTAATTCAGTTTAATATAAGTACAGATTTTGTTTACACACAGTTAAATGTCAAAACAGTTCTATGTTAAACAATTCAGTTTAGTGTAAGTACAGTTTCGATGCCAAAAACAGTTCGATTTCAAATAATTCAGTTTAGCAAAAGCACGCAGTTTAAATGTAAGTAAGGTTTAATTGTCAAAAACATTTTTATTTCAAGCTATTCAGTTTAGTCAAACAATTCTAATTCAAACAATTCAGTTTAGTATAAGTATAGATTTTTGTCCACACACAGTTAAATGTCAAAATAGTTCTATTTCAAACAATTCAGTTTAGCGTGAGTACAGTTTCAATGTCAAAAACAGTTCAACATTTTTTTAATTCAGTTTTGCATAAGTACGCAGTTTAGTTCTATTTGGCCCATAGATAGGACTCTATCAGGTGCTACCACTCTGGACCAGAGTGGACCTGGGAACGATGGCAATGAAAGGTACTCCGCATTGCCCAAAGCCCCAGCATTACTGGAGCCTCACCATCACATTGTTTAGTGTTATATCCTGGACACCCGTTGGTGGGGGGTCTTACCCTTCTTCAGAGGTGCTGTCAGTGTATTCTACAGTCCCAGCCGACTGAGCTATACACAAAGTTAAATGTAAAGACAGTTTTATTTCAGATAATTCAGTTTAGCATAAGTACGCTGTTTAGATGTCAAAACAGTTATTTTTCGAGCAATTTAATTTAGCATTAGTACGCAGTTTAAATGACAAAACGTTTCTATTTCAAGTAATTCAGTTTAGCATAAGTACACAGTTTAATTTTATTTGACCCATAGATAGGACCCTATCAGGTGCTACCACTCCGAACCAGAGTGGACCTGGGAGCGATGTCAATGAAGGGGTACTCCGCATTGCCCAAAGCTCCAGCATTACTGGAACCTCACCATCAGATTGTTTAGTGTCATATCCAGGACACTCGTTGGGGGACTCTTACCCCTCTGCAGAGGTGCAGTCGGTGTATTCTACAGCCCCCCCCCCCACTCTAGCCGACTGGGCAAATTTGTATAAGATTGAAATACCTGAAATCATATAATCATGTGCAAAAAAAACTTTGAAAAAAATTTTTTTAAGTATACAAAATTCAACCTTATAAGTGAGGATTAGAATAAGCTCACTGTATTATCTGCAGAGAGGTAACACCCTCAATTAAAAGGTGGGGGGGTGTCCTGGATAACACACTAAACTATATTTGATCGTAAGGCTATAGTCCTGGAGCTTCAGGGAATGTGGAGTACCCCTTCACTGACATTACTACTGGTCAATTTTGAGTCGGAATGGTAGTATCTGTTAGGATCCCATCTATGGGCCAAATGGGACTAGTGTCTCGGGTACGACACCAAACTGCATTTGATGGTAAGACTCCAGTCCTGGAGCTTTAGGGAATATGGAGTTCCCCTTCATTGCCATTACCCTTGGTCCACCGCTCCGGAGTGGTAGTACCTGTTAGGATGCCATCTATGGGTCAAATGGAACTAGTATCTCGGGTACGACACCAAACTGCATTTGATGGTGAGACTCCAGTCCTGGAGCTTGAGGGAATATGGAGTTTCCCTTCATTGCCATTACCCTTGGTCCACCGCTCCGGAGTGGTAGCATCTGTTAGGGTCTATGGGTCAAATATATCTGTTTTTAAATTATTTGTATTTGATCGGAATACCTGATATCATAACTGTATGCAGAAAAATTAGGAAACCACAAAAAATGGAAATATAAACGTATAATGTACGCAATTAGCTAACCTTTAGGTATAAGTTGGTAGTAAATAAAGTTGGCCGACTGTAATTGAGAGCAACCTGAAGGCTCCATTTTCAATAGCTACCGCACCGAAGTGTACATGAGGGCTCTACTTCTTTCCCCGGATTGCTCCATTTTACCCTTGATACATACCTTATAATATATAGTGTTAAGTTAGGGGGCGTCAAGTACAATCTTTTGGAGTCTTTGGTATGATTCGACCTGGGATTGAACCCTGGCCTTCCGGACCATTGGCGAATACTCTGACCCCCAAACCGGTTGACATACTGTTAAAATCAAGTAATCAATTATTTTAAAGTATCTACTTAGTATGAATAATACTGATTGACCAAAATTTTATTTCTGTTTTTAAGCGTGGCATTAGGAGCGTTTAATTTTAACTAACTTCATTCAAGAAAGAAGCTGCGGCTTCTTCTTGAACAAAAGCAAGAATTACAATGTGCGATAATAATTAAACATTTATACGTTTATATTTCCTGGAGGTGCCTGTGGTGTAATGGTTATCGTCGTAGGAAATGGACACGGCGACTCGAGTTCAACTCCTGGACGAGATTGATTGCATTTCACATTGCACTAATACCCTTGGGAAAGGTATGAATCCAATTATTCTCCCTCCAGCTATGGGTAAATAGTAGGACAGACTGGGTTCTTCAGCCTTGGTGAGGCTACTAGTCTAGGAGAAGGAAAACTCTGAATTCAAACCTGTTAAACTCCGCTTAAAAATTGACCTTATGTCATATCCTGTCCGAGCGGAGAGGTTGGTAAATAGGATAATAATTAAACTAGATATGTGATAATAATCAAACTACGATATGACGTACTTATATCCAAATCACATGAAGGGATCGTAGTTAATCCCTGTGTATCAACAAAAATAAAATCTTTCTTTTTTATCTCAAACATGTCTTATCTCCATTGTTGTGGAAGTTCGGACTCTTTTACGGTTAGCACGAATTACGGAACCCAAAAGGCGAGGACAATCGTACGAGGTCTCTCCTCACTCGTCGGTTGTGTAGTTCCCGCAACAATTGCCTTTTTCATCATTATCACAAGAGGTGTAATTAACGAAAAAAGTTAATAACTTTATCAAAGACTTTCATTTGGAGAAAGAGACTATCGTTTAGTGGAACTAGAAACACGTACCATATGTTGTGAAGAACAATGTTAATGACACATCTCGAAAATATTGCAATGGTAATTTAGGTATGAAATGTTATTACAATATGGGTGTGGAAATGAGTTGTTTTTGTTGGATTCTGTCGCGGTTGCTAAGTAAGATGTGTTTATTTTTAAATGTGATGAAGGTTAATATTATATATTCTGGTATATCTCTTCCCTTGTCAACGAGTTCGTACGTGCGTCTGTGTTTATATGGAAAAAATGGAGGTGTCACTGGTGTAATGGATACAACTACCAGAGTGCAAATCCTGGATGAGGCTGTTTGCATTTCACATGGCCCTTGGAAAATGCATGCCTCCAACTATCTCCCTCTAGCTATGGGGAAATAGTAAGGCAGACTGGGCTATTTAACCTTAGCATGGCGATCGGTCAAAAAGGAAAACCCTTGATACAAATCTACTAAACTAAAAAATTGTGTCACACCCAGTTCGTATAGAGAAGTTAGCACACACACACACACACACACACACACACATATACATATATATATATATACACAAACACGCACGCACGCACGCACACACACATACACACAAATACACACACGCGCGCGTGCACACACACACACAAACATATATATATATATGTATATATATATACACACAAACATACACACACACACACATATATATATATATATTTGAAAGTAAATATGGATTTGAATTCGACAATATGAAGAAAGAAGGTTATTGTTATAGTAAAATACATCAAATCTCTTCTGATTCACCCACTCAACTCTTCACACCGCTAACTACTAAAACACGCAAAACACAGACCGACAGATATCGACACTGCAGAAGAAAATAACAGCTACCGGATGTTGGCACAACAACGGCCAGTGTCAAACTGAGAAAATCATGGCTTCTGCGCATAGGCTCCGCGCATAGTCTATCCAAAATACCCAGAAAATTCTCAGTTAAAAACAAAAGCTCTATTTTTTAACCAAACATTTTTTCCTCCACAAATAGTATTTTCTGGAGCCGGTGTTTGAAGTCGGGAACATATAAATAGGGCCAGCAGAGGTCACACGGGCATTTGAATCACTAGCCATGCTAAGAGCGTCACTCGACAACACCGTCAGACCAGATTAAAGCAACCGCTTGCCGCCTACCAGATAACCGCCCGTCACCCACCCAGATATTTCATCCGCTTGTTTATTTTATTTACTACATAAACGAAATAAACTAAATCTTCTTGTCAGTCTTATTTTTCTTGCAACCACACGCTTGTATATAACACTATTAAAACCAATACGTTTAACATTGGCTGTACGTCACAATAAATTCATCTAATTTGGATTATTCTGCTTTCTCTACTTTCTTCATACTGTCGGATTCAGATCCATATTTACTTTCATACTGTCCTTTTAGAAAAACAAATACCAAATATATTTTTACACCACATCTAACATGTATGACTTCAAAACGATCTGTCTATATGAAAACTTACCTATCTCTGCGTATTTCTTTGAAAGACGGGAGGATTTTTCTTGTCTCTTAAAAACCCAACATTTTCAAATATCATTCCACGTGCCAAACACGTTCAGGACACATGGCGTAACGGTTATAGGCGTTGGTTCCCAAAGCTTCTAAAGAGACAATCATCTGGAGGTTGTTGGTTAAATCCTGACTGCAGGCGAGTAACACTAAAGGAATACTTAACACTTGTACCCGGTTATGGCTAACGGAATTAGAACAGGCGACCTCCGTGGATTCAATAAAGGACATAGTTCGAATTTCCGTGAAGGTTCCTGAGTTCGACAAACACCTGAAGAAGGCCAGATGACATATCGGCCGAAACGTTGTGGAAATAACAATAAAGGTGAAGACAATAGTCTGAAAACACTTAATGATAAAAATCAACGAGCTTCGTCTCAGAAATTTAGACAACAAATACCCGAAGAAGGCCGGAGGACATATCGGCTAAAACGTTGTGGAAATAACAATAAAGATGAAGACAATAGTCCGAAAACACTTGATAAAAATCAACAGGCTTCGTCTCAGAAATTTAGACAACTAACGTACTTAATACTTTTAAATTAAGAACGTTATATGCAGATTTGTATCTTTTTCGTTGTATATATTTTATTTGCTCCAGTTATCTTGACAAGCATCCATCGCTGTGCGAACAATTCTCATGATATCAAAGTCCTGATGAAGGTTATTAAAATCGAAACGTTTAACGTTAACTTTACATCACAATAAATTCATCTAATTTGGATTATTCTGTCTTTCTACTTTCTTCATAGATAGATAGATAGATAGACAAAAGTAACAATACAAATACGAAGAGGAAGATTATGGCTGAAAAGTTAGAGTACTCTGATATGAAGTTTAATGACTCCTGGTTAAAAGGAAATTCTGAAAAACTTGCTGTTGTAACAAGGGGTAACAGAAAGAACTTTATATTTTTGTTTGGCGCGTAAATTAATTTGACCGTTATGGTCGTTGCATATTTCACCCAATGAGGATGACTTATCTTATTCAGCCCGGAGCATTTTCCCGGACAACATAAAAATGGTGAAACCCCGCTAAACTATCTCTTCCCCAGAACCTTTCAAGCAGAACAGACGTACTTTCTGTTAGCTCCCTTCATAGCAGCAGAATCACAACACCACGAGGAAAGCCATCTAATTTATGGACCTCTTGTGTCTACCATCTTAGACCAAGGGTTCCCAGTTGAACATGAATTAGATGCATTCAATCCACCACTTATAAGAACACTTTTATGTCGCCTCTAACTTTTGCTATATCTACAGCGATGCGTAATTCTGCTTAGACATCCAGCTACTTCATTCCTGGACAACCTTTTCTGGTGACCTTCATTCCTCTCTCCTGCAGCAACCAGGACCACACATTGATGGGTGACTACATCATTCCTGCCCTTAAACAGCAAACAACTTTTGCTACGTCTACAGCGAAGCATATATCGCTCAGACAACCAGCCACTTCTTATCTATTTTGGAGACCTTTATTCCTAACTCCAAAATCTACAGGACAACCAACTACTAGCAACACGCCAAATGCCTGCTCAACCCTTTTATACCTGTTTTCTTTCGACGACCAGCAGAAAGGCTAACTCTCAACTCAAGCCTTTATTAAACTTCTTATTAAAAACCTTATAGCATCCTCGTTCTTCTCCTTTATTTTTCTTTTCATATAACGAGGAGGTAACATAATCTCTTACCGTTATACAAGTACTAATCATCTTGCACCGTTTGTCAATGGATTCCTGCTGAGAAAACTTAAAACGTGGTATGTATGTAGCACAAGCACACGCTGCCATAACTATTCTATTAAGATATCTTCTATAAGTTCAGCAACGATGGCATGGGTTAAAAAGTCACCTGCGTGCACGTGGTTGCATGGTGATCACTGAAGAGATGGTCATCTCCTAACAAAGACGAGTAATCATCATACACATGTGTGTGTGTGTGTGTGTGTGTGTGTGTGTGTAAATATATGAATGTGAAAGAACACAAGATCTTCAGCGGATGATTTTATTTATAGTTGAATTCTCTGCCATCGTTAAACATTTCGGGTTTTTTATTAAACAATCATCAAGGCAATGTAAATATGTGATGTATTTTCTGAATTATATTCAATTCTAAAATGAGAAAAACTTTTGGCAGTCTATTAGCATTAGTAGCATTTTGTTTTAAAAGAAATAATGTAAAACCTTCAACAGTTACGGCCCCTTAACCATTACTTGATAAGAGAGATTGTGTGATTTGTTATGGCTATTTTCAGCGACCGATCAGAACACACAGGACATGTATTCATTAAGTTTAGTTTTTGAGTATATATTCAATTGTGAGAGGTATCTCTGTCTCTTTTGCTGCGACTGTCCGGGAAGACATATTCAAGAAGCCAGCCACTTCGGAGCCGTTGACAATGTTAAATTCAAAATTACAAGTGGGGTAGAATTACAGTACAAGTGACAAGATAAGTTACAAAAGGACAATTATTTGCTACTCGTAGTGCTTATTAATAACTCTTTATTCTGCAGCCTACACATTACATATTGATAACTCTTATACGACTACACTGTGTATTACAATTTACAGCATGTTTATTACAAATGTTGACATGTCTTGTTAATAAACTGTTTTGTTAAAGCCTTGTGTCCTGTTTTCCTTTCTGTTGCCTTTATCCTTATTTTGTCTGAGTAATCGTAACAATTTCAAAACTATGTAACGTAATTTCTATTCGAAATTTATTTTACAGCTTAACGTATTTGCAAAGAAAAAAAATTATTTTCTCCTCTTACTCTTTCCATTTCTTTCTTTTCTTTTTTCATAAAAAAAAGTAAAGTTGGCAACTGTAGTCGAGGGTGACCCGAAGGCTCCCTTTTCAATAGCTACTACACTGAGGTGTCGGGGAGGGCTCTACTCCTTTCCTTGGATTGCTCCACTGTACCATTGATACGTACCTTATAATACTGAGTGTTAAGCAAGGAGGTATCAAGTACCATTTTTTTTCAAGTCTTTGGTATGACTCGACCTGGGATTGGACCCTGGTCTTCCGGATCATTGGCGAACACTACCCACTAAGAGAGCCTTCGGGTCATTCTCGACTATGGTCGCCAACTTACTTACATATATATACATTAAATAGTTGATGTAGAGCACTAGGACCCATAAAATGTATGTAGCTGTTAGTAATTTAAGAATAATTATGACTAGAAGCATTCTTGTGTAATTGCCGTCTAGGTTCTTCTCCATCCGTTTTGTTAGAGTCCATGTAGTGCATCCATCCCACAAGACACCAACTGTACGGCCACCTGCCTCCTATCACGAAAACTATTCAAGTCAGACGAACCAGACATGTAGGACACTGCTGGAGAAGCAGGGACGAACTCATAAGTGATGTACTCTTATGGACCCCCACACATGGCCGTGCAAAAGCAGGATGACCAACAAGAACATACATTCAGCAACTATGTGAGGATACGGGATGTTGTCCAGAAGACCTGCCTGAGGCGATGAACGATAGGGAAAAGTGGCGAGAGAGGGTCAGGGATATCCGTGCTACCAGCACGACATGATGATGATGATGACTAGAAGTGTTATTGAAAAACAGGAAAAGTGAGTACGTAAATGATAAATAATTAACGAAAACTAATTTGCATAATGGTTAGAGTGTTCACCAATGGTCCGGGAGACCTGGGTTCAATCCAAGGTCAAGTCATACCAAAGACTCAAAAAATTGTACTTAATGCTACTTTGCTTAACACTCAGCATTATAAGGTAAAGATCAAGGGTAAAGTGGAACAATCCAGGGAAAGGAGTAGCACTCTCCCTTATACGTGCAGTAGCTATTGAAAAGGGAGCCTTCAGGTCACCCTCGATTATGGTCGTCAACTTTTTACTTTACAATTTAGATAAGGAATCATGTAATTTTTAACACTAATTTGACTAACAAGATCAGTTGAAAAAACACGAACTTTGTTTAATAGTATTGTATTTAGAAATAAAGCGAGATTCAACAATCTTTTTGTGTATTTTGTTATGTATGCTAACATTTTGGAATTTAAAGTTAAAATTGTGATTAGTTTCTAAATTAGTTTGACCAACATGTTCTTTTCGTCGTCTTTTTTTACATCCCTAAATTCATTTTTGGGTTGATCTTGAAGTTTCAAACATATTTTTTTTTACAATCTCAACATTGGATAGAATATACAGCCAAATCAGATTTGATGAAGGTGTTTTCATTATGGATTTTATATATATATATATATATATATATATATATATATATATATATATATATTGGGTGGAGTCATAATTTAAAAGCAAGTTGTAATTACACATTTCAAACTTCCAATGTTTTAAACACATATTTTTTATTACAATCTCAACATTGGATAAAATATACAGCCAAATCAGATTTGATGGAGGTGTTGTCATTATGGATTTTATATCTATATATATATATATATATATATACATTGGGTGGAGTCATAATTTAAAACCAAGTTGTAATTACACATTTCAAACTTCCAATGTTTTAAACACAACCGGAAATTACGGTTATTTTTATGTAAGTAGTGAAAGAGTGTGCATTATAATTTAATCTATGATCTCACACCCGAAAATGGAGGAAATAAAAGTGTATATTTGACATATAATGTTGTGGGAATTTAAAAGTAATAAAAACGCTGTAGAATCAGATCAAAAAATTCAAAACTGGATTTCACGGTTTCAAACTAGTGATACGATGTTGAGAAAGGAACACAGACAAGGACCTTCATTAGACCTCGATCAAAATGTTTTAAAGAATTGATAGAATGCAATCCGAGCAAAAATATTCGATAATTAGCACTTGACTACAACGTATCCCAATCCACAATCTGCTGTCACATGAAAAAGATAGGAAAAGTGAGCAAGCTGAGGATTTGATTCCTTCTTACTCTTAGTGAGAGGAATATAGAAGGTTGCATATTCCTAACAAGTCTTCTTTGAAGGCAAAGTGTGTCAATGACCTTTGTCACAGACTCTTTCATCTCCTCAATTGTCTCATAACGACAGCCTCTGAGATTACGGGAATAACCAAAAGTCACAAAGAGCAAGATCTGGACTATAGGGAGGGTGATGAACTGTCTTGATGTCCATCTTGCTCAAGTAGTCTGTGACAAGGATGGAGTTATGGACTGGTGCATTGTCCTGGTGGAAATGCCACTGACCCGATTAGAAGAGTGCTGGCCTCTTCCCAAGGAATCTCTACCTGAACTCCCTTAAAACCTCAACGTAGTAACCCTAACCTTAACCCTAACTCTTTGGCCAGTCAACTCTGGTGTATTGACTTCCTTACTCCTCCCATACCTCTCATCATCCCTCACAGACTCCCTGCCTTCCTTGAATCTCTTATGCCACTCAAAAACTGATGCTCGATTCATGCAAGATGCTCCAAAAGCAGTCTGAAGCATTCGATTGTTTCTGTGGCATTTTTTCCAAGTTTAAAACAGAATTTTATTGCCAATTGTTCTTCTAAAGTGTCCTCACGTCCAGATTGCATTTTTGAAATTCACCGGCTGTGACAATCAGGCTTTAGTAGGGTGTATTCCAATTGCTGCTGTAGCTGTTCACTTGAAGCTGAAAACATAAAACTAGGTCAGTCATCTGATAATATGTATAGCAATAAAATACTGAATTTTCAAGAGTCAATGTCAATTTTAAATGCCTGTACAAAAAAGTCTGGAAACTTATTAAATGCACCACGTACAAATGGATGTAAAATAGTCTTTATTCCAAATTTCATTTCCAAAATCTTTAGAATTCTTTTACAGTTTCTTATCTTAGAAAAAATAAAATACAGTTTTAGAGACAAGATTTATTTGATAGAATTTTTAATGGACGGAAGTTGTGAATATTACATATTCGTATCAAATTGAATTAATCATAAAAATCATAATCTCTTGAATCTTCTTCTTCAGTAGAGATACCAACAGCTGAATAAGCGGACGAGATATTGGCAGGTGGCATTCCTATCACTGAAACAAAAAATATTAAAATGCATCGATGAAAACCTGATTTTGTTCATTTTTAAGAAATCAGCTCAAATCTTTTCTTGGTGGAAAGAACATGAAAAAATGAGATTTTTAAATGAAACCTACTGAATTTGGAACATAATTTAAATTTTAAAATTTAAATTGAACATATATGATTATTTATCATGATTATATCTTTATTTATATTTCATTCGTATTCTTATCTACATTTATATTTTTATTTATATTTATATTTATATTTTTATTTATATTTTTATTTACATTTATATTTTTATTTATATTTTTATTTATATTTTTATTTACATTTATATTTTTATTTATATTTATATTTTTATTTACATTTATATTTTTATTTATATTTTTATTTATATTTTTATTTACATTTATATTTTTATTTATATTTATATTTTTATTTACATTTATATTTTTATTTATATTTATATTTTTATTTATATTTTTATTTATATTTTTATTTACATTTATATTTTTATTTATATTTATATTTTTATTTACATTTATATTTTTATTTATATTTATATTTTTATTTATATTTTTATTTATATTTTTATTTACATTTATATTTTTATTTATATTTATATTTTTATTTATATTTATATTTTTATTTATATTTTTATTTTTATTTTTATTTACATTTATATTTTTATTTACATTTATATTTTTATTTATATTTATATTTTTATTTATATTTTTATTTTTATTTTTATTTACATTTATATTTTTATTTATATTTATATTTTTATTTACATTTATATTTTTATTTATATTTATATTATATTTTTATTTATATTTTTATTTATATTTATATTTTTATTTACATTTATATTTTTATTTATATTTATATTTTTATTTATATTTATATTTTTCAATAATTTCCAGAGGCAAAAGATCTCAATTTTAATAATTTCCAGATGCAAGTTCCAGATGCAAAAGATCTCTATTTAAGTCTCAGAAAGTGTTGTAATGGTTATCATTATAAGAAATAGACATGGTGACACGAGTTGTAATGATTCTCCCTTGAAAGGCTGTCAAAATTAACCTTTTTCAACAAATGTTAGATATCTTTTCCAAGGTAACTTCAGCACACATGATAGAATCAATTTGTATAACGATATTTTTAAGAAACAAAAGAATCAGAATGAGTTTTACCACATATACTTGTGTATCATGCAACTAAGACCTAAATTTAGCCTAATCCTTGGGGTTTGCACTATTCACAAGATACAAATTTTGTGTATGTAAATAGTTGTCCAAGGCTAAGGCCTAGCCTGAAATTACACCTACAATTTCCAGATGCAAAAGATCTCAATTTCAATAATTTCCAGATGTAATTTTCAGAGCCAAGAGATCTCAATTTTAATATATTCTAGATGCAAAAGATCTCAACTTTAATATATTTCAGATGCAATTTCCAGATGGAAAAGATGCTATATGAGTAGTACCCCACAACTAAACCATCATAGGAAATGGACAGATGCCATTTTCAGATGCAATAGATCTCCATTTTGATAATTTCCAGATGCAAAAGATCACAATCTTAATAATTTCCAGATGCAAAAGATCTCAATTTTAATAATTTCCAGATGCAAGTTCCAGATGCAAAAAAATCTCTATTTAAGTCTCAGAAAGTGTTGTAATGGTTATCATCATAAGAAATGAACATGGTGACACGAGTTCAAATCCGAGATGATGCTGACTGCATTTAACATAACAATAATGCCCTTGGAAAAGGCATGAATCCAATTATTCTCCCATCAGCTGTAAGTAAATAGTAATGCAGACTTTAAACTTGCGATGGCAACCTGTCAGGGAGAAGAAAAGCTCCACCCGACTATTTCTACTGAAGACATGCTATATTGGTAGAACCCCCACAGCAAAACCATGTAACAGGATTAGTTTTTTTTTGGTTGTTTGTGGGGTAATGGTGATCTTCTTAGGAAATGGACTTGGAATCTTGAGTTCAAATCCTGGACAAGACTGATTGCATTTCACATGGCATTAATATCCTTGGGAAAGGTATGAATCCAATTATTCTCTCTCCAGCTATGGGTAAGTGGTAGGGTAGACTGGGCTTATAACTTTGGTATGGCAACCAGTCTAAGAGAAGGAAAACTGTATTCAAACCTGTTAAATTCTGGTGAAAAATTGGCCTTGTGGAAGGGTTGGTAAATACACACATGAAAGTCATACAAGTCTATATGGTAATTTACTTGATATCATAGATCAATTTGTTCTTTGATTTTTGTTTTCTCTGTTCTTATAAGTTACAATTTGATCCTAAAAATAATCTAAGCCAATATCAGTCGATAATTTGTGAACAAATTCCCAAAAGAAAAATGTAGAGAAAAAAATCAATTCCAAGGATCTTTCATTGCTTTTTTTCTCTGAATAAAAGGAAGTTTTCAAAAAATCATTTACCTCTGTCTTCTCATTCTCGCTCTCGTCAGAATGAAATATCCTTACTGGCTTGTGAAGTTATGGTTAGTGTCATCAGAAATAGATAAGGCAACCCAAGTTCAAAACCTGGACAAGGCTGTTTGCATTCCTCATAGCACTAATACCTTTATGAAAGCCATGTATACAACTATTTTTCCTTCAGCTATGAGTAAATAGTAGGGCAGATTGGTCTCTCTAACATTGGTATGGCAACTGGTTTAGGAGAAGGAAAACTCTGAATTCAAAACTATTAAAATCAGCTTAGAAATTGAACTGTGTTACATCATATTCTTATGTAGGGGTTGGTATATATATATCCTCATCATCATGTTGTGCCGCTAGCACGGATATGTCTGACCCTCTCTCGCCACTTCTCCCTATCGTTCATCGCAGGTCTTCAGGGCTATATCTCGTATCCTCACATAGCTGCTGTATGTATGTTCAAGCTGGTCGTCCTGCTTTTGCTCGGCTGCATGTGGGGGTCCATAGGAGTACATCACTTATGAGCTCGTCCCTGCTTCTCCAGCAGTGTCCTGCATGCCTGGTTCATCTAACTTGGATAGTTTTCGTGATGGGAGGCAGGTGGCCGTATAGTTGGTGCCTTCTGAGGTGTTGCCGCCAGGACTTGTTCAATATTGCTCACAACATTCTTGTGTAATTGCCGTCTAGCTTCTTCTCCAGCCATTTTGTTAGCGTCCAAGTAGTGCATCCATACAGCAGTATCAACACGACCGCTGCCTGGAAGAAACTACGTTTAAGCTAAATAAATTATAGCTTAGGGCTACATACCCTTGTGGACTCATTTTTTAGAATATTTTTGATCATTAGCTTTCATTCTTTAATACTAATTCATTAAAAATTATATATATATATATATATATATATACACACACACAATTTTTTTTCTTTATCATTAACATTAATATAAAAGATATTTTTAAAGAAGCACTTCAAATATCATATAGTTTAAAGTCCAGCCCTGCTTACTGTCCCTCAAAATAAATTTTTTGAAAATAAAATTAAAAAGAAAAAATTTACCATTTTTAACCTTCCCTGCAGTTGTCTTTTCCGTGCTGCTTGGAGTTGGATTTATGCTGAAACACACATAAAACAAATCAGTTAATAAAACTTTATCAGAGGAAAAATGTGTACAAAAAAGAAATGAACTAAAAAAGAATTACACAAAAAATGTAAATATAAACAAACAATGAATGCTATTCCCTAACCTCTAGGCTGTGGGAATTTAGGAATTAACAATAAAACTCCCAACTGGATGTTGACTCGTCGGCTGCCACATACAAAATGTATAAACGCATCGCCACGCATCCATCCGGTTTAAAAATCAGAAAAAATTTAAAAAATAAAAAGTAAAGTAGCCAATGGGAAGCGGTCGTGCCAAAATTAGAAGGATTTTGGAGTGGCGAATTTGGAGCCGGTGGAGAGAGATAAATATTTAGGTTTTCTGTGAACCGAGTCTTGTCAGGGAGTGTCCGACGAACCAACAACATCATTTTGCTGTCTGGTGTTTTGGCCACCACGCTACGTCCCAAGACGTAGCGTCGGTTAGTCCCTTCACCAAGTGAATAAAGGAAAGTATGGAAGAAATGTTTTCGTCTCTTATCTGTTTCTATCTTTTCTTTTTGTATATTTCTTTTGGGACTTTCTTTGGGCAAGGCATTGTGCCGGCCAGTCAACGTGGGGTGAAACAGTGTAACCAAAATATGGAGTCAGATATCTTACGGCAACACAGCCTTGCCCTTAGCCCCTGACCTTCAAAAGCCTTTTAAATCCCACAAGGCATAAAATAACTCAAGACAGGCTGATGTGCTATTAAAATTAATCAATCAATCATTTATGAAGAGAAAAATGTCTGCTTCTTTAAATTGGACATAAAATGATAATTTATCATGATTATATTTTTATTTAAATTTATATTTTCTTTTATATTTATATTTTTATCTATTTTTATATTTATATTTATATTCTTATTTTTATTGATAATTATATTTTATTTTTATTTATATTCTTATTTTTGTTTTTATTTTTATTTATATTCATATTTTTATTTATACTTATATTTTTATTTATTTTTATATTTTTATTAAATTCTGCTTAAAAAAATTGACCTTGTGTCATATCCTGTCCGAGCGGAGGGTTTGGGTAGATATGATAAAGTTACAGTTTTGAAGTCGACAGTTTTATCGAAAAATTTATGGTAAAACTCATGCATTCCTATTTATCATTGATATTATGGTGCAATTTTTAAAATGGATTTTGAGCTTCAATAAATTCTAATTCAAGATAAGATACCCAATGGTTTCCAGAAATGTTTTGATCATTTGAACAGAAAAGTTTAGTAATATATCATCATTATTTCAGTAAGATTTTAAAGTAACTGAAAGATGAGGAGGGTGGATAGGTTTGGTTTGGTTTGTTGGGTTTTATGGCGTATCAACCTTTGTAGGTTATTTAACACCAAATCCATTTTTATGTAAATAGTCAATTCTATTTAAAACAATTCAGTTTAGCATAAGTACACAGTTTAATTGTCAAAAACATTTCCATTTCAAACTATTCAAGCAGTTATATGTAACAATTCAGTTAAATGAAAATACAGTTTTAATGTCGAAAAACAGTTCTATTTCAAATAATTCAGTTTAGCATCAGCACGCAGTTTAAATGTAAGTACGGGTTAATTGTCAAAAACATTTCTATTTCAAGCTACTCAGTTTACTCACACTATTCAGTTTAGTATAAGTATGCTGTTAGTTCTATTTAATCCATAGATAGGATCCTATCAAGTGCTATCACACCGGGCCAGAGTGGACCTGGGAGTGATGGCAATGAAGGGGTACTCCGCATTCCCCAAAGCTCCAGCACTGCTGGAAACTCATCATCAGATTGTTTAGTGTCATATCCAGGACGCTCATTGGGAGGGTCTTACCCCTCTGCAGAGAAGCAGTCGGTGTATTCTACAGCCCCAGCCGACTGGGCATGGGGGGTGGATAGTATGCCTTGTCAGTAATACAAAGAAAAGAGTCTCTTGTAACTGAACACATGGAATCAATTTCAAGAGTTGTTGCATTGTCATCTTCTTCTTAATAAAAGGTGGACAGCTGAATTTCTACACTGAAAATAACAGTTCTCTTAGCTTCTTCCTATGAATTCCTTTTTGCCTGCAACAATCTTCTTTAGCAGTCCTACATCCAAGCTCGTCTCTGGTCATGCTTTGCCAAGACTCAAAACACCTTCTTCCCGGTGCATTCATTAAATAATGATAACAAAATGCGACATCCGGTTCAATCGCACAATGTGGTAATTTACATGCACGCAAGCACATAGGTCGTCCTGACATCAAACACAATTCACAATCGGGAGGGAGGGAGTTCGATCTCCCCAATCACCCGTTTCTCTCTCCCTGATCTCATTTTACACACCAGACATATTCGCGCACACTTTGAGCTGCTGTGTGCATGGTTTCTCTCGCTACTGTAACATTCCTCAAAAATGCCTATTTTGGGGGTTAAAAACACCAAAATATATTCTGGAAATATGAAAATACAGAGATAGAATATGCTACATATATATATATATATATATACATGTGTGTGTGTGTGATAGTAAATAATGGAATGGAATCTTCTTTTTAATCTGTTGTGTCTTTTAGTAGTTCCATTTGTTTAAACATCATTGCCTGTGCCAATCACACGATAGTTTTTGAAAAAGAATGTGTAGCAGAAAGAAAGAATTTACAATTTTTATTTAATGTGGGAATCGTTTTGCTATTAGGGTTTCAATTTATATATTTCGTCCAATGAGAATGACTGATGCCATTCTGCCCGGGTCACCTCCCCGGGCAACATAAAAGGTTGGGTATCACTCCCTCAACCTCTTCTCTCTCCTCAGTGTGACACTGCATAAATAATTATCTCAGGACAAGAGTTCATTTTATGCATATGTGATGTCGAGGGCAGTCTGGCACTTGACCCTCAGCAAAGTAAGTCCTAGTCAAGACTCCTATTTCGGGCATATGGTAAACTGGCAAATAATGTTGGGGTTAATTTGGAGCTAGACTGATCCCCGCCGCTGGCAAGGCGGTTTCCAATTCACTTTCACATACCCCACCAAGTCCTTCGTTTTCCTACCCCCTCAGATAATGGAAATAGTGGACTTCAAGGTTAGAAAATATCAACTGCAGTCAAATTTCCAAAATTCCCTTATAATGTTTTAAGGTGAATAAGACATTTAGCGAGAATTGATGAAAGCGATACAAAGCTAGAATGGATATATGCAAAAGAAGATGACTCGATAGATAACACAACCAAAAGATTTCAACACAAGGGTGCATTTAAATTATAACAAAGTTTCAATAGGCAACGACCAAACAAATAATAATAAGATTTAAGAAACAGTTCCTTTTTCTTTTCTCTTTTCTTTTTAAAATACCGGCTATATTAAGCCAGCAGGCAGTATCAAACATAAATGTCTCTCAACAGTTCTTTTCTTCTTTCTCCTTTTTTCTTTCTTACATTTTTCTTTTACTTGAGAAAATGCCTAAGTCGCCAAGTTGAAGCATGTAACAAAGTTCATTCACTAATTTACTGTTGATGAAACAGAATCCTTTCAGTTTCTCTCTTTCTTTTTTGAATATATATAATTCCAATATTTAGGAAGGGTAGAAAGAAAGCAGTTTAAGTTGTACTTATCTTTGACAAGGCCTAATTTTCAGGTTCCTTTCTTTTACGGGCGCGTGACATCCCCAGAATCAACTGAATCAGTGCCTTTCTGCTGACTTCTGTCCAAAGATTCTGTTCTACCCTTTTTATGGAAGATTTCCCCGGACTTGGCTAAATTGGCGTCTACATCTCGCCGATGTCTGTCCAGAACTAAAGATTCTTTTTGCAGGTGAGGGACCTCCCGAAGTTTGGCTGTAAACCGGCATCTTTATCCGCCGACTTCTATCCTCAAACTGAAGATTCTTTTTCCAAATTTCTCTTACTAAAAAATGTCATTTTGGCGCTAAAAGGTGTATGGGCCAATCATTTGACTTTCTCCGGTTACGATACTCGAGTGACCTGGATTCTTTTCTTTGTTCACCAGGCTACAGGTCATAGAGTGCGAGGAATTGACTTTCGTTCATATCTCCCTTTAATGGTCAGTCTGTTGATTCAAACACTGAAGAGTAGGGGAATTGACCTCCTTTTCCCTCTCTCGGTAGCATACCACGTCACATCAGCATGTCCTTCAAGCAGGACAGTCTGCCTCTCTTCTTCACTGACTCTTCTTGACAATTCCAGCAGCAGTAACAGACTATCACAATATGAGATGAGCACATTCAACTTTTGGGCCAGTGTTCTTTTAGGAGTTCATTCTTTCATCATTTATTCATTCCTCCTAGACACACTGACCCTCGAAACTTCAAGGTTAGATGTTAATTCTGGCTCTATCATATACAACCATTTTCTTCCATGTATCAAACTCACAGCACAAGGGTAATCTTTCTGCCTGTCATTAAACTTCTTGAAACTTATCAATATTTTCTCGTCCTCATTCCTGTATTTCCTTTCTTCTTAATGTAAAAGGGCAGACTACAATTTGCCCTTTCATTAAAAATGTTTGATTGAATGATTGAATCGTTATATAATCTTTCTTTGTATGTATTCTTCTTTCCTCTGTTTTTGTATTTTATCAAATATCCATCATTGTTCTATCAACACCTGTTTCATCATTTTAAAGTCCTGATGAAGGTTCATTAAAACTGAAACGTTTTAACAACTTTCCTTTGACATAAATTCATCACTTTTGGATTACTTTGTTTTTCAATTTTTTCCATATATATAATATTTACCCAACCACTCCACTTGGGCAGGATATGACACAAGGTCAATTTTTTTTTAAGCGGAGTTTAACATGTTTGAATTCAGAGTTTTCCCTCTCCTAGACTAGTTGCCTTACCAAGGCTGAAGAACCCAGTCTGCCCTACTATTTACCCAGAGCTGGAGGGAGAATAATTGGATTCATACCTTTCCTAAGGGTATTAGTGCTATGTGAAATGCAATCAGTCTCGTCCAGGATTTGAACTCGTGTCGCCGTGTCCATTTCCTGCGACGATAACCATTACACCACGGGCACCTCCAACCATATATATATATGTGCATTCTAAAACAAAGACATAGATGTTACCTCTTTAAAATGATATCATTTAGTTCTGCTTTGGCTTTTTGGAAAGCATTCATAATCAAAGTTTTCTTTGAATTGCTAATATTTTTTACCAAAGTTGATTGCCAGTATAAATATTAGGTATATAACGTATAATTTCATTGTTAGAAACAAAAATCCAGTTCAAACTGGGTCTTTTCATTTCATTTAGTTTGATATTGTCATGCGGTATTAATATTGCTCCAATGTCTCGTGTTTAGAAGTAACTTTTGGTTTGGTTTGGTTTTATGGCATATCAAACATTGTAGGTTATTTAATGCCAAATCCTCTTTATACATATATATTAAATATATGTGATTTGGTTTGGTTGGCTTTTATGGCATATTAACCATTGTAGGTTATTTAATGCCAAATCCTCTTTATACATATATATCAAATATTAATCATTTGTTTGCACACAGTCAAATGGTTTCAAGTATAGTAAATGATGAAATAGTTCTATTTGACCCATAGATGAGACTCTAACAGATGCTACCGCTCTGGTCAGAGTGGACCTGGGAGTAATGGCAATGAAAGCTTCGGCACTGTAGCCTCACTATCAGATGGTTTAGTGTCATATCCAGGACACTCATTGGAGAAAGAATTTTACCTTTCTGCAAAGATGCAGTCAGAATACTTTACAGCCATAGCTGACTGGGCAAATAACATACAATTTGAGGAAAAAAATGCAGATTTATTCACCTGTGTTGGGTATCAGTGATATGCGTTCCAAATTCTTTTTCCAACTCATCTGAATCTGAATCCAAATTTTCTATGTCTTCTTCGACCGATATTGAACCCATGAAACCAAAAAGCATATTCTTGTAAGCAGGAGTATCTGAAATGAGAATACAAGTGACAGAGATATTTATATCTTCTTCAACTGATACCAAACCCATGAAACCAAAAGGCATGCTCTTGTAAGCAAGGGTATCTGAAATGAGAATACAAGTGAAAAAGATATATCACCAAATAGAAATCAAGACTTTCACATATGAACAAAGAGTTTTTGAAAAAACGAAATCCATATATTCCATTGAAAACTAAATTCAAGTATCCTGAAGATGTGTAGTAGAAAGAAAAAATTTCAAATTATTATTTAGTATAGGAATTATTTTGACCGTTGAAGTTTTGATTTTATATTTTTGTCCTATGAGGATGATTTAAGCCAGTCTACTTGGATGACTTTCCCGGTTGTATAAAAGGTTGCACAAATGGTCCCTCGGTCTCTTTCTTCCATATTTTTCGAGCAGGACAGACCAATATTCAACATGAGGAGACCGTCATTCAACCTAATTTTTCCTTTCGGAGACTAGTCCTTTGTCATCTATTTATTCCTCCTAGACCAACTGGACCTCGAAACTTCAGGTTAAATGCTTAATACTTGCTCTAAATTCATAATTGTTTTTCTTCTGTTTGTACGACTCACAGTACAAGGGATATCTTTCTGGCTGTCATTTAAATTGTTGAAACTCATCAATATTCCCGTCTACATTCCTGTATTTTCCTTTCTTTGTAATGTAACAGGGCAGACCTATAGTGATGGGGATTTATTATTATTATTATTAGGTTTTTGGTTTAAGCTTTAAGTTGGTTTTGTGTTGGTTATGTTGGTATTACATTGGTTGCATTGGTATTTCATTGGTTGCGTTGGTATTACGTTGGTTGTTATCCCCTCGCTAAATGTTGATGGAAAATAAAGGTGGTGGAGAAGAACGAAGACATCGTTAGGTTTTAAATGAAGGTTTTAATGGAAGCATAAAGTAAAGGGGTTTACACTGGTATGCCGTGAGTCTTGTATGAAGGAAAGAAGGTAGGAAGTTGTTAGAGTGTATCATCTAATTTGTTTTTAACTAGGATCCCTTGGTCTAGAAGAATATACCCAAGGGGTCCATAAACTAGATGGCTCCTCTCATAGTGTATGATTCTGCTACTGCTATTCAGGGGCAGACGATAAGACATCCGTTCCCATTGAGGATTTCTGAGGAAGAGAGAGTTTCGTGGGCTTTCTTCAATTTTTGGTGCTGCTAGGAAATATGGTTCGGGCTGAATAGGACAGGTCATCCTGATTGGGTGAAAATGTTCGGCGACTCTAACGGTCAAATTAAATTACGCACCAAACAAAAAATACAAGGTTCTTTCTGTTACAAACCACAATTTGCCTTGTTGCAAAAGATGTACCACAGAGAAGTGATACCAAGGATAGTGAGCATGTGCCAAAACATGGGTGTGGAAATCTTGTGAAGATTAAAATCAGGCTGGAAGCCATTTCCCATGATAAAAGTTGTTCTCAAGGCAAAGCTGGACAAAACACTTCATGCCAATCTCTTCAATAGCATCATATTGCCTTTAATGTTATATGCAAGTGAAATGTGGGCTACAATGAAGAAGGAAGAACTGAGAGACTGATTACAGCATGAAGAATATAGGAATATCTATGCAGGGAATATCATTGCATGAGTACATCAGAAACGAGATGAAGGATGTGACCAGAGTACCAGACGCAGAAGTGTCACATCACAAAATATAGACCCGTGCAGTTGTCGAATTGCATCTGAGAGACCAGAAACAATCATTCAGAAAACTCCATGACAACAAAATGAAATTTTCAATTGTTTTGGGCCAACACGGAGAAGAAGGGTGAGATTAAGAATGAAATGGAAGGACATCAACGTAGAAAAGATCAGATGACTGGGCAAGTAAGGGAAATCCATACTACAAGCCCAAGGTCCCAAATTTGAAGTGGACTTACAGCTGTTATTCAAATCTCTAATCTATATTAAACCACAATAACTAATTGTTGTAACCTAACAAAAGGTTACTGAATAAGAAATAACCAAAACAGAAGTTGGAAATGAAATGGAAATCTTTATAACATTAACAAAATACAATACTTGCTAGCGGCGTGAAGAAGGTAAACCACTGCTAATGGTGACTACTTAGTCAGCACATTTACCCACCTCACAATAGTGTCCAACATATTTATGAGGAAAGGAACATAGCCATTATTGTTCATAGGTAGAGTACATAGCAATAATGCAATGAAAAAATAGTATCAATGTCTTTAGACTACTCAAGTTACGAGGTTGAGTCAAAAGTTTTGCAATATTTTCTTAGCATGAAGCACAATTCAGTGGCTCTGGATGCTTTTGCAGAGATTGTGAAGATAAGAAACCACACTGGACTGTGAAATGCTGAGCTCGCCTGATACTCACTGAATGCTACTCACCAGATTTGCTTCTAAAACTTGAAGTACAACCTCAGAATCCACAGTTTTAGACATACCTGACCATACCTGATTGTTAAGTTTCTTGCAACCCAAAGGAAACTTCTTGAATTAGAGCGTTACTGTATTATGATCAACTGAACCATCAATTTTTTGCACAACAAATGTTTTTGGTTATTTCCACAATATCATGACCGAGTTTGAACTTGTAAAGTATAAGTTCCCAAATTAAACTATGTTACACATTCATCTGTGAGATTCCTTTCGAATTACACATAGAATAATTCAATGCGCAACGTGTCAACACACTAACTACCATGACACTACTAACCACAGCAAATACCTACTATGAATTGAACTGCTTTGGTCATGTGATATATGTACCACAAACATGTTAGCAAAATATTGCAAAACTTTTTTTGACTCACCCAAGTAAATTATTTTCTATTTGGTTCTCAACTTTTTATAATCCAAGTTTTTCTATTGCAAATTATTTTAATGGAACGAAAAAAGAATAAAATAACTGATTTTTACTTACTGCTTATATTTAATTCATTAGATTTTTCTTTGTCCATCTCTTCTGTCAAATTTCTACTGTCCTCATCCATACCATCACTAAAAGTCCTTTCGAAAGAAGACACAAATGCTTGCTTATCTGGAAAAAACAAAAACATGAAACTTCAAAACCAGATTTTGATTTAAAACATGCAATAATGATAATAATAGGATTGGAAAATGCAAATTTAATTTCTATTATGCTTTGCTTTTGGATTTATCTGCCTTGCTTCACATCCACCATGCTGCAACCCATGGTTTAATCATATCAATGGCATAGATGCGACCCTATAAAAGTACTACCATTCCAAGCCAAAGTGTACCTGGGAGAAATGATTGTGAAGGAATATTCCACACTCCCCAGAGTTCTGGAACAGGCATTTGTCTGGGTCACCTTTTCAGTTTTTGTAGTGAACAATGCTACTACCCCAGAGAGAACTGATCTCTCTCTCTCTCTCTCACTCAGCACTTTTTTCTCTTTCTTCTCTTTTCATTTATTTCATTCTTCCTCTTTTAATCTTTTATTTTCTTTTCTTTCTCTCTTTTTCTCATTTTTATTTTTATCTTATGAATTCTGGACATTGGATGTGAATTGACATTGGCTGCATTGATAAAACAATACTGGACATTCTAGCATGTTACCTGTAGTGAAAATTGGGGTGAAAATCGCCAGTCACCTCAGCGCAAACGTCAGCACACATGCTCCATGTGCAAGATATATCTTTTTGAGTGGAAAAAACATGGCTGCCCTTAGCGAGCTTATATTGCAAATGGTCACGTATTTTCACACCGACAGTCACATAATACCACGGAGAGTGAAGACACACATAAAAGAACATAAAGAACAACAAACATCATGCTTTTTGTGTTGGATACAAATTGATTAGAGGAGAAGCGGCGATCAGTTTAAGGAGACGAAGAAGAGGATAATTGTTGAATACAAAAGGAGGTTTTTGGTCCGACATCACAGTCTTTTAGTTGTCTAAATTTTTGAGACAAAACTTGATGATTTTTATCATTAAGGGTTTTTGGACTATTGTCTTCATCTTTATTATTATTTCCACAATGCTTCGGCCGATATGTCCTCCGGCCTTCTTCAGGTGTTTGTCAAACTTGGGAACCTTCACGGAACTTCAAACTACGTCCTTTATTGAATCCACGGGGGTCGTCTGTTCTGATTTCATTAGCCATAACCAGGTACAAGTGTATTCCTGTAGTCAGGATTGAACCTGCAACCTCTAGATGATTGTCTCCTAAGAAGCTTAGGGAACCAACGCCTATAACCGTTATGCCATGTGTCCTGCTGGACAATTCAGAGTGAATTTTAGGGACTTATAAACTTAATGTTCTTACAAAAAAAAAAAAAAAATCTGAATATGAGCACAGGTAAAAAATCATACATAATAGTAGTAATTCTAGTCAAGTAAGAACATTACATCAAGATCTAGACCAGTACAATTCAAAATGGTGGAATGCACACTGATCCTGATATACAGTTCATCAACTGCAGGTATGAAACAAATTTCCAGTCTCACATTATTATAATATATATAACATGTAATATAAAAATGAAAATGGATAAAATCTTTCTGTATTGTTTAATATCCTTTTTTTCAAATGCTGCGATACAATAAAACAGTTAGAAATACTTGGAACTTGATTATAAATCAAATAATTAGGAACAAATATAGTAACAATCTAGGGTACATCGGAAAAACATCCTGCCAGTAACCATATCAGAAAATTTGAGAAGCAACAGTCTCAACTACATTGTTTATTTACAGTATTGCATGGAATTTCATTGTATTACAATAATTTTGAAAGTATAAATAAGTGTTTAAATGTTTTCTCTTTATATCATTGGATATTGAAGACATGTTTTTGTAAGCTAGCATAGCCAAAAGTTAAGAGTCATGCAATATATGATAGGAATACCTTTTTGTGGCTAAAAATTAGGGGTCATTTATTTCATGCAATATATATGATAGAATTACCTTTTTGTGGTTAAAAATTAGGGGTCATTTATTTCATGCAATATATATGATAGAATTACCTTTTTGTGGCTAAAAATTAGGGGTCATTTATTTCATGCAATATATATGATAGAATTACCTTTTTGTGGCTAAAAATTAGGGGTCATTTATTTCATGCAATATATATGATAGAATTACCTTTTTGTGGCTAAAAATTAGGGGTCATTTATTTCATGCAATATATATGATAGAAATACCTTTTTGTGGCTAAAAATTAGGGGTCATTTATTTCATGCAATACATATGATAGAATTACCTTTTTGTGGCTAAAAATTAGGGGTCATTTATTTCATGCAATATATATGATAGAAATACCTTCTTGTGGCTAAAAATTAGGGGTCATTTATTTCATGCAATATATGATAAAAATACTTTTTCTGGTTAAAAATAAGGGGTCATTTATTTCATGCAATATATATGATAGAATTACCTTTTTGTGGCTAAAAATTAGGGGTCATTTATTTCATGCAATATATATGATAAAATACCTTTTTGTGTTTAAAAATTAGAGGTAATTTATTTCATGCAATATATGATAAAAATACTTTTTTGTGGCTAAAAATTAGGGGTCATTTATTTCATACAATATATATGATAAAAATACCTTTTTGTGGCTAAAAATTAGGGGTCATTTATTTCATGCAACATATGATAAAAGTACCATTCTGTGGCTAAAAATTAGGGGTCATTTCATGAAATATATGTGATAAAAATACCTTTTTGTGGCTAAAAATTAGGGGTCATTTATTTCATGCAATATATGATAAAAATACCTTTTTGTGGCTAAAAATTAGGGATCATTTATTTCATGCAATATATATGATAGAAATACCTTTTTGTGGCTAAAAATTATGGGTCATTTATTTCATGCATCATATGATAAAAGTACCTTTCTGTGGCTAAAAATTAGGGGTCATTTCATGAAATATATGTGATCAAAATACCTTCTTGTGGCTAAAAATTAGGGGTCATTTATTTCATGCAATATATGATAAAAATACCTTTTTGTGGCTAAAAATTAGGGGTCATTTATTTCATGCAATATATATGATAGAAATACCTTTTTGTGGCTAAAAATTAGGGGTCATTTATTTCATGCAATATATATGATAAAAATACCTTTTTATGGTTAAAAATTAGGGGTCATTTATTTCATGCAATATATATGATAAAAATACCTTTTTGTGGCTAAAAATTAGGGGTCATTTATTTCATGCAATATATATGATAGAATTACCTTTTTGTGGCTAAAAATTATGGGTCATTTATTTCATGCATCATATGATAAAAGTACCTTTCTGTGGCTAAAAATTAGGGGTCATTTCATGAAATATATGTGATCAAAATACCTTCTTGTGGCTAAAAATTAGGGGTCATTTATTTCATGCAATATATGATAAAAATACCTTTTTGTGGCTAAAAATTAGGGTTCATTTATTTCATGCAATATATATGATAGAAATACCTTTTTGTGGCTAAAAATTAGGGGTCATTTATTTCATGCAATATATATGATAAAAATACCTTTTTGTGGCTAAAAATTAGAGGTCATTTATTTCATACAATGTATATGATAAAAATACCTTTTTGTGGCTAAAAATTAGGGGTCATTTATTTCATGCAACATATGATAAAAGTACCATTCTGTGGCTAAAAATTAGGGGTCATTTCATGAAATATATGTGATAAAAATACCTTCTTGTGGCTAAAAATTAGGGGTCATTTATTTCATGCAATATATGATAAAAATACTTTTTCTGGTTAAAAATAAGGGGGTCATTCATTACACAAAGTTGTTTATTACTGAGTTTAACAGGGACTTATCAGTGGGCTTAAAGAATGTTTATCTTTATAAGCATGAGGCTTATCTTGTTTATTGATGGGAGGAATGAAACTAACAACTAACCTTTCATTCTTTGAGGTACTGCAACTGGAGATTCATCTGAAGAATTATCTGAAAAGTCATCCAGTTCCACTCTGCTTGGCAACAGATTTCCATTCACTTGCTCTAATAACTGCACCAACAACTTAAATGCCTTTTAAATAAACAAAATCAGAAAAAGAATTCACTTGTAATTCACAATTCACTGGCAAATAATGAAAAATGTTGATATTCAGGCTTAAATATATTCCTTCTATGGGTGCATTTCTTCCTTTTTTTTTTTTTTAGTGTTTCAATAACCATAACCCAATGTATAGAAAAAAAGAAATGTGATTTTTATCATTAAGGGTTTTGGGACTATTGTCTTCATCTTTATTGTTATTTCCACATAATTTCAGCCAATATGTTCTTCAGGTGTTCGTCGAACTCAGGAACCTTCACAGAACTTCGAACTACGTCCTTTACTGAATCCATGAGGGTCACCTGTTCTGATTCCATTAGCCATAACCGAGTTCAAGCATTAAGTATTCCTGTATTGTTACTGGCCTGCAGTCAGGATTGAACCTGCAACCTCCAGAGGATTGTCTCTTTAGAAGCTTAGGGAACCAACGCCTATAACCATTATGCTATGTGTCCTGCTGGACACACGGCGTAAAGATGAAGACAATAGTCCAAAAACCCTTAATGATAAAAATTATCACGCTTCATCTCAGAAATTTAGACAACTAAAAGAAATGTGCCTCAAAATTTCTTACAGACCTAGGCAACTATCTACATAAAAGGCAAACCAAACCACATATTCTCTTAAATCACTCTCTCTTTCACTCCATCAATCCCTATCAGTCATTGCACTTGGTAAGTCCTCTACGGAAACCAGTGTCTACACAGAGCTGATAAATGTAAGTTTTTGTTCGTCAGTCAACATTGGTGTGTCCATATGTAGGAGTCCATAAGAGAATGTCACTTATGAATTTGTACTTACTTCTCCAGCAGTGCCCAACATGTCTTGCTTGTCTTATTTGGATGGTTTGCAAGATGGCAGGTAAGTGGCTGTACAACTACAATTTTGTAGGGTGCTGCTTCCAAGATTTGTGAGAAACAACACACAGCATTCTAGTGTAGATACCATCTACAACCAACCCTCGAATTTGTAACCCATCGAAAATGACTCATAGATATTTAATCAACTTGTCTGGGAAACACAACTACTTCTACTGTTTAAGGAAAACATTCTCGCCACAGAATAGATGTGAACCCCGAAATAAAATTTCGAGTTTAAAGGTACCCTTGTCTCTTTCCTTCTATCCTTAATTCTTTTGCAGCTTTGACAGACAAAAGAAGACAAATTAATGGGATAAGAAGTAAAAGGAGTTAGATACAAAACTCATAACCATCCCATTAGAACCCAACAATACACAAACAACCGACAACCTACACCACAAATAAATAACCAGCCTTCTTGAACCCCATTGTTGTTTCTTAAGAGGGTTTTTTTGTATACAGATTTATTGAATATGAATAATTTTTAAACAAACTTATTTGACCCATAGATCTGACTATAATAGGTACTCCTACTTCAGATCAGAGTGGACCTGGAAGTAATTAAAGTGTGACTCCAAGAAAAATAAGAAGACTTAAGCAGTGTGTTAATGATAAAGAACCTAAAAATATCAGTCAGTGGAGACGTGTTCATGCCCATCAAAGTTGGTATATCTGTTTTCAAATCTTTTCTAAGATGATTGATTTCAACAAAACTAATCAATACACTGGTTTGGTTTCTTTATTTAATGGCATGTCAACTTCATGGGTTATTTAATGCCAAAGTCATTATTAAAGAACAGTAGGGGTATTATTTAACCAAGAGCTGGGAGATAAGGAAGTTCATACCTTTTCCAAGGGTATTTATATTTACCAACCCCTCCGCTCGAGGAGGATATGACACAAGGTCAATTTTTAAGCGGAGTTTAACAAGTTTGAATTCAGAGTTTTCCTTCTCCTAGACTAGTTGCCTCACCAAGGTTGAAGAACCTAGTCTGTCCTACTATTTACCCATAGCTGGAGGGAGAATAATTGGATTCATACCTTTCCCAAGGGTATTAGTGCTATGTGAAATGCAATCAGTCTCGTCCAGGATTTGAACTCGTGTCGCCGTATCCATTTCCTACAACAATAACCATTACACCAAGGGCACCTCCATGCTTTTCCGAGGATATTAGTCTGAAAGTGACCCTAATAGCACAACTGAAGTTTGAACCCGCTTACTATGATATCACAGTCCAGCATATTAGCAACTATGCCACAGAAAACTCCACTCAAAACCTATTTGAATTTTTGTATCTTACTAAAATCAACTCTCTATAAAGTATTTCATTAGAACATGTGATTTCTTTTTTTAGATTAAGAACCTATGTAAGATCAATATATTGATATATTGATTGTACGGAATATAAGAAATATATTGTTTTCAGTTGTTTATTTTCTTAACTAGATTCTGAGTGTGAAAATAGGAAAATAGTTTGAATTGTTTAACACTTCAAATATTTATAACCTAATTTTATAATATTGTGTAAAAGAAATGCATTTGATCTCAACTTAGGATTCTGAAATCAACTGAAAATAAAACAAAAAAAACAAACATACTTTTTCTTGGTGTGTTGATCCACTTTGGAGTAAACAAGGCACAAACACGGCTGCTACTTCTGTTGGGCTCATTACTTTGTGTTTTAGAATTGAAGTAAAATGGACAAAAAGACATTCCCACAGATTAATAGTGTTAAGTGGTAAATGAGATCTACAAAACAAAAAAGGTACACACAAAAATAGACTTTGGATGGGGGGGGGGCTTTTAGAATTGAAGTAAAATGGACAAAAAACATTTTCATAGATTGATACTACTAAGTGGCAAATTGCATCTATAAAACAAAAAAAGATATTTTATATTATAAAAATCCAATCTTACGTTACAGGAATAGCAATAATTTCCTGTCATAGTAAGTTTTTTTCTAAATACATTAATTAGTTTTTCTACTGAAAACTACAAAATAAAACAGAATTATTTTTTATGACTTCTTTATAAAAACAAGAAAAAAAAAAGAAAGTATATTTTTTAATCCTATTTTTATAAGGAATTAACACAGAGAGTTTTTGTAAGAGAACCCAGTTACACCTGGCCTGCCAGGATTGAATGCGTGGGTGTCCAGGATATTATATAACCAGGAACATTTTGACCAGAATGAAGAGGAAAGTGGTTCACTGAATATTTGTACCTTGGTCCATGTGCCTCCATCTGAAGGATCTTCAACCTTCTCATCCATACATTTTGCATAATAAAAGAAAAGGAAAAGAAGCCAATGACTGTCCGTGAAGTTAGAGAGAAGACAGGTTGAGCATCCTCAAGGTCATGTGATTTGGTTAAGGTGCCTGGATATAGAAGGGCAGAAACTGACAGACCAAGTTTCAAGCCCCGATATAGTGGAAAAGTGTATATAAGTGACACGCAATGAGAGAGTAGGAAGTGTTCTTTGGAGACTCTTGGTGTCCAGCATTACGGACAAGATATTGGATTAGTATTGCCATACAAAACCTACAATTTTCTCTACAGCAGGAAATCATAAGAAATACAAACCTGTCTCATAATAGTAGTTATATTTATATATAAATTTCATGCTCTAAATGTAAGAAAAATTATGGGAGAAAAATAGACTGTAGCATTTTAAGCAAATGGAAACCAAGAGCAAAGAGATAAATAATCAAAAATTTAAAAAAAAAACAGCTACCTGAAGAAAGATGAGGAGACAGAATTCAACATTTCTTCCAGTGAGTTGTGTGTAAATAGTAATACTTGATCTTGTACCCCAGATTAGATGATGTCACCCACCTGAGGTGGAAGTAGGGTTGAGGTGTTCTGTATACCCCAATATATATATATATATATATATGTATGTATTTACCAACCCCTCCACCCAAGCAGGATGTGACACAAGGTTAATTTTTAAACAAAGTTTAACAAGTTGGAATTCAAAGTTTTCTTTCTCTTATACTGGTTGCCATACCAAGGTTAAAGGTCTCAGTCGACCCTACTATTTATTCCCAAACAAATTAGTGCTATATCAAATGACTTTTATGAAAAGTTGAGTCAAGGATTTGAACTTGGGTCAGCAATTACCATTACACCATGAGCATCTCCTAAAATCTATATATAGATATATATATACACTAGCACTCAGAAGTATTTGGCCACCCTCAAAAATTTTCATTTCTCATCCTAAAAGTGTTATTTTTAATGAAATAAGTTAAGGACCACAATAGTTTTATTTATTATACTAAATACAAGATTTTCTCAGTAACTTTAACCTTAGTATAACCAGATATCTTTTGAAAAATTTATTTGAAGGCATTTTTCTTCTTTAGCACTAAAAATAAAAATTCCCAGAACTACAATGAATTTTATATATATATATGTATGTATATATATTGTATTGAATTAATTTAGAGGGCTATTGCAATAGCCCCAGGGACGAGCATTGTCCAACAAAGGCAGACTGGACCCAGATTTGGGTTCATGTCCAGCTAGGCTCATCAGGCCCATATTGCACTAAGTAGGCTGATGACCAGCATAGTAAAGCAGAGCCCAAGCCTCGACGCTTGCCTGACCTTTCCTTCCCCTAATCCCCACTATAATCGACTTTCCGGTCAATGACCTTGTGTCAAGTCCTGTCTGATGGGAGGCAGAGACAAATACAGCCCTCTAAATTAATTCAATACAATAAGATAAAATGATTTTTACAATGCTTTAAGCAAATTACAAAATACTTTTACATACATACATATATATATATATATATATATATATAGTGATTCAGTTTCTTTTGGTGGCTGGGGTGCGAGGAGACAAACATTTGCATGAATGAAGAACAAGGAACAATGCAAAGATACCAGAAGAGACAATTCCTAGAAGAATGAAGAGGCTAGCCTGCATGTGTTCTCTGTTATCCATTTCTTCCTGTTTCCATGCCCACAGAAATTGAATAGAGACAATAAATCCTCAAGGTCCTAACACTTAGATCAAGTTGTTTTTTGTATTCTTTTCTCCCCATCCGATGATTTGCCTTCACCAACAAAGCAGACCCCAGTGATAATGAAACAACTGTTACATATAGATAATTAATAACTTACTTGATGTCATTTTCAGTGAGTGTCATAAGATTTTCTGATTGGAGTAATGCATCCGACACTAAACAACCAGTTGACAGGCTACGAACGATGACGGTCATTTGTTCTAAGATTATCATACTGACCAAGGCTGGGTCTGCATCAATTGTTGAAACACCTTCATTATTAGCTTCACTGAGAAAAAAAAGAAAAAGCATTTATGTCAATCATCAATCACTCTGATCAGTTATGGATTATTGATTATCCATAACAGAATTTCTCATTGATTAATAATGCGACCAGGTTATGAATGAATTGCAAAAAACTTTATATACAATGCTTTAATATTTTCTAAATTTGGACCCACAAGTAATATTCTAACATACTGTTGTATACATGGTCCTCACTCGACCGATCTATGAAGCTTGTTCTTGATCTATGTTATATTCGTTCGCCAATGGTCCAGGAGACTTGGGTTCAATCCCAGGTTGCGTCATATCAAAGACTTTAAAAATGGTACTTGATACCTCCTTCCTTAACACTCAGCAATATAAGGTATGTATCAAGAGTAAAGTGGAGCAATCCAGGGAAAGGAGTAGCGCCCTCCCCTACAACTCGGTGTAGTAGCTATTGAAAAGGGAGCCTTCTGGTCACCCTCGACTACAGTTGCCAACTTTACTTTTTATTCATACATACATATATATATATATATATATATATACCAACCCCACTGCATGAGCAAAATGTGACACAAGGTCAATTTTTAAGTGAGGTTTGAATTCAGTTTTCCTTCTTCTAGACCAATTTCAATAGCCATACCAAGGTTAAAGAGCCCAGTCTATATTTCCTAGCCAGTAAGCAGGGCAGGACTTTCACATGCTCAAGCCCTAAGCTATATGAAATTTAAAGCTCTTCCTGAAAAAAATCTTTAAAAAATGTTAATAACAAAGAAAAAATAGTGTGTGTGTGTGTGTGTGTGTGTATATATATATATATATATATGACTCGGGCCATTGGCCTAATGAGTAGAGTGTTCAGCAATGGTCCGGGAGACTGGGGTTCAATCCCAGGTTGAGTCATACCAAAGACTCAAAAAATGGTACTTGATACCACCTTGCTTAACACTCAGCACTATAAGGTACGTATCAAGGGTAAAGTTGAGCAATCCAGGGAATGGCGTAGAACCCTCCCCTACACTTTGGTGTAGTAGCTATTGAATGGGGAGCCTTTGGGTCACCCTCAACTATGGTCACCAACTCTACTTTACTATATATATGAAGATCTTGTGGCAGGCACAAAATTTAAATATTGTTTTTAAAAATGTGCATAATAAAATATTTTGAAAATTACTAAAATATTTTTAAATCCTAAAGAGAAGAGACCGTAACAAAGAGTTCACTTTTTAGGATTCTAAAATATTTTAATCATATTCAAAATATTTTATTATTTACATGCTTTTAAAAGCTATATATATATAGTATTATTTGGTCCAGTTAAACCGGAGTTGGGAGTAATTTCATCAGGACCAAAAAACCATTCAACAGTGAACATTTAAATTTTCCTGGTAAATTATTTTATCAATAAGATATGAAGAAGTCCTGTTATTTTTGGTGTTTTTGATTTATATCAAAACCCATAACAGGATGGAAATAAATTTATAATCCTAATGTGACGGGTTTTTGTTTTTTGTTAAGAAATGTATATATATATATATATATGTGCGTGTGTGTGTGTGTGAGGTAAGACATCAAAAGTAAGCCATTGACATTGATATTCTACAACCCCAGCCAACTGGGATAATGACATTTTGATATTAGGTAGATGTGCTGACCAATATATAATTAATCCAATCATTTTGAGAAAAGCTATGTTGATTTGTACAAGAAAAAGCTTAAATCAAAATGACTTTGGTATCTTTGATGCAGAAACTTTCAAATCACAATCATGCATATTTAATGACCTAATTATGCGTTGTCTTTCTTCATCTGAAGGTTGAAATGAACGATAATATTCATCTTTAGAGCAGGAAACCATCTGGAAACTGTTTTCAACCATTTTCATCAGAAGTAACAAGCCTTCAACCGACAAAGCAGGAGTTAGTGGACTTGATGATCTCCTGTAAAAGAGTAAAAAAAAAAATACATTTACACATTCTTCACTAAATCTATTTTCCTTAATACGAAACAACAATGTGTGTGTGTGGGGAGAAAATAATTCCAACAATAGTGTGCTAAAGAAACAATATCTTTTATCTTTTATTTGATGTCATAAATTCTAA
The DNA here is from genome assembly GCA_963585895.1 of Sepioteuthis lessoniana. Taxonomy (NCBI): domain Eukaryota; kingdom Metazoa; phylum Mollusca; class Cephalopoda; order Myopsida; family Loliginidae; genus Sepioteuthis; species Sepioteuthis lessoniana. The sequence continues at coordinate 6,655,898 of OY757940.1, forward strand.
ATGAAAATAAGAAAAAAAAATTCATGTTTGAAATTAAATAAATATCCAATACATATATTAAAGGGGAAGAATTAATTAGTATCAATGTATGAATCATAATGAGATTTGACTTTAAACTATATGTATTTACCCAACCCCTCTGCACAAGCAAGGTGTGACACAAGGTCAATTTTAAGCAGAATTTAACAGATCCAAATTCAGAGTTTTCCTTCTCCTAGACTGGTTGCCAATCTAAGGTTAAAGAGCTCAATCTGCCCTACTATTTACCTATTGTTGGAGGAAAAATAGTTGGATTTGTACCTTTCCCAAGGGTATTGATTTTCCTTCTGCTAGACTGGTTGCCAATCTAAGGTTAAAGAGCTCAATCTGCCCTACTATTTACCTATTGTTGGAGGAAAAATAGTTGGATTTGTACCTTTACCAAGGGTATTAGCTTTCCTTCTCCTAGACTGGTTGCCAATCTAAGGTAAAAGAGCTCAATCTGCCCTACTATTTACCGATTGTTGGAGGAAAAATAGTTGGATTTGTACCTTTCTTAAGGGTATTAGTGCTATGTGAAATGCAGACTTGTCCAGGAATTGAACTCAGGCCACTGTGCCCATTTCCTATGACATAACCAGTACACCACAAGCACAAGATTTTTCTAGAAGCATTTCAAGTAAGATATGGCTCATCATCAGGTGGACCACATTACTAAAAATATTCAAGGTAATTTTTCCAACTATTTTCCCTATAGAAGACCATATGCATAAACATCGGACTTAGAAATAGGGAAAAATTGATTTTTTTCTTTTCAGTAAAAAGATCTTTTCTATAAAAATTGAAGTCTTACTATAATATTATCCCTGATATCAGTGTCATTAACACACACTGTTGTCATTAACACAGTGTCATTAACACACACATTACAAAATAATTAAAAGAAAGAAATAAATACTTGAAAATAATCAAAGTATGGGTAAGTAGGTATTTAATAAGCTTCTCATCAAGTCAAAAATACAATGCAGGTTTTTTTTTTAACGTGGGGTGTCATTCAAGAAGCAAACCTCCCATGCAACAGTTTCAAATGACACCAATTTCCCCAAACCTTTTTGAAAGAGTTTATGTTTGTCGGTAAACATGTGAGAAAGATGAGATAAACACAATTTTGATAAACATTATTTTCCTTATTAAATTAAGCGGGCTATTCAGAAAGCACTGTTAACTCTATGTAGCCCATGGGTTGCAGTTTACCCCTGACTGGCTTAGGGCCTTGGCAGGTGAAAGTCCAGCCCAGATGAGTATTGTATTTATCGCTGCCTCCCACCAGACAGGACTTGACACAAGGTCAAAAGCCTGAAGGCCAATTAAAGTGTGGATAAAGGGGAGGGAAGGTACTATTTACCAACCCCTCCACTTGGGCAGGATAAGACACAAGGTCAATTTTTAAACGGAGTTTAACAGGTTTGAATTCAGAGTTTTCCTTCTCCTAGACTAGTTGCCTCACCAAGGCTGAAGAACCTTGTCCATCCTACTATTTACCCATAGCTGGAGGGAGAATAAGGGGGTTCATACCTTTCCCAAGGTATAAAGGGGAGGGAAGGTCGGGAACGAGCCGAGACTCGAACCTTGCTGGTCTGTGCTGCTCATCGACCCACTAAGTGCAATGTGGGTCTAATGAGACAAGCAGTTTCATGAATCCAAATTTGGATCCGGCCACGTATGCCCGATTATAGCTTAAACTATTATTGGATTATTGAGTATACCTCTAGTTAATAATTTGGTAGAGACAGAAAGAATGACTCCTCCTGAAAAGGGGAGAACTATTTATGGCACATTGGGAGATTCCATCGTGCACATATGGGCCAGTCCATTCCTTGGATTGTGATTGGCTGGATCATCTCATTTGATATGCTTGTACATAAATACGAGTCCTCAGTCCAGCTCAAGCTGTCAGTCTTGTGAACAAGCTGGACCTCTGGTAAGTGTTGCTGATATTATTATCATTATTAATGCTGTTGTGTGTTGTTGCCTTCTACAGTTCTTTTGTTTATTCTACAAAGGTCTAGTGCTATACAGAGGGGACAAGGGTTGCAGTTCACCCACCCAAGGATGGCCCAACCAAAGTTGGGGGCCTTTCGGCCTCGAATCTGCCATTGATTTTGATACCTCATCCGACACGAATGCCAGACGGCCCAGCCAAAAGGCCAGGTAAGTATGATGATAATGATTTTGAAATGTCAGTGCTATAATTTATTGAGAACACAATAAATCAAGTAGTAATTCAATAATATTTAAGTTACATAGCAAATATAATTACCGTTGATTCTTTTTAGAATGTCTGTGATTCAAAGGAGGCATTCCAATGTCAGAAGAATAGAAAGTAGGTTCCGTATTTTTAATTTCCAGAGGAGGGCCATTTTCGCTTTCAAAGTCACTGATGTATGATCTTTCTTCAGGATTTGATTGACTTTGAGATAAACGAATTCCTGAAAAGTAAAAAAGAAAAGGAAAAAATCTACAACTGCTTCTAAAAATATCTATGGTTAAAATGTAATAAAATTTATGTAGTGAGACAATAAATAATTGTAAATAAATAATTATCTCCTTAGGAGGATGGGTGTATCTCTTAGGTGGCTTATGGGCTGTCCTGGAAATCCTTTCTTATCCTCTTTTGCCTCTTTGTGTCTCTTGACTCACTATTAAAACAATGGCCAAGATAACTGTAACCATTTTACTGTCCATTGATATTAAGTAAAACTTTTCCATTTTTGTACCTCTTTTACATACTGCTTGTTCATAGACCAAAAATGTGCATATTTCATCTGTTGGGACATGTTTGTGTATTCTTTTCGATACTTCTTGTATGTATATTATGTGTATATTAAATGTTTCTATATGTGTAAATGAGTTTATCTTGTCTTTCCTTCCATTTATTCAGTGTTAGTATATCATGGATATAATAATAGTAATATTGATCCTTGATGAATAGAGACTCAATTAAATATGCAAGCAATCAGTTAAGAAAAAAAAGGACCATATTATTGAGTGAAGTTAAGAAATAAAGTCATTTAATCTTTTATAACTCAAAGCCATGATTGCCTTTCCAAACTTTCTACCTGATGCATCCATAGTTGGTTAAGTGATAGATGTTTTATGGCATACCAACTCTTCTGGGTTATCTATTGCTAAATCCTGTTATTTATATAATTTGTAAGTGAATAGTTTGTAGGTAACTTTATTTTTAAATGAGTTAGCACTCATTTGTTTGCACAGAGTTACATGATTTCGAGGATTGCTAACAAAAATAATTCTATTTAATATTAAACATTTGCTTGCGCACAGTTTAGATGGTTTCGAGGATTGCTAACACAAATAATTCTATTTAATATTAAACATTTGCTTGCGCATAGTTTATATGGTTTTGAGGATTGCTAACACAAATAATTCTATTTAATATTAAACATTTGCTTGCACACAGTTTAGATGGTTTCGAGGATTGCTATTTCAGCATAACTGACTCTCAGCCACTGCCTTCAAGCACCTAACAATCCTAACAAATATTTCTATTCTGGATCAGAGTGGACCTGGAGTAATGGGGATGAAGGGGTATTCCAGACTCCCCAGATATCCAGAACTGGAGCCTCACTATCAGATGCAGTTAAGTGTCATATTCAGAAATCTCCATTTTTTCTGAGGGGTAGTCTTGATACAGTCAACATATTCTAAACCTTGCTGACAATGTGGTTGATAGTAACAATTTATGAAAAAAATCAGAACAAATCAAAGTTTTTCATTCATGTCTCTTGATCAAAATAATTGACACAAAAGGCAAATTTTTGCTACAAAAACTGTTGAAATTTACAGTTAAAAAAAAATCTCTTTTACCTGGGATGCTGTTTGATACACCTGTATCAAATCCGTCAGCAGTTGTCATGTCTCCAGTCTTTCGATATCCTGATTCAGATACAGACATTCTTGCTATAGCAGTGGCTGGTAAGAGATTTTCTGGGAGACTTAAAATACCAAAATCTGTGTCCTCAGCTGCCACTGCAACTTCAAAAGAACCCTTTTTGACCCCACTTGACGCTGCATCCACTTGATAACGACTATCATTAATCGATTTCATTTTTTGATCCACTGGCCTTGAAGATGATTTGGTCGGTGGTGTTTTCCCATAAATAATTTGTGAGTCAAAGTCTCCAGTAAGTTCAATGTCAGAGAAAACTGGTTTCACAAGTCGTCGACTTGGCGTTTGTGGTTCTGGTGAATGTAAGGCACGAACAGGCAGCAAGTCTTCAAAGGAATTTTGTTTTTTGGATGTTTCCTTGACAACAAAATTCTCCACAGTTGCAATCTACAAATAAAGTTAGTATTAATCTATCAAATTATTATATTTTTAATTTCAAACATTAAATAATTTACAGCTGTACTCACATAAAGGCTGCTTTTGGTGGTCATTAAGTTTATTATCAAATCCCATTCTATTTAGAGAATTTATATTATAACTAATAACTAGTTAGAATATCAAATTTGCTCGTATGATTTGATGTAAAGTTTAATAATAATGGTTTGGTTTGGTTTCTTTTGTTTAATGGCATATCAACCGTTGTAGGTAATTTAATGCCAAAGCCATTCTCCTAGAAGAACAGTAGTGGTACTATTTAACCCAAAGCTGGGAGGATAAGGGGGTTCATACCTTTCCCAAGGGTATTTGCCCGAAAGTGAATGTAATAGCGTGACTGGCGTACGAACTCGCGTACTACGATTCCGCAGTCAATCGCTTTAACCATTACACCACGAGGACACCTCCTTAATAATAATCATCAATAATAATGAAAATAATAACTATTAATAATAATGATAATATTGATAAGTTAAGTTAGTTGGCCAACCATAGTCGAGGGCAACCCGAAGGCTCCCTTTTCAATAGCTACTACACCAAGGTGTAGGGGAGCAGTAAAGTTGACCAACCATAGTCAAGGGCGATCCAAAGGCTCCCTTTTCAATAGCTACTACACCGAGGTGTAGTGGAGGGGGCTACTCTTTTCCTTGGATTGCTCCACTTACTCTTGATCTGTACCTTATAATGCTAAGTGTTAAGCAAGGGAGCATCAAGTACCATTTTTAGAGTTTTTGGTATGACTCAACCAGAGATGAACCCCAATCTTCCAGACCATTAGCGAACACTCTCTAACCATTATGCTAAGGGGCCAGTAAAGTATATATATATATATATATATATATATACTGCCAAAAGAACTATCAATTAAAACAATGAAAAGGGTTGTAAAACACATTTAATAAGTCAATCTATATTAAAAGTTGATGAAAGACAATTAAATGAAAATATTTTGCATCTTAACTGTAAGTTTATTTAATACTAAAGAAAAAACAAAGTAAACATCCTCTAAAGAGTGCTAATTTCCATAAACATTGCCAAAGGTAGTGGTAAAAATCATTTCCAATGCATTTTTATAGTAAAAACCATTTCTAATACATTTTTATAATAAAAATAATTTCCAATGCATTTTCATAATAAAAACCATTTCCAAAGCATTTTTATAGTAAAAATCATTTCCAATGCATTTTTATATTAAAAATCATTTCTAATGCATTTTTATAGTAAAAATCATTTCTAATGCATTTTTATAGTAAAAATCATTTTTAATGCATTTTTATAGTAAAAATCATTTCCAATGCATTTTTATAATAAAAATCATTTCTAATGCATTTTTATAATAAAAATCATTTCCAATGCATTTTTATAATAAAAATCATTTCTAATGCATTTTTATAATAAAAATCATTTCCAATGCATTTTTATAGTAAAAATCATTTCCAATGCAATTTTATTGTAAAAATCATTTCTAATGCATTTTTATTATAAAAATTATTTCCAATGCCTTTTAAGAGTAAAAATAAAAAGCCATCTTGAACATCTTCAAAGTCTACTAATTCCATAATTTTTGCCAGAGAGAGTATGAATGTGATAAGAAGAAAGGAAAAATATTCTATAATTAGTATCTTAATAGTTTTCATGGGAATTTATTATAATAATAATAATACGGAAAATCTAGCTATGGCCTGGATAGACTACAAAAAGACATATGATATGGTTCCGCAAAGCTGGATAATAAACTGTCTCAAAATGTACAAAATATCACATGAAATCATAAACTTCATTGAAAAAACTATGAAAAACTGGAGAGTTGAATTAACAGCAGGAGAAAAAAGCTTGGCTGAAACAAAGATCCAAAAAGGGATTTTCCAAGGAGATGCACTGTCACCCCTACTATTCATAATTGCCATGATGCCACAAAACCACATACTTAGAAAATGCACGGCCGGATACAAATTTAGTAGATCGCAAGAAAAGATCAACCACCTAATGTACATGGATGACATAAAACTATTTGTAAAAAATGAAAAAGAACTGGAAACCCTAATACACACAGAATATACAGTCAAGACAGGGATGAAATTTGGCATTGAAAAATGTGCTCTGCTCGTCATGAAAAGTAGCAAACGACATCTAACTGATGGAATAAAACTACCAAATCAAGACAAGATCAGAACACTCACAAAAAACGAGACCTACAAATACTTAGGAATCTTGGAGGCTGACACCATCAAACAAGTGAAAATGAAAAACAAAATTCAAAAAGAATATCTCAGGAGAACTAGAAAACTACTCGAGACAAAGCTCTCTAGCAGAAACCTTATCAAAGGAATAAATACTTGGTCTGTACCCCTCATTAGATACTCAGGACCCTTTCTCAAGTGGACCAGAGATGAACCTAGACAAATTGACCAAAGAACTAGAAAACTAATGACCATGCACAAGGCATTACATCCCAGAGACAACGTTGACAGACATATAGTCTGTCAACATTGTCTCTGGGATGTAATCAAGATGTATCAAGAAAAGAGGTAGGAAGAGGACTTGCCAGCATCGAAGACAGCATTAACACAACAACTCGAAGACTACATAGAAAAACACGAACGAGGACTGATTACGGCCCTCAGAAACAATACTAACAACATGATAGATAACAAAATGACAAAAACTAGGAAACAAAAATAGGAAGGAAAACAACTCCATGGGCGTTTTACACGACTAATAAACAACATCTCACACAACAAAACCTGGACATGGCTAAGAAAAAGAAACTTTAAGAGAGAAACAGAATCTCTCCTAATGGCAGCATAAAACAGCACCATAAGAACCAATCATATCAAGGCAAGGATAGATAAGGCGCAACAAAATAGCAAGTGCAGACTATGCGGTGACAGAGATGAAACCATCAATCACATAATAAGCGTATGCAGCAAATTAGCACGGAAGGAGTACAAGGCTAGACACGACTGGGTGGGCAAGGTGATCCACTGGGAAATGTGCAAAAAATTTAAATTTGACCATGCCAACAAATGGTATATGCACAACCCAGCACCTGTTCTAGAAAATGACACACACAAACTATGGGACCTTGACATACAAATGGATCACCAAATCTCGGCCAAAAGACCAGACCTTATAATAATCAACAAAAAAAGAAAACCTGCAAAATTGTCGACTTTGCTGTCCCAACTGACCAAAGAATAAAACTGAAAGAATATGAAAAGAGAGATAAGTACCTTGACCTTGCTAGAGAATTGAAAAAACTATGGAACATGAAGGTGACAATTATACCAATTGTGATTGGCGCTTTTGGTACGGTAACTAAAGGATTATTAAAGAGCCTGGAGGATTTGGAAGTTGGCAGCCGAGTGAAGACCATCCAAACAACAGCATTATTGAAAACGGCCAGAATACTGAGAAGGGTCCTGGAGACTTGAGGAGACTTGCTGTCACTCAATCTCCAATGAAAGACCATCAGCTTACACTGATGTGAAAAACTCTGATAATAAATATTATCATTATTATTATCATCATTACGACATGATTTTTTTAAAGCAGAAAAATAGCGTATCATCATAAGGCTTTTGTAAATGCAATACCGTTCAGAATGCTTTAACTTGAAGAATAAACTAATTTCCAGCCTAATTTGTAACTTAGTAATAGTTTTTAGTTAGTTCTTGCACTCATCATACAAGATTAGACAAAAAATAACTTAGCTGATATGGATAATTTTTAGTGAAATATTTATTTTCAATTTATCTTTGAGTTGGTAATGTGCTGCCACTTTGCTTCTTTAACAACTTTTTGCATCTTCAGATGCAGCAGTTTTTCTCTTGCAACTACAACCTTTTTTTTATGGTAATTTCCAGTTTTGTATAATTTTTTAGGAAAACATCAACTAATGAATAATGGCAATTTCTTTGCAATATCATAACGGAACAGCTCATAATCATGTATGCCACAATTGGAAATTTTTCAAACTTGGATACCTGCTTATTCCTCTTTAGCAAAGGACTAAATCAAGGAAAAGAAAATTCTAAAAAATTTCCTCTTTTTTTCTGAGATTTTTATTTAGAAAATTATGACTTTTTGCTACAACTAAGGGAATGTTGACGGCAATAATCATGGAAAATAATCACTTCCTATCTGTGTCTAAGTCATTGAAGTTTTATCAAAATTTGTAGCAATAATAAAATATGGTTAAGTTTTTTCACTACCTGTTGATTTTTTTTGTCCATTACTGTAATTTTTCAAAGGAAATATCTGTTAGAATACTTCCCCCTATTCATTTATTCACAATTATTTACAACACAAATTCTATTAATAAGAAATGACTTAATGGCTGACAAAGGTGGCTTTTAAGAAGAACATTTAATGACAAATTTAATTAAACAGTTAATGGATTTTATTCCTAAATTTTTTCTGAAAAAAATGTAGCTGTAAAAAAAATCACATAAGCAAAAAGAAAAGTTATGAAGTCAACATTTTATATTCAACATCTCTTGACTTTAAAATGTATTTTAGCACACGAGATGAAGACAAATCTATGCCTATTTAGATAATTCAACATCTCTTGACTATAAAATGTGTTTTAGCACACAAGATGAAGACAAATCTATGCCTATTTAGATAATTCGACATCCCTTGACTATAAAATGTGTTTTAGCACACAAGATGAAGACAAATCTATGCCTATTTAGATAATTCGACATCTCTTGACTATAAAATGTGTTTTAGCACACAGGATGAAGACAAATCTATGCCTATTTAGATAATTCGACATCCCTTGACTATAAAATGTGTTTTACCACACAAGATGAAGACAAATCTATGCCTATTTAGATAATTCGACATCCCTTGACTATAAAATGTGTTTTAGCACACAAGATGAAGACAAATCTATGCCTATTTAGATAATTCGACATCCCTTGACTATAAAATGTGTTTTAGCACACAAGATGAAGACAAATCTATGCCTATTTAGATAATTCGACATCCCTTGACTATAAAATGTGTTTTACCACACAAGATGAAGACAAATCTATGCCTATTTAGATAATTCGACATCCCTTGACTATAAAATGTGTTTTAGCACACAAGATGAAGACAAATCTATGCCTATTTAGATAATTCAACATCCCTTGACTATAAAATGTGTTTTAGCACACAAGATGAAGACAAATCTATGCCTATTTAGATAATTCGACATCCCTTGACTATAAAATGTGTTTTAGCACACAAGATGAAGACAAATCTATGCCTATTTAGATAATTCAACATCCCTTGACTATAAAATGTGTTTTTGTACACAAGATGAAGACAAATCTATGTCTATTTAGATAATTCGATATCTCTTAACTATAAAATGTGTTTTTGTACACAAGATGAAGACAAATCTATGCCTATTTAGATAATTCGATATCTCTTAACTATAAAATGTGTTTTTGTACACAAGATGAAGACAAATCTATGCCTATTTAAATAATTTGACATCTCTTGACTATAAAATGTGTTTTAGCACACAAAAAGAAGACAGATCTATGCCTATTTAAATAATTTCACTTGATGCTTTAAAATAGACGAAGGTCAAAAAGAACATGATAGAACCAAAGATTTTGATTTTAGGAAGAGACAGATTTGGCCTGAAGAATTTTAGTTCATAAAAATCTTCATAGTTTATTTGGTTTATTAATAATGGCTAAACTTGTACGTTTGATATTTAATCGAAAACTTAGAATAAAAATCAAGGAATACTAACTTCATTTTCAGGATAAGGTTGATAGTCTGCTGGGAATTTTTGTTGCTCTGCTTGCGTTTCTTGGATTTCCTCCTTCTGAAATTCTTTAAGTTTTTCTGATACAATAAAAAAACATTTCTGTTATTAAATGCTCTCTCTCTCTCTCTCTATATATATATAGTTTTTCATAAAGATTGAAAAAATAAAAGGATATAATCTATGCACACATATAGATGGTACCCAGAGACAAGAGTATTTAGCAGTTAAAATGATTGTATCATGCATAAGTCTCTTTCGAGCTTTCATTACTAGATCTCATATAAGTCATATCCTTTTCTAAAGATGAACATATTTTGTATATAAATTTTTCTAAAGGAGAGAGAGAGATGAATTTAACGCCGAATTTCTTCAGTCTTCCCTTAGTTAATTACTAAAAGACAAATTAAAAGTCGAAACAGATATTTTCACATTAAAAAAAAAACGAGAAAGAAAACCTTAATGATATTGAATTGTGTAACTCTTACAAATTGAAGCGGGAAGTGAAGTTAATTCCAAAGAATTTTGGGGAACAGAAGTGCTTACATAGTAATAATATAACAGATAGCACGTGTTTTTGTTTTTTTTCTCCCTCTGTATAACGATATAAATAGTATAAAACTGAAAACCTTCAATCTTCTTTGCGAATTGATTATATTAAAACTTGATACAATTGTAGCATTTGGTTGATATTTTTTTGAGATTAGAAGTATAGAGAATCTTTGCTGAATGTTGAAGTTTTTGATGACATGCATAAGCGTTTGATTCACTCATCCAAAATATCTTTGCAAGTTATCTGTGCAGATTGGGTTGTCAATAACTACTGAATTCAGGGCTACAAAGAAGTTAAAAGAGTTTCAATACAAGTTATCAGAAAGATGGTGGAACCCTTTTTGAAACACCATCTATATACATATATACGGATTGGACATTTTACAATTACTGTTGTCAAGGCTACAAAGAAGTTAAAATAATTTCAATACAAGTTGTCAAAAAGATGGTGGAACCCTTTTTTTAAAAACCCGATGTATAAAAACACTTTGAAAAAAAGCTTTTATGCAGAACAGTGTAAGAATTATATGTAAATTATATGCAAATGACACTTCAGAATACTACATTTCTGATTTGACAGTAAAAAAAGTTACAAAATTAATCTATAAAAACTGGATGTTCTTGATAAATAACTTGTTACAGACCTCAATTCTCTCAATTGTTTTAGATCAATATGAAGTATATGCAGGTATATTTTACTGAATAATTTCATTGTTTGAGACTTTTATAAAAAGTTGATAAAATTTGAGTTGATTTTTAAGATTGAATTTCTAAAGGTGTAAAAAAAGTCAAATATTTCTCAAAAAAGTTTTCAGTATATATTTCGAATTGTCATTTACTAAGCTTGATTTGGTCTAGCCCAAGACCACAAATATAGGCCATTCAGTGAGAATCATACTCACTAATAATGATTTGCTAGATGATCGATTCCCTGATTTTAATGGCATGTGAATCTGTCTAGGGTTATTTTATGCCTAGAGGTTAGGGAATCACATTCACTGTATGTTCACATTTACATTTTTGTGTAATTGTTTCTTAAGATTTATTGATTGATTTTAACAGCATGTCAACCTGTCAAGGGTTATTTTATACCCAGAGGTTAGGGAATCACCTTCATTTTATGTTCATATTTACATTTTTTGTGTATTTGTTTCTTTTTTTGCACACTGTCCTATCGAATATGAATAATCTTTCTATTTAACCCCTAGATAACAGGTACTACCACTTTGGATTTTAGTAGACCTAGGAGTAATGGCCATGAAGGATACTCTAGACTTCCTATATCTCCAGAACTGGAGCCTCACCATCCGATGGAGTTTAGTGTATCAACTAAAAATAAGAATTTAGGACAAAAGCAAGAACATGTTCACATGAAAATGTCATAAGTTCACAATAAGTAAGTAAAGTTGGCAACTGTAGTCGAGGGTGACCCAAAGGCTCCCCTTTCAATAGCTACTACACGGAGATGTAAGGAAGGGTGCTACTCCTTTCCTCGGATTACTCTACTTTACTCTTGATCCACACCTTATAATGCTGAGTGTTAAGCAAGGAGTCATCAATTACCATTTTTTGAGTCTTTGGTATGACTCAACTTGGGATTGAACCCCAGTCTCTAGGGCCACTGATGAAAACTGTAACCATTATCAAAAAGTTAATATCTAGAAATCATGTATGAAATGCACTTCTAACTTTTAGGCCAAAAAACCTGGAAAAAAGGGCATATTACATATGAATAAGTATGATATTCATCATCAACTAGTAGAAGTACCCAACATTGCTCGGGAACACAAGACCAAAAGATATAAGAAAGATCCTATGCCCAATCACTTATTCTTAATAATAGCTGTCACATAAAACATCTATCATTGTTCAAGCAATAATTTTTTCTCCATCATAAAGTCCTTTTTTCCGTTGACAGCAACTACACGAGAATGTTGCAAGTAATAGTGAACAAGTCATGGAGGCAGCACACCGCAAAGCAGCACCTGTACGGCCACTTACCACCCATCACAAAAACTATCCATGTTAGAACCAGACATGCCGGACACTGCTGGAGAAGAAGAAATGAACTCATAAGTGACGTACTCCTGTGGACCTCCTCACATGGACGAGCAAAAGTAGGACGTCCAGCTAGGACCTATATACAACAGGACTGTGCCGATACACAATGCAGCACTGAAGACCTACCAGAAGCAATGAACGATAGAGAGGAGTGGTGGGAGAGGGTCAGGGAGATCTGTGCTGATAGCTCAACAGGATGATGAGATGATGATAAAGTCCTGATGAAGATTCAATGAAACTGAAACGTTATAACATTGACTTTACCATCATAAATAGATTCATCACATTTGGAATACTCTATTTTCTATTTTCTTCATAGTCCACATGTATAATATGCACCCTTATGTTTTGGGCTAAAAAATCTGGAAAAATTGTGCATCTTATACACATGTGGCCTAGTGGGTAGAGTGTTTGCCAATGGTCCGGGAGACCTGGGTTCAATCCCAGGTTGCGTCATACCAAAGACTTTAAAAATGGTACTTGATACCTCCTTGCATAACACTCAGCAATACAAGGTATGTATCAAGGGTAAAGTGGAGAAATCCATAGAAAGGAGTTGTGCCCTCCCCTACACTTCAGTGTAGTAGCTATTGAAAAGGGAGTCTTCTGGTCGCCCTCGACTACGGTTGCCAATATACACAAATAATTACAGTATTCAAAGTTACCTGATATTTTTTCTTGGTGCAACTGAGGATGTTCCAAGCCAACAACTTCAACAGGTTTCTTTCCATTATCTTGAAGCAAAGAAATGGATTCTTGTTTTTGGTCAGGATTAGGTCTTTTGGGTTCTTCTGTGAAAGCTTCACTAGCAAATATTTCTGGAACATTCCCCTGTATTCCTGGAACATCCCTCTGTACTTCACCTCCTTCTATGAGATTCTGAAGACAAAGAATTTTGGATAATTCTTATCCCTTGTTTATTTTAAATTATCAGTTTCTAATGTGGCAGTACCAATTTGCTGGTTTTGCAAGCTAACTAACCACTCCCTATCACATTGTGTTTATTATAAAAAAAAATAGATTGGCTATCAGTCCTGGTTGAAACGGTAAAAGCCACGGGTTGGATCCATAAAGGAAAAAGAAATAAAACAAATCTGAGAATACAATCATATTGTCGTCTTTATTTCTAAAAATTTCTCCATATAAGGCAAACATTTAACTTTTAAATACTAGGCTGAGTCAAAAGTTTTGCAATATTTTAGTAGTATGTGCTTGTTTGCCTAAATATCGGGTGAGTCAAAAATTTTTCAATGTTTTGGTACTATGTGCTAATTTGCCTAAATACTAGGGTGAGTCAAAAATTTTGCAATGTTTCAGTAATATGTGCTAGTTTGCCTAAATACTAGAGTGAGTCAAAAGTTTTGCAATATTTTGGTAGTATGTGCTAGTTTGCCTAAATACCAGAGTGAGTCAAAAGTTTTGCAATGTTTTAATAGTATGTGCTAGTTTGCCTAAATACCAGAGTGAGTCAAAGGTTTTGCAATATTTTGGTAGTATGTGCTAGTTTGCCTAAATACTAGGGTGAGTCAAAAGTTTTGCAATATTTTAGTAGTACCTGCTAGTTAGCCTAAATACTAAGGTGAATCAAAAGTTTGGCAATATCTTAATAGTACATGCTAGTTTGCCTAAATACTAGGAGGAGTCAAAAGTTTGGCAATATTTTGGTAGTACATGCTAGTTTAACTAAATACTAGGGTGAGTCACAAGTTTTGCAATATTTTGAAACATTTTGTTTGTGGTGCATATATCATGTGACTAAAGCAGTTCAAGCTGTAGTTGGTAGGGTTATGGTATTTGGTGCACTGAAACATTCTGCATTGCTTTACACTATGTATAATTTGAAAGCCAAACAGATGAACGCGCACTGGATTATAATTTGGGAACTTATACTTTATGTGTCTGAATTGGGCCAGAACACCATGGAAGTAACCAAAAACATTTGTTGTTGTGGGACTGGGTTGGATTTTATGAAAGATCAACCACTGTTTGTTATTTAAAGCCAAATCCTGTTTTATATATATATTAAATATATGATTTGTAAACACATTTGTAGATACGCACAGTTAATGATCAAATGGTTCTATTTCTAACAATTTAATTTAGCATAAGTCAACAAAATTAAATGGTTCCAAGTATTGCTATCTATCACTAACAATTCAATTAAACATCACACATTTGTTTATACACAGTTAAATGATTAAACAGTTCTATTTCAAACAATTCAATTTAGCATAAGTCATCAAAATTAAATGGTTCCAAGTATTGCTATCACTAACAATTCAATTAAACATCAGACATTTGTTTATACACAGTTAAATGATCAAACAGTTCTATTTCAAACAATTCAATTTAGCATAAGTCATTTGTTTGCACACAGTTAAAATGTTAAACAGTTCTATTTGACCCATAGATAGGACCCTATCAGGTGTTACCACTCCAGGCCAGAGTGGACCTGGGAGCAATGGCAATGCTGGGTTACTCTGCATTCCCCTAAGTTCCAGCATTACTAGAGTCTCACCATCAGATTGTTTAGTGTCATATCCCAGACACTTTTTGGGTGGGGGTCTTACCCCTCTGCAGAGATTCAAACAGCATATTCTACGGCCCCAGCTGACTGGGCTCTTTCTTTTGAGTTTGAAATAATTTCATTCTTGTTCACGAAGAAATATTTGTAATATAATGGCCGAGGGATTTCATTTTATATATCTTGCCTTTCGGTTTAGTTAGGCTGAGAACCTTTCGCTTAGCACATGGGTTAGTTAGGTGCAACATGAGCGCAGGTGTTCACGCGTGCGCGGGTAGGATGTGTCATTCAGATATGTCAAAATAAAAATCCCAGATAGGAAATGTGACTGGGGGATGTGAATGATGTCATGCACCGGAAGTGAGCGCGGAGGATTTGGGGAGATTTGAGAAAAGTCAGTTGAGTTCCAGCCTCGGAAGAAGAAGGTTGACTTTCGCGAGCTCACTGAGGCTTTGTGTCGGGTGTGCACGTGGTTTGGGACAGATGGAAAAGTCAGCAAAGGTAATAAAAAGTTTTGTACCTGAACTAAGAAGTCGTAAGTGTTTTTCGTGTTTCAGGATTCCTGTTCTATGTATATATATTATGAACATTATATGTACGTTTCACAAATCCGTATCATGGGTATGGTACATATTTATTACAACAGAAAGCTGGCATAACAGCTAAAGCTTTATTTGTTATTGCTATAAAAAAAAAACAATAAAAGAAATTTAAAGTAAGTATTGGTACTACCTGTTGTGGGGTCTGGATCTGTTGATAGCCTGTTGATGGTTGAACATTGTTTGGTACAAAGTAAACTTCTTCTTGCGATGTAACTCTTGGCATTTGTTGACCGAGTGGAACTTGCATCAAGATCGGTATTTGTGGAGAATATCCAACAGGTACGACTGTGGCAGGCAACAAACCATGTTGCAAATTCCCAATGTGCATTTGTTGAGAAGTCGCCGTATTTTTTAAATGGATAATTCCATCTTGCTGCTGTTGTTGTTGCTGCTGCAGAGCAAAATGATTGGCACTTTGATAAGACATTGGAGTGAGTGATGTTAGTACATTAGAACTTTGTTCATCAAAAATACGTGGTAAGGACCTCCGTGGCTTCTCCGGGGGAGTAGTGTACAGATCTTGATTGGTACTTTGCGGAAACTGAGACCTGGAGGAGAGATTATGCTCATTATATACTGACGGCACAAATTGACCCATTGTTGATTGTTTTATGACATTTGCTTGGATGTCACATTCAGATTCTTGTAATCCTTTTTCTGGATGACCATCAAATGTTCCATTAACTTTCTGTAGAGCCTCTCTCAGTTGAGATTGCAAGACGTCTTTATACTGCTTCCAGTTTGGATGTTCTTG
Organism: Sepioteuthis lessoniana; assembly: GCA_963585895.1. NCBI lineage: Eukaryota > Metazoa > Mollusca > Cephalopoda > Myopsida > Loliginidae > Sepioteuthis > Sepioteuthis lessoniana. The sequence continues at coordinate 6,672,545 of OY757940.1, forward strand.
CGAAAGATGGTTCTTGCAATTTCTCTGCATAAAAATGTGATAGATTAGAGAAATTAAAGAGAAACCCAGTTTGAAATTAAAAAAGAAAACAATGATGTTGTTACCGGCAAAGTGAGAAATTTAACTGGCTCATTGGCCTAGCGGGTAGAGTGTTCACCAATGGTCCGGGAGATCTGGGTGCAATGTCAGGTCGCGTCATACCAAAGACTTTAAAAATGGTACTTGATACTTCCTTGCTTAACACTCAGCATTATAAGGTACGTATCAAGGGTAAAGTGGAGCAATCCAGAGAAAGGAGTAGCGCCCTTCCCTACACTATGGTGTGGTAGCTATTGAAAAAGGAGCCTTCTGGTCGCCCTCGACTAAAGGGAGACAACTTTACTTACTTACCCAGCACTTTTGGGTAAAATATAAAATCAGATTATTTCATTCTAACTTTACATAATTTGTTGAGGATTTTAATAGAATATAAAAATTTATTTCTAAGAAAAAAATCAAGCTGACCACATGCAGCACTTGATTTGGCCAGAGTGGAGAAGGGAGAAGTAATCCCAGATAATGCAGCACCAAAAAGTGACTTTCTCCTTTTTGTCAAACTACTATTCAGACCATCAGTACAAATTTGAGGATCCGAACTGAAGGTACGAAAACTTAAGCTAACAGACGGGTTTCGTCACTCGCTTCATGAATGGAGCTCCCCAAGAAATAAAAGTAAAAATAAATGAAAGTTGACGACTGAAGTTCTACCAAGAAAATTCAACTGAGAATTCTGTGGAAAAGAACCTTAAAGAAGACTCAAAATTTAATGAACACTGAAACTTTTCATTAAAACAAAAAAAAAAAAAAGAAAAAGATTCAAATTCAAAGAACTTTGTTTCCTGAACACTCTCTCAGATAAGTTCCAGCAAATTGAACTAAAATTTGCAACACTTTATCTTTCTATTCCTTTCTTTCTCATTTCTTTTGCCAAGTCCACCAGTTAATGCAGGGCCCACACATGGGCTGTGGTTTGCCAATGCTATTTAATATTACAGATATCACCAACTCCCTAGCTGAACCACATTTTAAAGCCACTGGGTGGATTATCAGTGAATTATTAAAAGTCAACACAGCTAATAAGCTTTCCCCCTCAAATACAAGGTCTTCGACAAATACAATACTTCTACAACAAAAAAAAAGGACTCTGAACTGCCATGTGTGGGTCAACAAGATTAATAACAATATTCTTTTATTGAATAAAAGAAAGAAACAAAGAAAAAACAATTCAGGTAAAAGCCAGGAGCAAGAAAGTCTTTCTTCTAAATGGTGGAAGGTGAGAATACAGTTTGTCAGTGGTAGATAAGGTCCACTTTCCCTCAGACTTTGGGATTTGATGGCAGAGCCCGTACTCCAAATCTCAAGTTTATCATTAGGGGAATATTCCCTCTTCTTTTCTCCGCTATCTTATCAGAGTTATTCTTTCTTCCCGTGATTTGTCTTTTATTCACGTCAGCATGAATACAGCAAGATAAATTTGAGTATACTTCAATTGTATGTTCACTTACTTGGGATTTCGTAGAATCTTTTCTTTTCTCTTTTCCTCTCGTTATTGGGCTGACATAACACGTTGATAGAGAGATGCACGTCTTATTTCAGATAAGACCAAGATTAATTATCGTCTCTTTCCTCGTGGACAAGTCTTTTCTTTGGGTATTCGTTTAACGAGGCTCACCATACCTCAGAGTGCGAATTCATTCAAACAAGAAGCTTTTCCTTTTCTCTCAGTGTTCCCTGCGCAGCATTATTTTGGAATTTGGATTTCTTCCATATCCCAAATTATGTGTCTTCACTCTCCAACAAAGAAACGGCAACTCGTTAGTTTCTGTAGTTTGAAAAATCAGCACATGTTGGCTTTTTGGTGGTTTATTTCTCTGCACTAATCATGGTCGCAGGTCTGCCTCTCTCCGCTGACACATACATGGCTAATAGAGAGTGGGGTTTTCTCATGCCCATGTTACCTTGTGCTAATAGGGAGGGTTGAAGAGAAACGGCCTTTCCACTGGTACTATTCTTGATTACTACTATCCTATTTACCAACCCCTCCACTCGGGCAGGATATGACACAAGGTTAATTTTTAAGTGGAGTTTAACAGGTTTGAATTCAGAGTTTTCCTTCTCCTAGACTAGTTGCCTCACCAAGGCTGAAGAACCCAGTCTGCTCTACTATCTACCCATAGCTGGAGGGAGAATAATTGGATTCATACTTTTCCCAAGGGTACTAATGCTATGTGAAATGCAATCAGTCTCATCCAGGATTTAAACTCATGTTGCCATGTCCATTTCCCACGATGATAACCATTACACCACAGGCACCTCTTGATTACTAATATAGTCGGCTGACGGCCAGCGAGTCGCACCTCCTTTCCCCATAACCCAGCGAATGTATGAGAGTGTCATATTTCCTTGTCACATTTCCTTTTGAAAAACTTTATTGCCTGTGTTACTTTTCAAAACAGTATCTGAACTAAAAAGCTGCGGAATTTACTGTTTGAATTACTGTTCATGGCACACTAAAGTCCCCTAAAAACATTACCAAGTTAAATACTAAACTAGGTGTTAGTGTCACTCACTTCATATCAAATTTTATTCCCTCCAAATTCCTTTATATTGAAATTTTATCCTCAAAATTCATTTCACAACAAATCTTTGCAAAGATGTCAAACAAAGTCAAGCAAAATAAAGAATGTCTAGCAAAGTAAAAGATGTCTAACAAGTTAGTAAAGTTGGCAACCACAGTCTATGATGACCCGAGGGCTCCTTTTCCAATAGCTACTACACCGAGGCGTAAGGGAGGGCACTACTCCATTTCCTGGATTGCTCCATTTTACCCTTGATCTGTACTTTATAATATTGAGTTTTAAGCAAGGCAGCATCAAGTACCATTTTTTGAGTCTTTGGTATGACTCAACCTGAGATTGAACTCCTGGCTCCAGGACTATTAGTGAACACTCTACTCATTAGGTCATGGGAACAAATTTATAAGAATGTCTTGTAAAGTAAAAGATGTCTAACTAGTTAGTAAAGTTGGCAACCGCAGTCGAGGATGACCCAAAGGCTCCCTTTTCAATAGGTAGAAAATGACTGCCTTCTTTTAAAAAAATTGTAACATTATTTTATCGTAAAAATTCTGTATTTTTAAAATCTTGATTTAAAAAAAAGAAAATTTATACTAACTGCAAGAGAAATTCTGTGTGCTGTTTTGAATACATCCTAAAAGCAGCACCCTACAAAACAGCAGCTGTACAGCCACTTACCTGCAATCTCACAAACCATACAAGTATACAAGTAAGACAAGCAAGACTAGTTAGAGAAGTAAGAATAAACTCCAAAGAGATGTTTTCTGATGGGTTCCTACATATAGACACACTAGTGTTGACTGACCAGCAAAAATTTACATTCATCAGCCCTGTGCAAACACTAGGTACCATCAAGAGGACTTGCAAAGTAAGAGGAGCAAGTCATACTGAGTACTGCTGGGAAAGTAAGGATGAACTCATAAGTGACCTTCCCATACAGACTCCAACACATGGCGACACCAGTGTTGGGCGACCGATGAAAATAAACATCCATTAAGTTGGTTGGTTGTTTTGTTTTATGGCATATCAACTCTTCTTGGGTCATTCAATGCTGAATTAAGTCATCTTGATAAAAGTTTCAAACAATTCAGTTTCGTATAAGTACAGTTTTGCTTACACACAGTTAAATATCAAAACAGTTCTATTTCAAACAATTCATTTTTGTATAAGTACACAGTTTAAATTTCAAAAACAGTTCTTTTTCAAACAATTCAGTTTAGTATAAGTACAGTTTTGTTTAAACACAGTTAAATAGAAAAAGAATTCATTTTAAATAATTCAGTTTAGCATGATTACAGTTTAGTTCTATTTGACCTACAGATAGGACCCTATTAGGTGCTACAATGGCCCGGGAGACCTGGGTTCAATCCCAGGTCGAGTCATACCAAAGACTTTAAAAATGGAACTTGATACCACCTTGCTTAACACTCAGCATTATAAGGTACGGTTCAAGGGTAAAGTGGAGCAATCCTGGGAATGGAGTAGCGCCCTCCCCTACACCTTGGTGTAGTAGCTATCGAAAAGGGAGCCTTCGGGTCACCCTCGACTATGGTCGCTAACTTTACTTACTTACTCTGGGCCAGAGTGGACTTGAGAGCAATGAAAATGAAGGTGTACTCCACATTCCCCAAAGCTTCAGGGTTAGGGCTTCACTATCAGACTGTTTAATGTCATATCTAGAACACTCATTAGGGAAGTCTTACCCCTCTGCAAAGAGGCAGTGGGTGTATTCTACATCCCCAGCCAACTAGGCCCTTCAGTCATCAGCTTTGTATGAACACTTAATGCAGTCTAGACGACATGCCAAAAGCAATGGTTAATAGGGACAGTTGGCAAGAAAGAGAGAGAGAGAGTCAAGAGAACCCATGCACTCAGCACAATTTAATGATGATAATGAAGTAAGAAAAATATTTTTAAAAAGCAACTTCAAATAACCAACCTTTAGAAAGTCAAGTTTTTCATCAGGCAAAGTGATGTCTTTGAGGCAAGCATCTATTTTATTAAGGCGTCTTTGAATATCTTCGTTTCTCTTTTTACTAATTTTATCCTCTTCTTCCATTAATTTTAACTCGGCCTGAAGTCTGGCAGCATTTTCTTTGGCTCTTTTTTTTTTGACAAAAAGAAAAAAATCAGCAAATATCTTGAGAAGCAGTGAATAAAAGAAAATAAATTCAAAATTTCTAATTTAAAAATAGGATAAGTAGTTTTAAAATAAACATTTTCTTTTTACCAATATCCAAAAAGTCTCTTTAGTTTGTTGCTGGAGCTGTAGTACCAATGACAGAAGGTTGTCTTTGTACGTTTGTTATATTTGGGTACCTGTGATGGCAAATTAAAATAAAAAGATCCCCGGATGAGCAACCATTTAAACGTGTATGGGAACTGGTGCACTTAAATATTGTTATCACCAAACAGGGGTTTATATTTTTTGCACGTGTGAAGACGGGGCGGCCTGGCACTTGATCCCTCATAGAATAAGTCCTTGTTCAGAGTCCTTTCTCGGGCATGTAGGAACTGGCATATTATGTGGGGGTTAATTTATGGCTAGACTGACCGCCGTTGGCAAGGGGTTTCCAAATTTCACACTATACACACACCCACCAAGGCCACTAGTTCTTCCTCCCCTAGAACAATGTAAGATATGGACTTCCAGGTTTAGATGTAATAATATTAATTATAGTAGTCGACAACTCCGGTTTCCCATGTAATATTTTTAAAGGAATTCATATAGGACAATTTAAGCGAGAATAACATAAGGCAAATAAAAGCTGAAAAAGAAACAAGCATGAAACAATTTGGTAGTAGACGACACAAATGAACAACTTCAACATGTGGGAACATTAAAATATATCAATCTTTTTACTATACACGCGGATAATATTTCAACGCGTCGGCTATATTATTAACAGATAGTACATAAACATAAATGTCTTTTTTCTTTTCTTTCTTCTTTAGTCTTTCTTCAAATTTTGTGAGAGAGAGGGAGAGTATATAATTGGGTGTAGGGAGAAACAGTCTTAAAGTTTACTTATCTTTACGACGACTTTCCTTTGGAGAATATTTTCCTTTTTTTACGGGTCGACAGAATTTATGTTATTTTTAGTTCTGGCGTGAAGGTATTCCTTCTTCTTCTTGTCCAAGATCCCTTCCGCTTTCTTTACCCGGAGTCTTGGCTTTAGATTCGTTCACCATGACCCCTGTCCAAAAACTGATTTTCTGATTTCCTATTTCTGCTGACGGGAAGAAGGTGCCACTTCCGTTTTAGGGTCCTAGCCAATCATTTAGCTTCTACCTTCTTCCTTCCCCTGTCAGGTGATTTGTTAGGGCCACTATATGTCCCTGTACCCCATTCTTTACCCATCGGGTCACAAAGTACAAACATCTGTTAGCTTTCACTCGGACCCACATTCTTTACTTTGACCTATATTACTATCCTGTCTTAACGGTCATTCTTTGGGTGGCCTGCTAACTTAAACACGAGGGATGGTAGAAATTCCTTATTTCTCTTCCTTTAGTGGGAGACCTTGTGACAGTACCATAACTCACACTCACATTAAAAGAGTGAACTGTAGAGAAATGCTGGTTCAATTTTGTTTTTTTTCATTCAAAAATAAATATGAGAACAATTCACAGTGAATTAACAACATATTTTATTGTCTGCGGAGACTTAATAGGATGAATAGAAGATTGACAATAAAATACAAAATTGTACATAAAATATATATTAAAATATATAAAAATAAATATATAAAAATATATTAAAATATATTATATATGGAGAAATATCCTAAATGTTGAAAAACATAGGTGTTAAAAGTTTTTAGCATACGTACGTACGAGAGAATTAGAAGTTTTGTGTGGATACTTACATATTCAAGAAATATAGAAAAATTAATAACAACGATCCATTCTTTAATTCCCTAAATACTCGTCCTGGCTTTTTTAATATTTCTCCTTACTTGAGCAAATCCATTTTAAATAGCCCCAATATATTCCATCTTTAGTTAATATTTTCCACATATATCATAATTTTTATGCTTTCTGTTTTTCTTTTTCTTTTTCCTTCTTTTTCTTCCTTTCAACTCGAAATCTTTCTCGATAAACAAACGTAACATAAATTCTACACAATATTCCAAATAAGTCAAATGACGTAATTTAAAACAACAAACCCTGATTCACTAATTAAACGGACAACTTTTTCTTATTATACAAATTTTCCCCTAAGTTTTTGTATTTTGCATTTTAAACATCCATCGTTGACTTAAAATCACTAATATCACCCCTAATGGTCCTGATGATGGTTCAGTAGAACTGAAACGCTATAGTGTCAATTTCTCAATAAATCTCTCCTTCCACTTGGATTACCTTGTTATCAATTTTTCTCTACATATTGTCGGATTACAATCCTTTATTTACTTTTCATTTTTAAGAAATGTATTCTCCAATGCTGTCGTGTTTAATGTGACACAAAGTTGTTAGGAGTGAAAAGCTCCAGTATGTGATGAATAGAAGCATACATATGCATGAAAATCTGTTGTCAATGTTGAAAGGTTTTTTTTGTTCATGTTCATGTTTATCTTAGATTTGATCATGCCACCTAGTGGCCATTAGCAGAACTCCTTGCAAAAAAAGGAAGTTAATAACCTTTTGTGCCCTCTGGCATTCAGTAGTAGAACTCTTTAGCAGACAAGGGAGGTAATACTACAACTTTTGAGGGCATGTTTCATAGCTAAAATAATTAAATCAAAAAGAAAGTCAAATCACTTGCTTGGTTATGGTGACTTTAAATATATTGTTTGATCATATAAGATATTGGCATAATGGTTAGAGTGTTCGCCAATGGGCCAGGAGACCTAGGTACCAAAAACTCAAAACATGGGACTTGATGTCTACTTACTTAACACTTAGCATTAGAAGGAATGGATCAGGTAGCTATTGAAATTGGCATAATGGTTAGAGTGTTCACCAATGGCCCGGGAAACCTGGGTTCAATCCCAGGTCAAGTCATACCAAAGACTCAAAAAAATGGTACTTGATGCCCCCTTGTTTAACGCTCAGCATCATGAGGTAAGGATCAAGGGTAAAATGGAGCAATCCAGGGAAAGGAGTAGCACCCTCCCCTACACCTTGGTGTAGTAGCTATCGAAAAGGGAGCCTTCTGGTCACCCTCGACTACAGTCAGTGAACTTACTTATATAAGACGGGTGCACTACATGGACTCTAACAAAACGGCAATTACACAAGAATGCTGCAAGCAATCTTGAACAAGTCCTTGCGGCAACACCCCACAAGACACCAACTCCTATCATGAAAACTATTCAAGTTAGATGAACCAGACATGCAGGACACTGCTGGAGAAGCAGGGACGAACTCATAAGAGATGTACTCTTATGGACCCCCACACATGGCCGCGCAAAAGCAGGACAACCAGCATGAACATACATTCAGCAGCTATGTGAGGATACAGGATGTTGTCCTGAAGACCTGCCTAGGGCGATGAACGATAGGGAGGAGTGGCGAGAGAGGGTCAGGGATATCCGTGCTACCAGCATGACATGATGATGATGATGATTGATATAACTATATTCTTGGCATTTAGTAAAGGAATATTTCATGACAATTTGAATAATTTTTGAATTAATGTGACCCATAAAATATCTATTTGAAATAATGTTTAAAAGAATTTTAAACTATATTAATACATTGGCTCTTAAAACATTAATATTGCAATGAAATATGAAATGTTTACTGATTAAGAATGAATGAAATTTATTCATTTTGTATTGTACATAATTAGAGAGTATAACAGATGAGTTGACTTTAGTATAAATTGATTTTAATGGCTTTTCAACCTGTCTGGGGTTATTTTAAGCCTAGAGGTTAGGGAATTGAGCATGTTGTATATTCATATTAATATTTTGTGTGTCATTTAAGTTTTTTGCATAGTTATATGATATCAGGTATTACTATCGAATGCAAATAATTTGTAAACAGACCTATTTGACCCATAGATGTGAATCTAGAGAGATGTAAGACTTTTTCCATTTTTGTATCCCTTTCAATTACTGCTGGTTCATAGAACAATATGTGCATATTTCTATTAGTTGGCCCATATTCGTGTATTCTTTTCAGTACTAGTCATAGTCGAGGAGGACCTAAAGGCTCCCTTTTCAATAGCTACTACACTGAGGTGTTGGGAAGAGCACTACTCCCTTCCCTGGATTACTCCACTTTACCCTTGATCCATACCTTATAATGCTGAGTGTTAAGCAAGGAGGCATCAAGTTCAATTTTTTTGAGTTTTTGATATGACTTGACCTGGGACTGAACCCAGGTCTCCCAGGCCACTGGTGAACACTCTAACCATTAGGCCAATACTACTTGTATGTAAATTATGTATATATCAAATGTTTTCATATCTAGTCTTTACTTCCATTTATTCAGTGTTGGTATATCACGAATATATTCATCATCATCTCGCACCATCAGCATGGATGTCCCTGACCCTCTCTCGCCACCCCTCCCTATCGTCTATCGCTTCCGGCAGGTCCTCAGGGCTACATCCCATATCTTCACAGAGCTGCTGTATTTAAGTTCGAGCTGGTCGCCCTGCCTTTGCTCGGCTTTGTGAAGGAGTTCACAAGGATATACTAATGTTAATATTGGTCCTCGTCTAAATACTAAATATTTTTTCCTATCTCCTCAAGGATTTTTCTTCTTCTGGGCAAACAAACTCACCTAACTATAATCAAAGAAAATTCTCAGGTGACAGCATGAGGAATGGCACAATAGTTCACAAAAGTACAATAGTATATCACCTCCATGAATTTGGTGACATGTCAAAACATGACGAATGGATTTCCCAAGATCTGAACATCCAAATCTTACAGTATTTGATGACATATAAGACACACTTTTTCCGATCAGAGTCAACTAATGAAAAAAGCACCTTAGTTTCTCGAAGGGAGAATCCCAGTGTCGGACTGCAATAACATAGTAAGCAAGTTCAAACTCCAATTGGACTATTAAGTTTACTTTTGGACTAATGCCCTTGGAAAAGGCATGAACGTCCTTATCCTCCCTGCAATAGATTACTACCATATATGACGGTATATTAGACACACCTTTTTTTACTAAAAATATCTTCTAAAATTCCCTTGCATCCTATATGCCATATGTAGGTTTAAAATTCACCATAGTCAGCCGAAATTATCTACCTGGCAACTCCTATTAGTTTAGACTTTAGAATAACTTTCATATACCTATTGTCATTATTTAAAAGGCTGTTATGCAGTCGCCAATGGTCCGAAGACCAGGGTTCAATCCCAGGTCGATTCATACCAAAGACTTAAAAAATGGTACTTGATGCCCCCTTGCTTAACACTCAGCATTATAAGGTATGTATCAAGGGTAAAGTGGAGCAATCCAGGGAAAGGAGTAGCGCCCTCTCCTACACCTCGGAGTAGTAGCTACTGAAAAGGGAGCCTTCAGGTGGCCCTCGACTACAGTCGCCAACTTTACTTTACTTAGGCAGATTAAAAGTCTTATCATTGATGATATTCATTATATTAATCTTATCATGTTTAATATTAGTACTTTGTTTCTCTAAAAATATTTCTTGATTTGCCCTGCTGAAATTGGGGTGTATCTTATGCACCCGCGTGGCTTATATGCTGTCAAATACAGTAATCAGAGAGTAAACATCTATTCATCATTAAGGATGTTTGAATATCTAAAGCTTTTCTTTCTAAATTTGACTATGAAATTTATTCTTTATTAATTTTCAGATAAGATCCATAGTTTGTATTTACCCAACCCCTCAGCTAAAAGCAGGATCTGACACAATGTCAATTTCTAAGTGGAGTAAAGCTGGTTTGAATTGAGTTTTCCTTCTCCTAGAGTAGTTGCCTAACCAAGGCTAAAGAACCCTGTCTGCTCTATTATTTACCTATAGCTGGAGGGGAAGATATAAATTCATGTCTTTCACATTAACAAATAATAGAACATAATTATCCTTGTCTAGGATTTGGTTGGTTGGTTGTTTGAGTTTCATGGCACATCAACCACTATGGGTTATTCAATGCCAAATCTGGTTTACATATATGAATTATATAGGATTTGTAATCATTTTTTATATGAACTCACTTTTTCTTCATAAACTCACTTTTCTTTTAAATTCATGTTTTGATCCATTCGACCCTCAAGTAGGTTCCCAACAGGCACTGCCACTCTGGGTCAGAGTGGACCCACTACAAGTCGTAATTGTTGAGATTTATGGTTTTGCATAGGGTTATTTGACAAAACTTTTTTATATTTGGTTGATTGGTAGGTTGATCCATTGAATATTTCGGATTGTAATGATGTATCATATTTTTAGGTACAACTCAGCCTCTCTTAAGAAAGAGAGGACATCATCCATGTTGATGTTCTCAAACAGGATTTGGTACACAGGATAAACCAAGAGCTTTTCATGTTATGTCAGTACAATACTGTTCCTAATAAAAAATCAATACTGCTATGAGTTGAAAATTCTGTCCAGAACAGTATCATTCCAGTATAATATGAAAGGAGCATGAAAAGCTCTCTATAGTATTTTTGTTATTAAGGGATTTTGGACTATTGTATTCATCTTTATTGTTATTTCCACAACGTTTCGGCCAATATATCCTCCTTTCTTCAGGTGTTTGTCGAACTCGGGAACCTTCACAGAACTTCGAACTACGTCCTTTATTGAAACCATGGAGGGCACCTGTTCTGATTCCATTAGCCATAACCGGGTAGAAGTGTTAAGTATTCCTGTATTGCTACTCGTCTGTCGTCAGGATTGAACCTGCAACTTCCAGATGATTGTCTCCTTAGAAGTTTAGGGAACCAACGCCTATAACCGTTATGCTGCTGGACAATTCGGAGTGAATTTTTGGGACTTATAAACTTAATGTTCTTACCTGACTAGAATTACTACTATTATTATAATTTTTACCTGTGCTCATATTCAGATTTTTTTTTCTCATCTAGCCTTCTTAATTATCGGTTTCCATATTGTATTCAACTCTATACTTGGTCTACTCAGCAGGTCATTGTAGCCCAACGTATGTGCTGATTCCTTAAGACAATAGTCCGAAAACCCTTAATGATAAAATTCAACAAGCTTCGTCTCAAAAATTTAGACAACTCTCTAAAGTAATTACAGATTCACCCATCTTAAAAAAGCATTTCAACGGCAAACACATGGTATAAACTAGTTCAAGAGATAATCATAATTGATCATATCTGAAAGAAGAATTGTAAGACCTTAGTTAGATGGAGCTACCATTGCTAGTTGCCCAAGTACACTTGCACCACACAGGGGACAATTTGAATGAAATAGAACAAATGCTGACATAAGAAATACTACACTAATTAACAAAACAGTAAATTATGAAAATAGGTTTCTGTTTATAACCGGGTCATTAGCCTAATGAGTAGAGTGTTCGCCAATGGTCAGAGAGACCGAGGTTCAATCCCTGGCCAAGTCATACCAAAAACTAAAAAACATGATACTTGATGTTGCCTTGCTTAACACTCAGTATTATACGGTAAGGATCAAGAGTAAAGTGGAGCAATCAAGAGAATGGAGTAGCACCCTCCCCTACACCTCAGTGTAGTAGCTATCGAAAAGGGACTCGACTAAGGTCGCCAACTTTACTTTTTTTACACTTCTTATAACATTACAGTGGCACACACGCAATATATATATATATATATATATATATATATATATATTAAAAAATTTTAATTTAAGGAATTCTAAGTTTTTTTTATTATATTATAACCAACATTGTATTTTTTTAAGATATCTTTGTTAAATAGGGTTTGGCTTCTTTGTTTAATGGCATATCAACTTTTGTGTGTTATTTAATGCCAAAGCCATTGGAAAAAACCAGCAGTCATACTATTTAACCGATAGTTGGGGATATAAGAGGTTCATGCCTTTCCCAAGGGTATTAGTCTGAAAGTGAATGTAACAGCAGGACAGGAATTTTAACACACTGACTAGGGTGTCACAGCCCAGTATGTTAGCCACAGAGACCCTAGTATTGTATAAGTACAAGAACATAGATATTTTTTATACCAACTTTTTCATGTCAGGACGATTCCATTCACTGAGTCGCCATTCAAGCTGGAGTCTTTGTTGTTCACTACAAAAGATAAAATAAACAATCAATTTAAATTCCGAAATTGGTTACTTTCTGGTTGTTAAATACAAATGATTTTTTTGGTTTGGTTTTATGGCATATCAACCATTGTAAGGTTATGAATTGTTTAATATAGAACTTCTGTGCTTATACTAAACTGAATTAGCTAAATTAGAACTGTTTGAATAAATTGAATAGCTTGAAATAGAAATGTTTTAGACCATTAAACTGTGTACTCATGCTAAACTGAATTGTTTGAAATAGAACTGGTTATTTGTATAAAAATGGATTTGGTGTTAAATAACCTACAAAGGTTGATATGCCATAAAAAAAAAACCAACCAACCAACCTCTAATAATCAACACTATGAAGTAAACTTCTCAACTATTCAATGAAACTCTAGTCGGCTTGAGTGGTCAAATACAATGACTGCATTGCTGCATATAGATAAAATCCCCCCCCCCCAACAAGTGTCCTGAATATGACATAAAACAATCTGATGGTGAGGCTCCAGTCCTGAAGCTTTGAAGAATGTGGAGTACATCTCCATTGCCATAACTCACAGGGTCAAATAGAAATATTTAATCATTTACTATACTTGAAACCATTTAACTGTGTGCAAACAAATGGTTCAGGTTAAATTGAATAATTAATTATATGTAGTAGAGTTTGAAAACACTTAACTGTGGGCAAACAATGATTGAAACTAAATTAGGCAGGAATACTTGATAAATAGAATTACTTATGTTAAATAGCAATACTTGAACTATTTAACTGAGAGCAAATAGAACTATTAGTGTTAACAATACCTGAAACTATTTAAGAGTAAGAAAATAAATGAGCGAGGTCTGGCTCATTTAAAAATGTTAATTACAAACTATTCGTTGACTAATCACACGCGTGTGTGTGTGTGTGTGTGTGTGTGTGTAAACAGGATTTGGCATTAAATACCCCACAAGGGTTGATATGCCATTACCCTAAATAACCTAAACTATTATTTTATTTCGAAGAAGATAAAATGTTTGGCAGAAATATTCCTAAAGAGGAGGAGGAAGAAGAAAATCCAGACAAGTAGGAGACAACTATTAAGGAACAAGTTGCCATGTTAACAATTTGAAAATAAAAACAAGGGAAAGATAACTCGTATATGCATGTCCGAAAGTCGGAGATCGTTTCGAGGTTGTACATAGTACCAGCTTAATCCAAGCTAAAAACCATAGAAAAACCAATATCTTTCAAATCTGAAGAATTCCCTTAATAAAAAAAAGTCCTTATGAATGCTAAATAATAAACATTATTGAGAAAAATGCATCTCTATTTTTTTTTTATTAGAGGAGACTAATTTGGTTTAGAGCTACCGGCTGTGCCGAAGCTTTGTTTATTAAAGTAAAGACTAATTAACTGTTTTACACCTAGAAAAACCTTCAACGGAATTGTTAGTCGTAATCGTTAACCTTTAAATAAAACGTATAGAGACAAAAACAAACCTTTCTCGAACTATTGTAATTAAATCTTTCAATCGTTCATAGAATTCATAATCATAAGAGTTCATGATGCTTTTGCGGTTGCTAATCAATTTAACGGTGAATACCTATAATAGTCCTCTATATTTTATGGTCCAGGACAAGAAATGAAATCACTTGACTGGTTAATTGATTTTAACGGCATATCTACTAGTGTAGGGTTATTTCATGCTTAGAGGTTAGGGAATCATATTCATTGTACGTTCATATTTCTATTTTTCGTGTAGTTGTTTCTTAAAAGCTTATTTTTGTTTTTTTGCACGCAGTTCAATTGAATTAGAATGATTTTTAAACAGATGTATTTGACCCATAAATAAAACCCTAACAGATCTATTTGACCCATAGATGGGACTCTAACAGATACTAATAATGCAAGTCAGAAGGGACTTGAGAGTAATTGTTATGAATTGTTACTCTACACTCTCCAGATCTCAGGGAACTGGAACTTCACTATCAGTCTAGTAGTTTAGTGTCTTACCCAAGACACAAAAGTCAGTTGAGTAAAAATAACAAAAGATAAATGAAATAAATGAATATAAAAAGATAATTAAATAAAATGAATAAAATTAAAATATTAATTAGACAGAAAGCATTTATAGCATAAACAAGTTTTTTCCTTGAATTTATTGTGCAAAGTTGGTTTATGTTTTAAAAAAAAAAAATATATATATATATATATATATATATATATATATACATGTCTGTTACATTGAGCTCTTTTGCAGGAAAATTTAGATGTTCACTCTTGAATAGTTTTCTTGTCCTGATGGAATTACTCCCTACCCCGGTTTAACTGGACCAAATAATACTATATATATATATATATATATATATATATATATATATATTATAAAAGTGTTGGTTGTGACTAAATCACTTTATGGGTAAGTGTCAAACCAAGTGCAATATAATATGGAGAGTGCTCAATATCTAGAATAGAGCTATTATATAATAACAATAAATAAATATATATTACGTATATATATATTTAATTCACGGAATATTCCATGAATTAAATATATGTGTACCTAATATATATATATATTTGTATACATATAAATGTTCTTGATTACTTACATTTAATGAAAAAATAAAATTTTCCCAAAATTGCAAAATCTAATGAATATTGAAAACAAATACATTAGTTACAATTTACTAACTCCAACAAACTGGGATAGGAACAAGTGGCTTTGGTATCAACAACTTAAACATTTGTCTTCATATATTTGTCATTCTGGAGTACCATAACTCTCTGCTACAATTATTTGAGTATACAGGATAGGATCAAGTGAACGTTCGTATTGTGGGAATTGAATAATAAATAAAAGTGATAACAACAAAATGATAGAATAAAACAAGATAAAAAAAAAACACAAAATAGAATAACAATTACAAAAATTTGGTATGGACCCGACTATGGAAGACCAGATAAGGATTTATAAGACCAAAAAATCCATCCTTAATCACCCTTCAGGGCCCGTGGCGCAGCAGATATAGCCGTTGAGTCTCTACGGTTCCAGGTGAACAAATCCTACCCAAGCCGGCCAGAGGTTTACTGGGTCAAAAACGTGGTGCAATAGACAACAACTATGGAAGGCAGTAATTACTGGGGATACGGTTACAAGATTCATCATTCCTGTCCGAGGTCACAGTAAATCACCTGAAGAAGGCCAGAGGTGAAATTTGGCCGAAACGTAGTGAAAGAAGAAACAACATAAAAAACTACCAAGATGAAGACAAAAAGTCTGCAATAAATAAAAATCAATTCTCAGATTAAGAAGCCTCATCTCAAAATGATTCCAATTAAAGACAAAATAGAATAAATACAAAAGAAATAATAATCTCGCAGGAGACCTCTGAGAGAAAAAACAATCTGAGTAAGCTCAGAAAAAGTAACTGGAAGAGAAAGAACTCAAAGCTCGACTAGAAAGGCAGCTATTTTATTGCTCAAAGAAGTCTTCCTCTTGGGAACTTCTATGATAACAAAGTTGAGTCTTAATAGTTTAATGAAGAACAAGAGAAACAAAGAGACCTTTGTCTCTCTTTTTCTTCATTCTATTCCAGCTAACAGCCAGTGTA
>OY757940.1:6689136-6756636 GCA_963585895.1 Sepioteuthis lessoniana
TCATTCTATTCCAGCTAACACAGCCAGTGTAATATATTCAAAATATACTAATACGTGAAATATACATGATGCATAGGAATCCCGAAGCACTCAAAACACCGACGACTCTCTTGGTTCAGGTACGAAACTTTTATTACCTTCTTGACTTTTAAGTTTTCAACATGAGAAGAAAGAGACACAATTTTTACTATGCTGACTGTTCCATCGGACCCGACAACACACAGCGCACCCCCTAGACCCAAACTTGTCTCATCTAGGTTCAAATCTCAACTAACTGCTTTTTCTCAAAATACCCCAGAATCCCATCCCATCATTCACATCCCCAGTATTATTTTCCTATCTGGGGTTTTTATTATGACATCAGTGATTGTCACATCCTCCCCGCACAAGCATGAACACCTGCACTCAATGTGTGCACATAACTAACCCGATTGATAAGATATAACCAACAAAAAATGATAATGTAAAAAACATCCTTCTGCAATTATATAACGCTAGTATAAGAAAATAACACATATTTGGGTTTAATAGTTGTGAACTTCTATAATAACAAACCTGAGTCTTAATAGCTTTTTAGCAAAGAAATATTGTTACGTGTTGTTACATTGTTTCCTCACTAAGTTCTAAGGTAAATAAATGAGAGAAGAACCAAGATGTCGAAAAGTTTTTATGATAGTTTTAATGGCAGTGTGAATAAAGGGTACCTCTTTGCTGCAAGTCTCATAGGAAGAAAGGAAGGTAGGAAATAGTTATGGAGTTGAGAAGGAATTTTAGCAGCAAAATGCTTGAGTGAAATGTGCGTCACAACCGATAAGGCATTGTTGAATGTCTGAGATATGGTCGCCATAGGTGTAGCAAAGGTCGTGTTTGCTGGTTAAGGACAGGAATGATGTTGTCACCCACGTAAGTGTGGTCCTGGTTGTTGTAGGAGAGAAGCATGAAAGTCTCCTGAAAATGTTGCCCAGGGATGATGTAGCTAGATGTCTGAGCGAAATTGTGCATCGCAGTAGACATAGCTAAGGTTAGAGGCAAAATGAAGGTGTTCCTGTGTGGCGGATTGAATGCATCTAATTCATATTCAACTGGGAACCCTTGGTCTAAGAGAGTAGACTCAAGAGGTCCATAGATTAGATGGCTTCTCTCATGGTGTTGAGATGCTGCTGCTATGAAGGGAGTGGACAATAAATATGTCTGTTCTGTTGGAAATATTCTGAGGAAGAGATAGTTTGGCGGGCTTTCCCCAATTTGGTGCTGCCTGGAAAAATGGTCCGGGATGAATAGGATAAGTCATCCTCATTGGGTGAAAATATGTGTCAACCATAATGGTCAAATTAATTTACGCACCAAACAAAAATACGAAGTTCTTTCCGCAACAACTTAATGAAGAAAATGAGAGACAAAGAGACCTTTGTTTCTTCTTTTCTTCATTCCAGCTAGCATAGCCAATACAAGTGTAGTAGAAAGACCTTTGAGGTTTTGTTTGGCACATAAATCAACTTGACCGTTGGTCTCGTCTGATATTTTCACCCAATGACGATGACTTATCCCATTCTGCCCGGACCTTTCCCAGGCAATTCAAAGATAGTGAAAGAGTGCCAGTCTACCTCTTCCTCAGCAACCTTCGAGCAGGACCACTACTGGCAACATGCCAAAAGCCTACACCATGGACCACGCATTTATGCTGAATATATCCTCCACTGTCATAAGACTACCATTTTAGGCGAGGTCACGTGTTATTTTCGTCTAATTCATGTTCAACTGAGAACCTATAACAAGAGGGCAGATGACATAACCATTTTGGCATAAATGGTAGTTGACGTCGTATCATTCTGTTGCCTCTTGTTATTTTTATAGAAAGGAAACAAATAATGAATGCGTAGATACTGATGGCTTTCAATCTAATAGTTTAATGACTGCTTGAGAGGAAGTTTTCCTTATGCCACGAGTTGAATAGAATGAGTAATCATTTGTAAATGGCTATACAGGAGTTTAGAGCTAAGCCAGAAACTTCGGATCCAAATGGTTCAGGAGGGAGAAATAATTGACTAGGAAATGGTCTCCTAAGGTATGCAGAGGAACAAATGTTGAAGTGTGCTCTCTCAAGATGGATAGTCCCTGTCTGCTGTGGAATTGTCCCGAGTTGGAGAGAGAAATGTTCTCTCTCGTATCAGCTGGTCTTACCTTCTGCCAGCTAAGAGGAATAAGAAAGAAAAAGAGAGGTTGCACGTGTTTTGCCTTTTATGGTGCCCGATGAGGTGTGCCTGGGCAGAATGGCATGGGTCATTCTAATTGGATGAAATGTATCATTTCAAAATTCCAATGGCAAAACAATTCCCGCACTAAATAATAGTTTGCAATTCTTTCTGCTACAAACCTTTGGTCCAGAAGAGTAGACTCAAAGGTCGATGAATTATACGGCTGTCTTTATAGTGTAATGAAACTTCTACTATTGAAGGGAGCAGACAGAAAGACGTCTGTCCTGCTTTTGGTCCGGCTTTTGGTATTCTTCCGCCAGCTGATTTGATTAGTTCAGTTCAACCAATATACTTCTGTGCAGGAATTCGTCCACCAGTGGGAAATAAATCTAATTCCCGCTATATGGATACTATAACTAACAGTTACAATTATTTGAGTCTGAAGAACACAATTCAGACACTTAAAGCAGAGGAAATATTGTTACGAATACTAGGAAAAAATAAGGATAACAGCAAAAAAAAAGGAAAATAGGACATGAAGCTCTTTAAAAAAACAGTGTATTAACAAGACATGTCAACATTTGCAATAAACACAGTGTTAATTGTAATATAAAGTGTAAGTAGCTGTATAATTGAATTATCAGTATGTAATGTAGAGGTAGCAGTATAAAAGAGTTATCAATAAGTACTGTAGGGCTGCAAATTAATTGTCCTTGTGTAATTTATCTTGTCACTTATACTGTATTTCTGCTCCACTTGTAATTTTGACTTTAACATTGTCAACGGCTCCCATGGTGGCTGGCATCTTGAATAAACCTTACTCTGACAATGGTTGCAGCAAAAGAAGGCGGATTACCCTTTACAATTGAATTTATATGCCAAAAATAAGACTAATGTTGCATGTCTTGTGTCTTTTGGTTGGTTGCAGACAATAGCTATAACCAATCATACAAGCTTTCTTATCAAGAGATGGTTAAGGAGCTCTAACTGTGGAAAGTTTTAGATTATTTTTTTTATGTAATATAGTTTAAATTTTTCTTGTGCTAAATAATATAAAACAATTCACAATGAATTAACAACACATTTATTGCCTGAGCAAACTTAATTGAAAAGACATAGGAATTACATGAAATACTTAAAGCCCATAATGAAGAGAAAGTCTTATTTAGTAGTTGAAGAGTCCTTTGTAGAATAAAAGTTGTTGTATGAAGACATGTCAAAGCATGATATTATGGATTAAATATTATGGATTATATATTATGAATTATATATTATGGATTATCGATTATGATATTATGCATTGTACAACACAAGGTTTTTTGGAGTAAAAGCTTTTATTCCTGTCCTGAGATGCACACACTTATGTGTGCTTTCTGGTTGTCGAGGTAGGAACAAAGACGTATGTAATTGACTTCCAGCAGAGTCATTTTATAGTGAGATCTAAACAAGAATTGAGACTTGTGCATTGCTATTTTTAAAAAAATGCTTGATATTTCCCAAATTGAGGTGTCTCAGTCACCAAGCAATGAACTGAGCCCTTCAAAACATATTGCCTGGTGGGAAGGACTCCTGGAACCAGACAAACAGCTCTATACCACCCACCCAAGGCAGGAACAAATAGGCATTAAACTGACTTCCCAACAAACCTGGATGTGACATATGGTCATTTTATAGTGAGATCTCTGCAAGAATTGAGACTTATGCATTGCTATTTTTAAAAATGTTTGGTATTTCCCATATAGAGGTGTCTCAGGCACCTAGCAATGAACTGAGCCCTTCAAAACAGATATTGCCAAGGGGGAAGGATTCCTGGGACCAGACAAACAGCTCTATACTATCCACCCAAAGCAGGAATGAAGAGAGATAGTTTCAACTTGGATCTTAAAATGTTACTTTGAATACACTACCTAGCAGCTAATAGAAGTACTATTTTTGGAAAGTAAGGGATGTAATCCCTACAAGTCTATCATAATCAATCCACCAGGTGATATTGTAAAGGCATCGTAGTTGGTTTAAAATCGTTTCCTCATACAGAATAAATATAAGAACAATCATATTTAATTGACAACAACATATTTTATTGCTTGAGCAAACTTAATATGAAGAATAAAAAATGAAATGAGCTACGAAGAAGTGTATGAAGAAATGTCCTCAGTTTAGACTCATGAATATAAATTCCAAGAGAAATAGAGGTTTTAGGGAAAGACTTAAATATTTAAGAAGTGTTTCTTAGTTGTTGGTTGTTGGTTGGTTGATAAGGTTTTATGGCATATCAGCTTTTGTAATCCATTTTTATGCAAATAGTCAGATCTATTTCAAACAATTCAGTTTAGCATGAGTACATAGTTTAATTGTCAAAAACGTTTCTATTTCAAGCTATTCAGTTTATTCAAACAGTTCTAGTTCATACAATTCAGTTTAGCATAAGTATGTAGTCAGTTCTATTTAACCCATAAATAAAGCCCTATCAGGTGTTACCATTCTGGGCCAGAGTAGACCTGGGAGCAATGGCAATGAAGAGATGCTCTGCATTCCCCAAAGCTCCAGCATCACTGGAGCCTCACTATCTGATTGTTTAGTGTCATATCCAGGACACTCATTGAGGGGGTCTTACTCCTCTGCAGAGGTGCAGTCGGTGTATTTTACAGCCCTAGTTGACTGGGCAAAGCTGTTGGTTGTGTGGAATGAAATATACCTGTGTGTGAACTAGTTAGCTTTGGACTTTGGGTGATATGTACTATTCTATGGTGTCATGGTCAATGTGACATGAGGTTTGTTGGTGACGAAAATCTCCCTGTCCGGAAGGACTAAAATCAGGTCTTATTTCAAAGTAAAAAGAGAATGAGTCTGTGGTATGCCCTTCTAATGTACTGCTTTGACTATACCATCTTGTGGTCATTAGCAGAATTCTTTAGCAAACAAGGGAGGTAATTCTTCAGTATCATTATTTTCTATAAATGTGCAGAAATAAAACCGAGTTACGGTTTTACTTACCAATTCTTTGTATTTCATTTATAAGAACTTCCTTCTTATTTTTTATCAGTGTGTGTGTGTGTGTGTGTGTGTGGATAAAACATTAAATCAAACTGAATAAAAATCATATTACCTATTTTTATCGACCCATTCCGCGCCCAACCCTGTATTTCTTTGTCCCAATAGACTAGGACCTCCTTCCCACCTAGGGTAGGTCTGGCTTGTTTTCGGTGTTTTTAGACACCGGAAAACAGTCGGCCTCTATTTCGTAGACAGGGGGATGGGAGGGCAACAAAATGGGGAATTTTTTCCTTTGTTTTCGCTCTTTATATATTTCGGGGTTTTTCTCCCATTCCCATCATACAAAGTCATTTTAAATAAAATCATTCATCACTTTCGAGGTTTTTAAGTAGGTCTTTTTCATAGAGCAAATGTGGTATTTTGGTGGTTGCAGTGCGCATGACGATGGATGAATGATTATATATTGTACTGTTGAATGGGTTGGCAAATGTGGCTAGCTAGGTTCCCTTAGATTACATAGCAAATGCAAGACCACTCCCATCCCCCTCCCCCCACCAAAAAAAAAAACTTAAGGCCTTGTGCCTTCCTTGTATTTTAGAGGAAATAAAATTAGCAGAATTCTTTAGCTAACAAGGGAGGTAATCCTTCAGTATCATTATTTTCTATAAATGTGCAGAGCTCAGAAATAAAACCAATTCTTTGTATTTCATTTATAAGAACTTCCTTCTTATTTTTTATCAGTGTGTGTGTGTGTGTGTGTGTGTGTGTGTGTGTGTGTGTGTGTGTGTGGATAAAACATTAAATTAAACTGAATTTGATTTTTTAAGCATTTGTTGCAGGGTACAAACCTTTGAAAATAGAGACAACAGTTAAGGCAAAGAGAACAAAGACAAGGGAATTATGTTAAAAATTACAAATCTTATTTGCCAATAACAAAAGAAGTATAATATTTCTTGCACTGTAAGCTGGTCATAAGTTACAAGACATTGCTGGTCATGTGGTGGAGTGACTGTCACAAGCTGGTCACTGGCTGATGGACAGTATAAGCTGTAAGTACGCTGAATGGGTAGGTCATCATCAGTGTAGGTGTTAGACTGGCTGGGCTGCTGCTAGCTAGCTACAATGTGACATTAAGTTGCAACAGCCTCCTGGTTTTTGAAGGAACTTCTGGTAGCAAAAAGTAGCTACCCATTATGACACCTTCAATTCAACTGAATTTAATTAGTTTGTTTAGCCTTCAATTAAACTGGGTTTTTTCTTTGCCTTTGTAGCAGAAAGAAATAATTTCAAATTTATTGTTTAGCGCGGGAATTATTTTGATCATTGAGATTTCGAGTTTATATTTTTGTCCAATAAGGATGATTTATGCCATTCTACTCAGATGACTTTCCCGGGCAGTATAAAAGGCTGCGCAAATGCTCTCTCACTCTCTTCCTTATTCATTCTAGCAGCAGAACAGACCAACTTTGAATAGGAGAGCACATTCAATTTTTGGACAATTGTTTTCTCAAGAAGATCATTCCTTCACTCCTTCTGGACCAACTGGTCCTCGAAGCTTCAAATTGGATACTTTACTCCTGCTCTAACATCCTTAACTGCTTTCTTCCCTTTGTACGACTCACAGTACAGGGTTATCTCTCAAGCTGACCTTAAAGTTTTTGGAACTCAACAATATTCTCATCAACTCATTTGTGTTCCTCCTTTTCTTAATGTAACAGGGCAAGACAAACAATTTGCCTTGTTACTGAACTTTCAAATAAAATGGATTCAATTATTTTTTTAGCTTTCAATTAAAATAGATTTATTTTTAAAAAATTAATCCAGTATAATTGTCGGCGATTTATTATTCTTAAGCATTCAAAACTAAATTTAATTTTCGATTAAACAGCACCCCTCAACTTTCAATTAAACTGGATTTTCAAAATTTTCCTAGACTTTGATTAATCTTATTTATTTATTCATTTATTAATTTAGCCTTCGATTTATTTACTTATTGATCTATCTAAGCCTTCAGTTAAAATGAATTTATTTAATCCTTCAGTTAAAATGGCGATAAATTTAACAAAAATTCCAAAGTGTAACTCTAACAAAATGCATACTTGTGTCCACAACTGTACACAAAAATAGCATCAATAGCTGGAACTTTCGTATCAAGAGAACTTAATTCATCTTTCACCGCTTATCACGGTGTCATGCGAGAAATTAAATAGATAGTGTAAATAAAGCAAAAGGAGACGAAGTAAACACGAATAAATGTAAATAAAAAATGAGTGGAGGACTTGCTCCTAGTAAAAGTACGATTTATGTCGGCAATCTTCCTTTCTCTTTGACTAATAATGATTTGCATAAAATATTTAAAAAATACGGTAAAGTCGTCAAGTAAGTAATAAACAGAACTTAGAACTACACAAGGTTCTAGATTCTTGCATTTTTATTTGATTTTTGATACACTTCAAATTGTAAGAGATTTTGTAATAATTATTACAAAATGTCTTTTTTGTTTGTTTGATTTATTTATTCATTTTTTTTTTAATTATTTAAAAGAAACGGAACATTTGCACCCGACTGGTTCCATCTAAAAATACAAAACGACAGAAAAAAAAATTTTTTTCGTGACTAATTGTTGTTACTTGGAAAAATTTATAATATATCGAAACGATCTCTAACTTTCCAACATGTACAAGTTAAATTTCTCAAGATTTTGTTGTTAAATTAATATTTGTTTCAATTGAATTCTTTTCAATTGAACGATAACCCGTATAAATGCATGTTGGAGAGTCAAAAACCGTTGTATTATTAATGGGACAGGTTTTTAAAATATTGCTTTACTTGTTTTGTTTGGTTTGGTTTTTCTTCTTCTTTTTTAAATAAATAAATGAAATAAAAAGTACAATATAAAAGAACATGAAAATGCAACAAATTTTAGATAAAACGATATAAATAGTTTAAGACAATAAATGGGAAACGCAATTTAGCATTTCCACAAATTTAGTTTGCCCTACCCTCTATTTCCACAAAAATTTAGCAAATAGGACGGGAAAAGGTTCTACACTGGTCCCACGCTGACGACAGATTTTTTTCCTTCTTCCAAATGTTTTCAATTAATCTTTGAAAAAAAAACAAATATGAAACTACAATTTTCCTTCCTTTTTTCTTTTAATTTCAAGGTCCAAATTTTTTAAGTAAAATTCAAATAATTATTTTAAATATTGTCATTATTTAAAAAGAAATAATTACCCCCCCTTTTTTTCTAAAATTTTCCATTTTTCAAATTATTTACAATTTTCCATTTTTTAGATTTACATTTTTAAATTATTATCATTATTTGAAAATCTTTAAAACGATAAGAAAAAAATTTTTAACTATTAAAAAACGAAAAAATTCAAAGTTCTCAAAATGGTAAATCAGGTTGGAAATTAGAAGTCAAGATTACTTCCCATTATCATCTGACACAACAGCAATTTGGTTAGGGAATTTAGTTTTCGGTGTAACAATTATTTTACTTATTTTTTGTTACATACTGTTTTATTAATATTTTAAAAAAACATCACAAAACATGAGCGTAAGCAAAAATGAATTGTTTTAGACTAAGTTTAAACTAATTAAAACATTCATTTTCTTCAACCTAATGTTTGACAACCCTCTTCAACTTTACTACTAAACCTTCCTAAAGTTGTTCTAGTATAGAATACACATTTTTTTGCCTTAAAATAATTAACCCCAAAAACATACATAAGAACATTCTAGAAATTTCGGATTAAAATCACATTAACATTAAAGTTACATTTTTATATTTTTCAACCAATCAGCTAAAAACACAGAATAAGAACATTCTAGAAATTTCAGATCAGAATTGCATTAACATTGAAGTTACAGTTTTTATATTTTTCAACCAATCAGCTAAAAATACAAAATAAGAACATTCTAGAAAATCTGGCTCAGAAACTTATTAATGGAAAATTTTTAGGCTCTAAAACAAATAAGTAAATATACAAATCTGATTGGTCAAGAAATGTCTGCGCACTTGAATTTTAGGACCCGCAATAAAACTATTTTTTGATCCACTTTAGTGACCCCAAAAAGTATAAATAACGAAGAACTTTATCAACCAGGTCATTCATTCATTCCACTGCCAAAAATTAATTCCTTGACTACCCATCAAACACAGGACACGGCAAAGAGACATGTGACCTTCTTTTACCAATGTGACACTTTGTCGCCTAAGATCATAAGAAAACGTACGTGCAGACTTAAGAAAACAAAGACCCATACTTACAGTCCATCACTTATATACACACACACATACCCATGTATGTAAGTAAAGTCAACTTTTTATTTTCTTTACTTCAGCCAATTATGGACCCATTTATTTGATAGATTTTATTAACATGTAAACACACATGGGCGAACAATCCTATTTTCATTCAACTGGCCATAGCTGTATTTTCTACATACATACATAACATGAACCTTGTATTTCTAATAATTTT
Source organism: Sepioteuthis lessoniana (assembly GCA_963585895.1). Lineage (NCBI taxonomy): Eukaryota > Metazoa > Mollusca > Cephalopoda > Myopsida > Loliginidae > Sepioteuthis > Sepioteuthis lessoniana. The sequence goes on from OY757940.1 coordinate 6,698,816, forward strand.
TATCCTGTTTGTTATGATTATTAAATTGTTTGTTTCTTAATCTTTGTTGTTGTCATATTCCATTTGTTTACGTGCTTGTAAAATTTGTGTTGTATTTGTGGTGGGAATTAAACCGGAAAGTAATACCCGTAAAATATGGACAGGAACTCACTCACTACAAATTGGAGAGTAACTTATCCACTAAACAATTACATGTACCCACTACACTGGTGAATAAAAATGAAAAAATTAAACATGGATAGAGGAGGAGAAGGAGCTTTCAAAGTAGTTTGACTAACAAAAAGAATCCTCCTTTAGTTTGAATTTAGAGCTTTTCTTTTAGATTCATTGTCATACTGTCTGTCCTACTATTAACCCATAGTTGGAGGGAGAATAATTGAATTCATACTTTTTTGAAAGGTATTCGTGCTATGTGAAATGCAAACAGCCTTGTTCAGGGTCTAAACTTAGATTACCATATCCATTTCCTAGAATAATAGATATTACAAGTGTCTTCTAATGGTCATAGTCCAGTCAGTTGGAGCTATCAAATATGCCAATTGTACCTCTGTAGAGTTGTAAACCCTTTCCCTCAACAAGAGTCCTGGATTTGACATTAAACCATCTGATGCAATGCTTCAGTCTTGGAGCTTTGGGGAATGTTGAGTACCCCTTTATTGCCATTACTCCCAGGTCAACTTTAACCCAGAGTGGTTGTACCTGTTAGGGTCTCATCTATGGGTTAAACGGAAATATTATATCATTTGCTATACTTGAAACCATTTAACTGTGTGAAAATAAATGATTGATGTTAAATTGAACTGTGTTAGATAGCAATGCTTTAAACCATCTAACCATGCGCAAATAAATGAATAATGTTCAATAGAATGGTTAAGTGAGAGTTACACCAATTGTAATTAGTGCTCTTAGTACAGTCACCAAAGGACTGGTAAAAGGACTGGAGAATTTGGAAATAACAAGATGAGTGGAGACAATTCAAACAACAGCATTGCTGAGATCATCTAGAATACTGAGAAGAGTCCTGAGGACTTAAAGAGACTTGTTATCACTCGAACACCTGTGAAAGACCATCAGCAGACCAGGTTTTTTCAGGAATCTACCATCTATGTTCATTTAAAACCTGGATTGTTGTTTGTCGAATTATGATACCTCTGTCTTACAATAAAAAAAAACTCTTTAAAAAATAACTATATAAAAAATGTAAACATAAACATAAAATGCAATTCCCTAACCTCTAGGCATAGAATAACTCAAGACAGGTTGACATGCCATTAAAATCAATCAATCCTGCTATTGTTGGCTGAAAAAATAAATGATTACTCTATTATCTCACTGCCCAGCCGGCTGGTGCTATAGAATACTCCGATTACATCTCTGCAGAGGAGTAAGATATCCTTTCCCAATGAGAGTCCTGGATATGACATTAAACAATCTAATGGTGAGGCTCTAGTAATGCTAAAACTTTGGGGAATGCAGAGTACTCCTTCATTTCCATTACTCCCAGGTCTACTTTGGCCTGGAGTGGTAGCATTTGATAGGGTTCTATCTATGGGTAAAATAGAACTGTTTTACATTTAAACTATATACAAACAAATGACATGCTAAATTGAATTGTTTGAAATAGAACTGTTTAATCATTTAACTGTGTGTAAGCAAATGACTGAGATTCAATTGAATTGTTAATGATACATAGCAATACTTGGAACTATTTAACTTTCACTTATGGTAAATTGAATTGTTAGAAATAGAACTGTTTGATCATTTAAGTGTGTATATCTACAAAATATGTTTACAAGTCATATATCTAATATATAGAGAGAAAAATTCCAAAAACAAGGTAACCCAAAGAGAAGAATTTGATATAAAAGAAAGTCAACATTATAACATTTCGGTTCTAATGAACCATCATCAGGACTTAAAAAAGATGATATCAAGTGACATGATATCACTGATGGTTTTTTAATGAAATACAAAACAAGGGCAAAATTATATACAGAGAAAGGAGTAACCATTAAATCAATAAATCAGCCTTTGTATTTAAAAATATATCACATGGCTGCTAAAGACAATGATGTAGAACAAATTGAATAATCAAGAGAAATAATGAATTCAAAGGAAAAAGAAGGAAGAAAAAAAAAAAACAGAAGAATGACAGAGAAAATTTTTCTCTATATTGTCAGATTCATTTCCATTATTTACTTTCATTTAATATATATGCAAAAACAGGATTCGGCATTAAATAACCAACAATGGTTGATATGCTATTAAAAAACAAACCTATTATTTTATGAATTTACACATTGTTTTATTTATTTTATTTCAGGGTAACAATCATGAAAGACGAGAAAAGAAAAAGCAAAGGTGTAGCCTTCATTTTATACCTAGAACGGGAATCAGCTCACAACGCAGTCCATGCTCTTCATAAAACTAAGGTAATTTTTTTTTAAGCAGCTTTGATTTCTATGCCGTCATATTAAAAGTATTGTTTGTAATGAGTCATTATTAAATAAAGAGAAAACATTCAAACACTTATTTATTCTTTCAAAACTATTTTAATACAATCAAAATCAATGCAATACTGTAAATCAACAATGTAGTTTAAACCTTGATAAGGCTTACCATGTTGAATATTTCTTAACGAAGGCATGATCCTATTTACCAACCCCTCCGCTCGGGCAGGATATGACACAAGGTCAAGTTTTAAGCAGAGTTTAACAGTTTTGAATTCAGAGTTTTCCTTCTAGACTAGTTGCCGCACCAAGGCTGAAGAACCCAGTCTGTCCTACTATTTACCAATAGCTGGAGGGAGAATAATTTACCCAACCCCTCCGCTCGGGCAGGATATGACACAAGGTCAATTTTTAAGCGGAGTTTAACAAGTTTGAATTCAGAGTTTTCCTTCTCCTAGACTAGTTGCCTCACCAAGGCTGAAGAACCTAGTCTGTCCTACTATTTACCCATAGCTGGAGGGAGAATTATTGGATTCATACCTTTCCCAAGGGTATTAGTAGTGCTATGTGAAATGCAATCAGCTTCGTCCAGGATTTGAACTCGTGTCGCCGTGTCCATTTTCTACGACGATAACCATGGGCACCTCCATAAAACGAAGGCATGATAATTTTCTGTTTATGACGTCTAATACAATTAAAATTATTCTGTGGGACTTGCAATCTGCTTACTAATAGATGCTGTAGAAAATATTTTCATTTGTTTGTACAAAAAAGCTTTTAAAGATTGATTTATTTTTTATTGTCTGATATATACAAATCAACTGAAATTCTTTTTCTTTGACTGTGAGTTTTTGTATCTAAAATACATAAGTGATATTAAATAATACTTGGTAAGATAATGTACTTTTTATAGAACTTTGTTTATGCACAAGTTTTTTTAGATAATAAACAATGTTAAGTAAAAACTTTATTATCTCAACTAATAACCTTCGTTTTGGACGATGCAAGGAAAATTTGAATGGAAGTTAGAGAAACATTAGGCCAAGAAACAAAGTAAGCTTCAAATTTTCAAAAACATTTCTCATGTAATAAAAGACTTCAAGATTGATTGTATGTCAACTGGGCTCAATTGAGGGGTTGGAACAGATGTCGCCACCAGGAAACAGTAAGTATAAAGGGGTTCAAATTGTTTCCAAGAACCTCTGTGTATCTCATGTTTGTCAAATTGGAGTTTAATTTGACTACTGGTCCTCGGGAACTATAACAAAATATACTACACAGCCACAGAGTCATCACTAACTTGCTGACAGTCTAGATCCATTGCTTCATGTAATTCCCCACCCTGTAAACAGGGTTCAGGCTACCTGACTGTATCTCCTGTGCAGGAGTAAGATACTCCTGAAAAAACAAGGGGTCTCCGGATATGATACTAAGCTGAATCTAATGGTAAGACCCTAAACAGTTTGTCATGCCATTAAAATCAATCAGTCCAGCTCTTGTTGCTTGAAAAAGAAACAAAAAAACCTGAAGCAATTACTTCATCTTTCTGAGTGGAGAGCCCTCATGGTATAGTGGCTAATGTGCTAGACTTATAGAAAGTGAGTTCACTCCAGTCACACTATTACATTCACTTTTAGACTAATACCCTTGAGAATGGCATGAACCCCTTATCCCCTTAACTAAGGATTAAATAGTATCACTACTATTCTTCTACAAGGATGGCTTTGGTATTAAATAACCCACTAGGGTTTGATATGTTATTAAACAAAGAAATCAGATAAAACCAAATGATGGTGTATTCTTCTTTATTTTTTATCATTTTTCAATTAAAATTCCCCAAAGGAAAATGTTAAATTCTATTTTTCACTCTGATGACGACACCTTGGTTGAAAAACCCAAGTAAAAGTCATCCCCTTGCCGTCAGAAAAATAAAGTATTTTGACTCATTATAAATATTAAATTCCAATGTTATTACGTATATAGTAAATTTTATTATACCAAGTTTGTTCATTGGCAATAGACTTCCAGGGAAAGAGTGGCGTAATGGTTAGCAAGCTAGAACAGCAAACCTACACGAGTAAGTTCGAGTCTCATTGAGTGCCTTGTTCCAACGGCCTTATGCCATATCTAAGTAAAAAGCTTAGTAAATTACTACAACAGCTTTTATATAGAGAATTTCAAATAAACAAGGGAAGCAACTTGTTGACATTTGTTATCTCCCTTATAATGACAGGATAAAACAAAGAACATTTTAACTATCGTGCTTAGAAAAATCTTGTTACAATGTGCCATTTTTACCCTATTTACCAACCCCTCTGCTCGGACAGGATATGACACAAGGTCAATTTTAAAGCGGAGTTTAACAGGTTTGAATTTAGAGTTTTCCTTCTCCTAGACTAGTTGCCTCACCAAGGCTGAAGAACACAGTCTGTCCTACTATTTACCCATAGCTGTTGGGAGAATAATAGGATTCATACCTTTCCCAAGGGTATTAGTGCTATGTGAAATGCAATCAGTATCGTCTAGGATTTGAACTCGTGTCGCCGTGTCCATTTCTTATGACGATAACCATTACACCACAGGAACAATGTACCATTTTTACTATGTAACAGAACCATATACAGAAAAACAAATGTTAACACTATCGATAGGGCTATGTATAAATCTGGCTTTATTCCCGGCTGGGCGATTAGATGCCTCCAAAAAAGTGTCCTAGGTAAGACACTAAACTGTATTTTATGGTGAGGCTCGTGTTCTGGAGATCTGAAAAGTATGGAGTACTCTTTCATTGTCATTACTCCTAGGTCAACCCTAACCTGGAATGGTAGTATATGTTTGAGTCCCATCTATGAGTCAAATATGAGGTCCATTCAATAAGTAATGTGAATTTTGCCTAAAGATGTGGCAATGTTTACAGCTGAAATCAATTATGATGGATCCTTTCATGTCCCAGAACACCACTTCCTTTACTGATTGCTGTGCCTGGAACTTTTTCTTTACTGGAGAGTCAGTATGATTCCACTCCATGAACTGACTTTTTTGACTCATTTTCATAGTGGTAAACACATTTTTTACTAAAACTTGCTTTTCTGTACACATCACATGTTCTTCTGTAAATTTCACATTGTTTGCATTTCTCAACTACCAAAAATTTGATGACAGAACTCTGTTCAAGCCAGGAGTTGAAAGTATAAAATATTTTTTGCTATAAACCAATTCCAGAGTTTACATCAACGGAAAAAAATTTTTTTTTTTTTTTTAAATTTATTTTGCTTTTTCAAAAAACTTCCCATTATTTATTGAATGATCCTTGTAGATCTGTTTAAAAATCATTTGATAGAACTAGGAAAAAAGTTTCTCAAAACAACTACACAAAAAAATGTAAATATGAATATCTATGCATGAAATAACCCTAGATGGGTTGACATGCCACAAAAATCTGATCATTATATGAATATCAATTTATAACTATCATTTATCAATAATGATTTAACTAGTAATAATTAATCTTTAACTAGTAATAATTAAAATTGCAACTCAACGTATGTGTAAAATTCTTATCTCATTTTTGTGTTTCTGTCATGCCTTTGTTTTGCAGTTAAACTTTTCAATGACATTTAGTGATATACGAGAGTCATTCAATAAATAAGGGGAATAGTACCCAAGAAATTTACAAAGGAGTAAAGTATAACAATTTTATTGCAGATGTTTGGACGTACTCTGTGTTGCAGCATTGCTAAAGACAATGGCAGAACGCCAGAGTTTATTCGGAAAAAGATTTACAAGGACAAAACCCGATGTTATGAATGTGGTGTAAGTCAGTTTATACAATTGTCTTTCTAAAAATAACCCTATTGTTTTAAATTTTGACACTGTTTAGGTCTGTTGATTGAGAGTTGTCTGCCCTTAATTAACAACCAGTGTTGTGTTTAACTATAAAGGCTGTGGCTAGATGCTAATTCTTTTATTGTTTGGAACCTGAAGCACCTCATTATGGGAATACTGATAGAACTGAAGCTATTTTTGACACTGCCCCACCAGAGCACCCCATGATATTCTGACTAAGTGTCACATCCCAAATCTTTAGGGGAGTGGTTAAATAACTGTAGAATTTCACCCTGAAAAAATGCCAATGTCTATGCTGAATTAACACAGGTATCTATTTACACAATTCCTCCACCACAAGCAGAATATGACACTAGATTAATTTTTAAGTGGAGTACAACTAGTTTGAATTCAGAGTTTTCTTTCTGGTTGCCATGCCAAGGTTAAAGAGCTCAGTCTGCCCTACTATTTACCCATAGCTGGAGGGAGAATAGTTGGATTCATACCGATTCCATTTCTTAGAACAATTGATACACTACAAAACACCTCCTTTGAAGCAACAATTACCCAGATCCTCTACCACCAACATATATATATATATATATATATATATATATATTTGTCTTAGTCTGATTGTAAATGAGAAAAAAAAATTATTTTAATCCATTCCTTGTTTGATCTGAAGAAGTCCTGTTTATTTTTTTTAGAGCATCAATGCTTTTAACAGGAGGGAAATAAATTTATTATCTTAATGTGACCAATTTTTGGTTTTTTTGAAGAGAAAATAATTTTCTCTGTGGATTTTATTTACATTGAGCTCTTTACCAGGATTATTTAAATTTAATATTCTATTTTTGAATATTTTATTGATGCTTATTGGAATTATTCCCTACTCCAGATTTACTGGATTGAATAATATATATATATATATATATATATATATATATATATATATATATATATATATATATATATATAAACACTCTATTCTGTAAAAGTACTTGATGACACCTTTTTAGCTAAATCTCCAGCTTGAAGTGGAGACAAAAGACTGCTTTCCAAATTTTTTCCCCATCTATGGCAGTCCAGTCAGGCTGGACTGTAGAATATGCCAACTTCATTTCTGCAGAGAGATAAGAAAGACAATTCAACCCCAACAAGTGTCTTGGATATGACACTAAACTATGTGATGGGGAGGCTCCAGTTTGAAACTTTGGGGAATATAAACATTAGCCTCCCCCCACCCAGTCGGAATAGGCTTACAATATACACTGACTGTATCACCAGCAAAGAAGTAAGACTCCTACCCAAAAACAGAGGGTGCCCTAAGTGAGGCTCAAATTTTAGAGATCTGGGGCATATGGAGTATGCCCATTACTTCCAGGTCCACTCTTACCCTAAGTGGTAGATCTGTTAGGGTTCCATCTATGAGTCGAATAGATCTATTTGAAAATTATTCGTATTCAATAAGACTGGGTGCAAAAAAAACTTTAATGAAACAACTACACAAAAAAAGTAAATATGAACATATAATGAATGTGATTCCCTAACCTCTAGGCATAAAATAACCCAAGACAAGTTGAGATTCCCTTTGATTGCCAATCTTTAAAAAAAACAACTACACACAAAATGTAAATGAATAATATAATGAATACAATTCCCTAACCTCTAGACATAAAAAAAAATCCTCGACAGGTTGAGATGCCATAAAAATCAATCAATATTTTTGTCTTTACTTTAATCAGAACATTTTCACCATTACATTCTATGGTCTTCTCCAAGTGGAAAGAGGGGGTTTTTTTTAATTTGTTTCTGTCAGTTTAAAACAAAATGATCCTCAACAGAAATTTTTTAAAATCATCTCAGCAACAGATGTTATTTTAATTATTCCATTTGTTCATATCAATTTGAGCTGTTGGTTCCAGCTTTTGACATTCTGAAATTTCTTTTGTTGTTACATTTTCCAAAACTTTCTATGTCCAACAAAGAAAACAACATCATGTTAGAATTCATTTGGCTTAGCCCAGTTGGCTGGGACTGTAGAATACATTGAGTGCATCTCTGCAGAGGGGTAATACCCCCACCCCACCCAAACAAGTGTCCTGGATATGAAATTAAACAATCTGATAGCAAGGCTCCAGCTTTGGAGATTTGGAGAATATAGAGTACTCCTTCATTGCCATTGCTCCCAGGTCCACTCTGGCCCAGGGCGGTAGCACCTTATAGGGTCTTATCTATGTGTCAAATAGAACAAACAAATGACTGATATTAAATTGTGACTGTTATATAGCAATACTTGAAACCATTTAACTGTGTACAAAATAAAGCTAAGGTTCATTTAAGAATATTATCAACAAAATGTGTTTACAAATCATAAACATATTTAATATATGTAAAGAGGGTTTGGCATTAAATAACAATGGTTGATATGCCATAAAACCCAACCAAACCAAATCATATTTTATGTACATATTTACCAACCCCTCCGCTTGGGCAGGATATGACACAAGGTCAATTTTTAAGCGGAGTTGAACAGGTTTGAATTCAGAGTTTTCCTTCTCTTAGATGGGTTGCCTCATCAAGGCTGAAGAACCCAGTTTGCCCTACTATTTACCCATAGCTAGAGGGAGAATAATAGGATTCATACCTTTCCTAAGTTTATTACTACTATGTGAAATGCAATCTGTCTCATCCAGGATTTGAACTTGTATCGCCATGTCCATTTCCTACGACGATAACCATTACAGCACGGGCACCTCCAAATATATATTTTTTATATACATGTATAAAGAGGGTTTAGCATTAAATAACCTACAATGGTTAATATGCCATAAAACCCAACCAAACCAAATCATATATATTTGATATATATGTATAAAGAGGATTTGGCATTAAATAACCTACAATGGTTGATATGCCATAAAACCCAACCAAACCAAATCATATATATTTGATATATATGTATAAAGAGGATTTGGCATTAAATAACCTACAATGGTTAATATGCCATAAAACCCAACCAAACCAATACATATATATTTGATATATATGTATAAAGAGGATTTGGCATTAAATAACCTACAATGGTTGATATACCATAAAACCCAACCTAACCAAATCCTATATATTTAATATATATGTATAAAAAGGATTTGGCATTAAATAACCTACAATGGTTAATATACCATAAAACCCAACCAAACGAAATCATATATATTTGATATATACATATAAAGAGGATTTGGCATTAAATAACCTACAATGGTTAATATGCCATAAAACCCACCCCAACCAAACCATTTGACTCGTAAAATTGTCTCTTAAACAAAAAATCATTTGCTATTTTATCAATAATACCTGTTTTATGTTATCATTTTAAAAATTCCTTTCTTAATTTTCAGTTAGAAGGTCACTTAAGTTACAAATGTCCACACAACTTGCTTGGAGACAGAGAACAACCAGTTAAAAAGAAAAAAAAGAAACTTTCGTGAGTAGATTTTTCTTTTACAGAAACTCGTTAGGTGTTTTTTATTTATTTTTGTTCAACTCTAAAATATTAACCCCCCCCAGTCGAAATGGGCTTAGAATATACACTAACTGTATCACCTGCAAAGAAGTAAGACACCTACCCAAAAACAGAGGGTGCCCTAGGTAAGGCTCAAGTTTTGGAGATCTGGGGCATATGGAGTACCCTTCATTGCCATTACTTCCAGGTCCACTCTGAGTGGTAGATCTGTTAGGGTTCCATCTATAGGTCGAATAGATCTATTTGAAAATTATTTGTTTTCAATAAGACTGTGTGCAAAAAAAAAACTTTAAAGAAACAACTACACAAAAAAAAGTAAATATGAACATATAATGAATGTGATTCCTTAACCTCTAGGCATAAAATAACTCAAGACAGGTTGAGATGCCATCAAAATTAATCAATCAATCTTCTGATAACACTACACTTCCTAATGTTATTAGAGAGAATGGAAATTCAAGTAAATATTATTATATTTCTGTATTTTATATATATATATATATATATATATATATATATATATATATATATATAATAAACATACTGTCACTGATCCCATAACCAGAGTGGTGTTTGCCCAGTTTGCTGGGACTGTAGAATACACCGACTGCACCTCTGCAGAGGGATAAGACCCCCCACCAAAAAAATGAGTGACCTGTGTATGACTCTAAACAATCTGATGGTGAGGTTCCATTGATGCTGGGGCTTTGGGGAATGCAGAGCACCCATTCATTGCCATTGCTCCCAGGTCCACTCTGGCTCGGAATGGTAGCACCTGATAGGGCCCTATCTATGAGTTAAATAGAACTAACGGCACACTTATGCTAAACTGAATTGTTTGAAATGGAACTGTTTTTGACATTGAAACTGTACTTACACTAAACTGAATTGTTATATATAGACACATTTGACTATGTGTAAACAAAATATGTACTTATACTAAACTGAATTAGAACTGTTTGAATAAACTGAATAGTTTGAAATAGAAATGTTTTTGACAATTAAACTGTGTGCTCATGCTAAACTGAATTGTTTGAAATAGAACTGTCTATTTGCATAAAAATGGATTTGGCATTTAATAACCTACAAAGGTTGATATGCCAAAAAACCCAACCGACCAGAGTGGTGTGGGCCCAATGGCATAGTGGCTAATGTGCTGGACTGTAACATTGTAGTAAGCTATGGATTAGATAATTCCACTGCTGTTCTTCTACAAGGATGGCTTTGGCATTAAATAACCCATGAAGGTTGATATGCTATTAAACAAACCAGACCATAGTCTGGTTTGGTTGTCGGCCACTACTCATGTAGTTTGTCTTGGGCAGAAATAGTGGAACCTATTTCTCTCTAGGTCTACATTTGGTTTGAATTTGAAGTTTTCCTTCTCCTAGACTGGTTGCCATAACCAAGGATAAAGAGCCTAGAGCTGGAGAAAGAATAGTTGGATTCATGCCTTTCCCAAGAGTGTTAGCACTATGTGAAATGCAAACAGATTCATTCAAGAATTGAACTTGGGTAGCCAAGTCCACTAGCTCGAACGATAACTATTATGTGATGAGTGCTTCCTCATCAGCTCAGTCTGCCCTTCAATTTACTCATAGCTGGAGGGAGAATTGTTGGATTCATGCCTTTCCTAAGGGTATTAGCACTATGTGAAATGCTAACAGCCTCATTCAGGTTTTTTACTTGGGTAGCCGAGTCCACTTGCTCCAATTTTAAACGTTATACCATAAGTGTCTTTCTTAAGAATCCCAAAAATTAATGTTTTTCAATTTTGAATTGTTTATTTCATTGTATTTCATGAATATTCTTGGAGAGAGGATTTCCCATGGCGTAGTAGCTAATATGCTAGCCTGCAACATTGTGTAATATAGGTCCTAAAATATGACCAAGATATGAATATGTGAAATAGACATATGTTCATAGAATAGGAATCCAAAAAACACGAAATTGGTTCAGGTATGAAACTTTTATTTACCTTTTTGAGTTTAAGATTTTCTGACATGAGGAGAGAGAGACACAATTTCTTACTATGCTGACTGTTCGTACATCGTCAGCTCTCAACTCACTGACTCAACCAACGGTCAGACATCCCGTAGACCCCAACTGGTCTCGCCTCGGCGAGTTCCGAAAATCAACTCGGCCCGTCTAAGTCCAAATCTCAACTAACTGTTTTTTTCAAATCCAAAAATCCTCAGCCCATCACTTCTGTGCATTCACATCCCCAGTCCTATTTCCTATCTGGGGTTTTTATTGTGACATCTATGATTGTCACATCCTCCCCACACGCATGAACACCTGCACGCAATGTGTGCACTTAACTAACCCATGCACTAAGCTGAAAGGTTCTCAGCCTAACTAAACCGAAAGGTAAGATATACAAAATGAAAAATGATAAAAAAAAAATCCTTCCGCAATTATATAACAATTGTTGTAAGCAAGTTCAATTTCCAGTCCTGCTATAAGATTATTTTTCGGACTAATATCCTTGGGAAAGGTATGAACACCCCCCACCCACCCTTAAGCTATTCATATTTACCAACCCCTTCGCTCAGGCAGGATATGACACCAGGTCAATTTTTAAGTGAAGTTTAACAGGTTTAAATTCAGAGTTTTCCTTCTCTTAGACTAATCAAGGCTGCAGAACCCAGTCTGCCCTACTATTTACCCATAGCTAGAGGGAGAATAATTGGATTAATACCTTTCTTAAGGGTATTAGTGCTATGTGAAATGCAATCAGTCTCATCCAGAATTTGAACTTGTATCGCCATGTCCATTTCCTACGACGATAACCATTACAGCACGGGCACCTCCAAATATTAATTTTTTATATACATGTATAAAGAGGATTTGGCATTAAATAACCTACAATGGTTGATATGCCATAAAACCCAACCAAACCAAATCCTATATATTTAATATATACGTATAAAAAGGATTTGGCATTAAATAACCTACAATGGTTGATATGCCATAAAACCCATCCCAACCAAACCATTTGGCTCGTAAAATTGTCACTTGGTGTATTAGTGCTATGTGAAATGTAATCAGTCTCGTCCAGGATTTGAACTCGTGTTACCGTGTCCATTTCCTACGTCGATAACCATTACACCACGGGCACCTCTGTAACAGGTTTAAATTCAGAGTTTTCCTTCTCCTAGACTAGTTGCCTCACCAAGGCTGAAGAATCAGTCTGCCCTACTATTTGCCCATAGCTGGAGGGAGAATAATTGGATTCATACCTTTCCCAAGGGTATTAGTGCTATGTGAAATATAATCAGTCTCGTCCAGGATTTGAACTTTTGTCGCCATGTCCATTTTCTACGACGATAACCATTACACCACGGGCACCTCTTAAGCTATTGGTTAAATAGTACCACTGCTGTTCTTCTACAAAGATAGCTTTGGCATTTAATAACTTACAAAAGTTGATACGCTATTAAACAAAAAACCAAACCATTAATGTCTATTGAAAGAATATTTACTTTCTTAAGAATTCCCAAAATCAAAACCATTTTGAATTTGTGTTGAAATTGCTTATGGTATTCACCTTTCAAAAAAAAAAATGTTCGTCTCTGAAGCGGGGGGTCGCTAATACTAGTTCGCCATTTTACGGGCAGAGTATCTTAACTTTCAACTTTACTTCTTGTTCGTCTGGTCCGTTTTTTCTCTCTTCTTCTCTCCAATTAATTGCTTACTCTCTGGTGTTCGTTCGTGTTTGTCTCCGAGCCTACTTTTATGCAACTAAAATTTGCATACGATGTAGGCTTCGTCTCTACATATTCCGCTCACTAATATTCTACATTTTCTCAATTTTCGCCGGCATCAAATTTATGGTAAGTCTTCTTATTTCTCTGCTCTACACACCAAACAAAGTCTTGCCCTTTTTCTGCTGGAATCTCCATTTGACTCTTGTTCACTGTCACAGTGATATACATGCTCAATGAGAAATATATTAATTTTTTTTTTTTTTTTTTCAGAGATGAAAATGAAGACACTTATAATGAAAATGAAGACAGTTTATCTGCTGCTATTAATTATCAGGTGAGAATGAAAACTATTTGGTGGATATCATAATTCCTTTTCTTGATTCTAAAATTAAATGTTACTCATGTGCACAAAACTAAAACAATTCAGCCAGTGAATAGAAATAAATAAATAAATATTACAAACATCTGTTAAATAACTATTAGCGGTATATATTACTTAAGAAATAAGTTTAAAAAGATTTTAACTTTTAAGATCAGCTCAGTGTAATGTCAATTGAAAACTTGGTTTTCATTGGAGGAATTAAAGTCAGGTGACTAAAATCCTTGCATGTTCAGTCGTAATTTTAAATCAGTTTGCCAAGACCAGTCGAACTAAGAGAACTTAATTTCCATTCATGGTCTATGTGCTTCCAACTTGCGTATTGAGTCAGAAATGAATGTGAAGTGAGTAAATGCACAAAAGAAGATTTTGTCTTATTGTTCATCATTTTATATATATATATATATATATATATATATATATATATATATATATATATTCAATCATTCATTTAGTAAAGAATACTGAACAGCAAAAAAAGAGAATAATGTTAGGGTTGTGAGAAGAATGTTGTTGCCAGAAGACAACAACTGGTCAAGAAATCATTTGCTTTTGATATAACAGGGTCTACTCTAACCCAGAGTGGTATTACCTGTTCGGGTCCCATCTATGGATCAAATAGAACTGTTCGTTCACTTACTAAGGATTATTATTAGTTTTTTAAAACCATACAACTGTGTGAAAATTATTTCTATTGCATAGGAATATTTATTAAAAAGAATTGCTAATGTTAAATAGCAATACTTAGAACTATTTGGGTGCAAACAAATGATTGATATTAAATTGAATTATTGGTGTTATATAGGAATACTTGAAACTACTTAACTGTGTGCAAACAAATGAACTCTAACTGCTTGTTTAAAAATAAAGTTACTAACAAAATATTTGCTTATAACTATATATATATATATATATATATATATATATATATAGTAACAGTGTTGGTTGTCACTAATTCACTTTGTGGGTTTGTGGCGAACCAAGTGTGATATGATTTGAAGAGTGCTCAATATCTAGGATAGCGCTATTTTTGACTGTAATTTTTCAATTTTCAATTTATTCATTTCCTTTTGTTATCTGTTTGTTGTTTGTAAAAACTTCATGAAACCAAAAGTCACAGGCTAACTTCCATGGCATTAAATATATAAATCTAATATATATTTATTTATTATCATATTATATCATAATTATTATATATTATTATATATATAACAGAATTTGGTATTAACCCACAAGGTTTATATAAAACAATTTGGTACTAGTCCACAAGGTTTGATATGCCATTATATATATATATATATATATATATATATATATATATATATAAAAACAGAATTTGGTATTAACCCACAAGGTTTGATATGCCATTATATATATATATATATATATATATATATATATATATATTTAATTCATGAATTAAATATATATAGATAATATATATTTATTTATTATTATTATTATATAACAGCTCTATCCGAGATATTGAGCACTCTCCATATTATATTGCACTTGGTTCGACACAAACCCACAAAGTGATTTAGTGACAACCAACACTGTTATTATATATATGTGTGTGTGTGTGTGTGTGTGTGTGTGTAAACAGAATTTTTTATTAACCCACAAGGTTTGATATGCCATTAAAGATTAATTAACCAACCAACCAAGATCATATGACATAGAATGGGCTTATTTTGAAACCCTCTGAAAAGCTATTTAAACATGAACTGGTAAAAATTTAATGCATTTGTCTTCTCATCCACGTTCATATGTGTGAGAGCTTGTGTACATCTGTACACCTTGATAAGAGCTTGGCCACAAAAGTCACTTTGTCCTGTCAGCAGGGTTTCAGATACACTGACTGTATCCCCTGTAGAGGGTTGAAACTTAAACCCCTCCCTGCAAAAAAAAGGAGCATCCTGGTTATGACACTAATGGTGAAGCTCCAATTTTGGAGATCTAGTTTAGAGTAGAATACCACTTCATTTCCATTACTTACAGGTCCACTATGACCCATAGTGTTAGTAGTACTAATCAGGGTCTCATCTAGGGGTCAAATAAATCTTTTTAAAAATGATTTGTATTTGATAGGACTATGAAAAAAACCTTACACAAGATAGTTTATTTCCCTGGTTACTATTGGCTGCTGTCACTTTAAAAGTACACCTCTTGTGAAGTTAAACATTTTGTGTATGTGGTTATAAGTCCAGACATGCTTGATTACAAAAGTTTACCTGACCCTGGCACTGTAGTCATTCCCGCTACTAAATTCTCAGTCTTTGTGTTTATAAAGGAATGATTATTATCAAATAGAAATAATTACTTGAAACTATATAATTATTAATATTACATTGGAATACTTGAAACTGTTTGCAAATTGTGTTAGATAGGAATACTTGATATTATCATTAGGAATTAATGTTTCTTATTTTCTTTTAGCATCAAATGTTGGAATTGGAAAAACTGAAAGAACAGCATGGTTCCTGCCAAGAAGTACATCAACCAAAGAAGAAATACAAAAAAGATTCTTATTTCAGTGATGAAGAGGAATTTTGTGATGACTAAGCAAAAAAATAAAAGACTGAGTTACAAAGACTTTAAAAAATCAGAAGCCAGCAGTTAATCTGTTGTAACCTTTCAAAAAGATATCTGAATGAATTTTTTAATCTATCTGTAGACATGTCAGTTTTATGGAAGAAAAATAATGACTTAGAAAAGAAGCCGCAACAATATTTTTTGCATCAAAATCAGAGTGGCCCGTAAAAGATTGACTCATAAAAACAACAGTTTTCACTGCTGCCTCTGTGCGAACACTTTTGCAATGACCATTTTGTGGGTGGTCTGTCACTGTGCCACAAATTTTAAAACTACATACTAAACTCTTTATCATGTTTGTACTTGGAGAATTCTTCACATTAAAATGGATGACAGGATTTTCTTTCTGTTGTAATCGTAGATCTGTCAGTTGAATTGTAAGATTCTATTATTTTAGTCTATTCTTCCACACAGTAACTTGACTTTTTCCATTTCTTACGATTACTTCTAATACCTGACTGATAATATAAAAAAATTAAATTAAAAACAATAAAGTTATGACTTTTTAAAATGTGTCTGTGTTTTGTAAGACCACCTTATAGAAGAGATTAGCCTATATACAGGGTGTCCCAAAAAATCAGAACCCATATATTTTTGTAGAAGTAATATGGGTTCTGTTTTTTTTTTTTAGGGGGTCACCCTGTATTAAAAAAAATCAGAAGACAGCAGATAATCTGCTGTAACAAGTTGTGTGTGTTACGGAATTACTTTAAAGAGATGTCAGTTCTTAAGAAAAATTAGAAATGATATCATTTGAAGAAAAAAAAAGAATTCAACAAAAGGAATGAATATTAAAATGTAATCATGGAACTAAATTCTTAATTTTAAAAAAAATATTTAAAGGAGAGGAACCTGGAAAATGTTATATGATGAAATTATGTAGTAAAATTTTTTTAATTTTAAATTACACATGGTTGAAGTAACAAAAAAATAAAAACATCCATGAAAATAACTGAAGAGGAAATAGTTGTCATTGACTATTAAATAAAAATGTTATAGCTCTATTTTTAATAGCAAAACAAAAATATTTTAAATAAATTTTAAACATTAAACAAAGAAACCAAACCTTGGTACCATATAACTAAATTATTTGCACGAGAAATAGTTATTTGAAGCTGTGATCATTTCTCAGAATTAATATTATTATTAGTTACTTAAAACAATATAACTGTACAAAGGAATGATTATTATCAAATAGAAATAATTACTTGAAACTATATAATTATTAATATTACATTGGAATACTTGAAACTGTTTGCAAATTGTGTTAGATAGGAATACTTGATATTATATAAGTGAGTGCCAAAAAACTACCACTACAGAAAAAAATGTATATATAGATATATAGTAAATGCAATTCTCTAACCTCAAGGCATTAAATAACCTTAAACTGGTTGAAATGCTGTTAAAATCAATCAGTCGATTACTATTCTATTATGGAAGATATCACACACACACTCACACACACACAATTTTTAGTGGTAGCAACCTATACTACACTCTGATCCTAGCAACCAGCTTCCATTTCCCTTTTCTTTCTCTAAAACCTTTGCATTGTATTAATCATATTCAGAAGTGTGTTGGCAAAATAAATAACTTCTAGTTAAAGGTGCCCGTGGTGTAATGGTTATCGTCGTAGGAAATGGACATGGCAACACCAGTTCAAATCCTGGACGAGACTGATTGCATTTCACATAGCACTAATACCCTTGGGAAAGGTATGAATCCAATTATTCTCCCTCCAGCTATGAGTAAATAGTAGGACAGACTGGGTTCTTCAGCCTTGATGAGGCAACTAATCTAGGAGAAGGAATACTCTGAATTCAAACCTATTAAACTCTGCTTAAAAATTGACCTTGTGTCATATCCTGTCCGAGTGGAGGGGTTGGTAAATATGAAAACTTCTAGTTTATCTCAAAATTCAGATGATTTCTTCCAGTTCTAATATTAATCTGCAATACAGCTGATAGTGTTGCAGACGCAATGGTCAGTAATTTAAATCATCTGACTTACCTTATTGTTGCCATAAAAGAGCTCATCTTTGTCTGGTATGTGCAAGAAGAAAACTAGTACGCACTGGCCCTGCAATATTTATGCATATTGACCACATGTGACCAGCATGGTTTGCCAACTATAAAAGAAGGGCATAGTGGGGGTTGGCTCAGAACTCTTTTGTCCCTGAGGTATAGTAATTAATAGCGAAGATGGTGTCGTTGGTGAACAATTCGAAAGACGGTTAGATACGGTGTCACCCGGAGGAGGGTTCAGTGAGTAACTGAGTTCCAGTGACAGATTGCATCTCTTTGGTGTTGCTCTGTTGATTTTTTGTTTTGTTTTGTTTTGTTTTGTTTTTGCTTCCATTTCTCTCTTCACCCTTCAGATAGACTGCTATTTGTTTTGTTTTGTTTGTTTTTTTTTGCTTCCATTTCTCTCTTCACCCTTCAGATAGACTGCTATTTGTTTTGTTTTGTTTTTTTTTTTTTGCTTCCATTTCTCTCTTCACCCTTCAGATAGACTGCTATTTGTTTTGTTTTGTTTTTTTTTTGCTTCCATTTCTCTCTTCACCCTTCAGATAGACTGCTATTTGTTTTTTTTTTTTGGTTTTTTTTGCTTCCATTTCTCTCTTCACCCTTCAGATAGACTGCTATTTGTTTTGTTTTGTTTGTTTTTTTTGCTTCCATTTCTCTCTTCACCCTTCAGATAGACTGCTATTTGTTTTTTTGGTCTTTGTTTTGTTATTGAATTGAATACGTGTATGATATATATGATTTATATATTTCAATTCGTATGAATTTTCCATGATTCCATCTTCACTTTTGATAAATTCTATTTTTTCCTTTTTATTGTATTTCTCATGTAAATTGTAATAAATGGTACAAAATACAAATATTATTAAAACAAAAGCAAAATTCAAAGTTTTATCATATTTAAAGAAATATCAGGTATAATTTCTGTTTATTTAACAGTTTGCTCTCAAACCTTTTCTTTGATTTTCTGTTTGTGTGTGTTGTCTGTCATCTCAGGTACACTTTCCCCATCCCAATATGAGTTGACAAATCTTTTTCTACTTATTTAATAAAACAAATGTCTTCATTTTTAGTTGTGTATGTTACTTGTCTGTCATCTCAGGTACACATTCCCCGTACCAATATGAGTTGACAAATCTATTTCTTCTTATGTTATAAAACAAAAAAAATGTCCTCATCTTTTGTTGTGAATGTTTCTTGACTGTCATCTCAGGTACACCTTCCCCATGCCAATACGAGTTGACAAATCTATTTCTTCTTATGTTATAAAACAAAACAAATGTCTTCATCTTTAGTTGTGTATGTTACTTGTCTCTCATCTCAGGTACACCTTCCACACCAATGTGAGTCATCAAATTTACCCCTTCCTACATTATGAAACAAAAACAAAAAAAAATTCATGTTCTGTTGTGCGAGTAAATTTTCTATAATCTCAGTCACCTTCCACCACAAAAGATCTTCGATGAACATTTGAGTAATGTTCTCATAAAGAATTTTTATTTTAATGTACGTAAAAGTGGATAATTTCCACTTTTAGGTTTTTGATCTTGTCATAAAAGTGACTGAAATATTAAAGTACATTGTACCCTTCCCTGAGCAGAAACCTGGTTAGGAGTGAGGGACATATTACCAAGTTTTAAGGAAATATTAGTCACGAAACCTGTTCTGTGACATGCTATAAAAAAGTAGTTTGGATACAGTATGTGGTCCAAGACTGTGTGTTTAGCAGAGGGAGAATACCTGGCCAAGGTAGTGCTATTAAGTAGAGTAATTCCCCTCAACCTGCAGTGGAAAAGTTGCAATAAAAGAGCTTATAGCATAGGCAACAGAAGACATTACTTCATTCACCTTCACAATAGTTCAGGCCTCCTCAGCAGGGTAAGACCACCACCCATTGATTGTTCCAGATGTGACATTAAATAATCTGATGGTGAGGCTCTAGTTATGCTGGAACTTTGGGGAATGAAGAGTACCTCTTCATTGCCATCGTTCTCAGGTCCACTCTGGCTCGGAGTGGTAGTGCCTGATAGGGTCCTACCTATGGATCAAATAGAACTGTTTGACATTTAAACTGAGAGCAAACAAATGACTTATGCTAAATTGAATTCTTTGAAATAGAACTGTTTGATCATTTAACTATAAACAAATAGTATCTATTTAATCGAATTGTTTGTGATACATAGCAATACTTGAAACTATCTGTATGCAAAAGAATGAGTTTAGGCACATTTAAAAACATTATCAACAAAATGTGTTTACAAATCATATATATTTAATATTAGTATAAAGAGGATTTGGCTTTAAATAACCTACAATGATTGATATGCCATAAAACCTAACCAAACCAAATTATATATATTTAATATATATGTATAAAGAGGATTTGGCATTAAATACCCTACAATGGTTGATATGCCATAAAACCCAACCCAGCCAAATCCTATATATTCAATATATATGTATAAAGAGGATTTGGCATTAAATAACCTACAATTGTTGATATGCCATAAAACCCAACCCAACCAAATCCTCTATATTTAATATATATGTATAAAGAGGATTTGGCATTAAATAACCTACAATGGTTGATATGTCATAAAACCAAACCCAATCAAATCCTCTATATTTAATATATATGTATAAAGAGGATTTTGCATTAAATAACCTACAATGGTTGATATACCATAAAACCAAACCCAATCAAATCCTCTATATTTAATATATATGTATAAAGAGGATTTGGCATTAAATAACCTACAATGGTTGATATACCATAAAACCAAACCCAATCAAATC
This sequence comes from Sepioteuthis lessoniana, assembly GCA_963585895.1. Classification (NCBI taxonomy): domain Eukaryota; kingdom Metazoa; phylum Mollusca; class Cephalopoda; order Myopsida; family Loliginidae; genus Sepioteuthis; species Sepioteuthis lessoniana. The sequence goes on from OY757940.1 coordinate 6,720,124, forward strand.
CTCTATATTTAATATATATGTATAAAGATGATTTTGCATTAAATAACCTACAATGGTTGATATGCCATAAAACCAAACCCAATCAAATCCTCTATATTTAATATATATGTATAAAGAGGATTTGGCATTGAATAATCTACAATGGTTGATATGGCATAAAAACCAAACTTAATAGATATAGGGGTGTCCCTATGGCATAACAGCTAAAGTGCTGGACTGTGGCCTTGAAGTAAGTGAGTTCAAACTCCAGTCATGCTATTACATTCACTTTTAGATTAATACCCTTGGGAAAGGCATGAACCCCCTTATCCCTCTATGTTAGACTGCAACATTGTAGTAAGAAAGTTCAAACTCCAGTCATGCTCTTACATTCACTTTTAGACTAATGTCCCTTGGGAAAGGTATGAACCCCCTTATCCTCTCAGCTATGGGTTAAATGGTATCACTGCTGTTTCTCTCCAAGGATGGCTTTGGCATTAGCCATAAAAATTGATATGCCATTAAACAAAGAGACCAAACCTCGTGGTTGGATTTTCAGACGAACAGTGCTGAGCAGAAACATGAATTTTGATTTAACACGTTCCAAATGAAGAACTTTTATCATCATGTGTTATTCTTTTGTAAACAAAACAAGAAGAAACCTGACAGCATCCGTGTCATGATCAAATTCAGTACTTCTAAACTGATGTGCTGTTTATAAAGATAATTACCGTATTTGATGGCATATAAGACACACCCCAATTTCAGCAAATCAAGAAAAAAACAAAGTATTAATATTAAACGTGATGAAATTAATATGATGAATATTATCACTTTTAATCTGCATAATAGCCTTTTAAATAATGACAATAGGTACATGAAAGTTACTCTAAAGTCTAAGCTAATCGGAATTGCCAGGTAGCTAATTTTGGACAACTATCACGAATTTTAAACCTACATATGGCATATAGGATGCAGGGGAATTTTTAAAGATATTTTTAGTAAAAAAAATATGCTGTCAATATGGTAGAACTAACAGTAACCGTACCTGCATAATGTGTACAGCAATAAGAAGATCGGTTGGTTGGTTGGGTTTTATGGCACATCAACCTTTGAAGGTTATTTAATGCCAAATCCATTTTTACTTTTATTTAAACTGTACTTTTATTTATCTGCATGCTTATGCTAAACTGAATTGTTTGAAATGGAACAGTTTTTGACATTGAAACTGTACTTACACTAAACTGAATTATTTGATATAGAACTGTTTTGACATTTTACTGTGTAAACAAAACCTGTACTCACACTAAATTGAATTAGCTGAATTAGAACTGTTTGAATAAACTGAATAGTTTGAAATAGAACTGATTATTTGTATAAAAATGTGTCTAACCTTTTTTTTGTCAGGACATTATCTGAAAAAAAAAAAATGGTAAAACTTTAGCAAGATAGAGCTACCATTGCCTCTTGCTTAAGTTCACTTGCACCACATAGGTGACAGTTTGAAATGTCGAAGGTATTTCTTTCATACCCTGTATGAACTGACGTTGTTCAAAGGATCCCTTCTTAAAATGTCGAAGGTATTTCTTTCATACCCTGTATGAATTGAAGTCGTTCTAAGGATCCCTTCTTAAAATGTCGAAGGTATTTCTTTCATACTCTGTATGAACTGAAGTTGTTCAAAGGATCCCTTCTTAAAACAATAACATCAGGTTTAAACATTAATTTAAGTGCCACTGACTGACTGTCTTTTCATTGCAGTATTATGGGAAATATCAGTTATTCAACCTTGAAAATATCATGTTGCTTAAAGTTGTGTCACATACTCGTATATCTTCTCTTGCAAAGACAGCAAAGTAAAGATTTGTGCATTTAAAAGCAATAAAGTCAAATATTTTATCAGTACTGTTTCACCTTCTAAGAGACAGTACAACTGTTTCAACTAGTTAGGATAGACAGTCAAGTACAAAGTACAAACGTATACACAAATACGCAATAAAGAATGACAGGTTAGAGGTGCCACTAACTCTCTAATTCCATTCACACTTTTTTAGTAGTTGTGACTAATTATCAGTTTTGGTCATCATCATCAACTCCTATTTTTCTTTCTCTAAAACCATTGACTCTTTCTCAGTATGTTACAGAAAGTAGGTTGCATGGCATTAGGAGCTGACAAAAACATTTTCTAAAACAATATATAGTCTTAATCCACAGATTTTAAGGCACAATTCCTATGGCATATACACTCTTGTAATGTTGTTATATTGTCCTGTCTTTGCATTTTTTTATCACCTCCAATGTGTATTTATTACATTGCCTTGTGTAAGTATTTATTACATTGCCTTGTGTATGCATATTCCAACCCCTCCACACAAACAGGATATGACACAAGGTCAATTTTTAAGCAGAGTTTAACAGGTTTGAATTCAGAGTTTTCCTTCTCCTAGGCCGGCTGCCATACTAAGTTTAAAGAGCCCAGTCTGCCCTACTTTTTACCTATGGCTGGAGAGAGAATAGTTGGATCTATCCCAAGAGTATTAGTGATATGGGAACTGCAAACAGCCTTGACCAGGATTTGATCTTGGTTTGCCGGGTCCATTTCCTACGACAATAACCATTACACCACAAGCGCATTGCCTTGTGTAAATATTTTTTATATTGCCTTGTGCAAATATTTTTTATTTATTGTTGGATAGCCCTCTACTACCTCACGATGGCTAATGATTGCTGGAAATTCCGTGCTGTGATCAGTGATGAAGGTCCAACTCCTTTTTTTTTTACTGTAAACCCATGCAGTGAATTCAGAAAAAATATTTTTGCCAGGAAGAATAACCAACATATCCATAGATAGGGTATATACACTTTTATTCATAATACCCGTGTACATCGGGGAGTGGTTCAATGAATGGAAAAATCATGTGCACCAATTATTACACACATTAGTCAATGTCTGAAAACCAACTAACAAGATTTTCAATTATTTTTTCTAAACTCAAGAACCATTTTGGTCACAGGTTTAAAACTAACCAATCAGAGGCATAGTCACAGCTTGACCTTGGGTTCAATAACTTTCAATCATACCAAGTAACCCATGGTGTTTTTCCAAACATTCAACTGTTAGACTTATTCAAATCACTTATATGATATGTCAATTATAGATCTCACCAATTTATTATGTAACACTGCGTAAGTATTTATGATATTGTGTAAGTATTTCCATGACTAAGTTGGCTGGGGCTGTAGAATACACCGACTCCACCTCAATGAGAGTCCTGGATATGACACTAAATCTAATGGTGAGGTTCCAGTGATGCTGGAACTTTGGGGAATGTGTAGCACCTTCATTGCCATTGCTCCCAGGTCCACTCTGGTCCAGAATAGTAGCAACTGATAAGGCCCTATCTATGGGTTAAATAGAACTAACTGCATACTTATGCTGAACTGAATTGTTTGAAATTACATAACCAGAACTGTTTTGACATTGAAACTCTACTTATACTAAACTGAATTGTTTAATATAGAACTGTTTTGACATTTAACCTTGTGTAAACAAAATCTGTACTTATAATAAACTGAATGAGAACTGTTTGAATAAACTGAATAGCTTGAAATAGACATGTTTTTGACAAACTGTGTACTCATGGTAAGCTGAATTGTTTGAAATAGAACTATTTGCATAAAAATGGATTTGGCGTTAAATAACCTACAAAGGTTGATATGCCATAAAACCCAACCAACCAACCAACTGTATGTCATTCCTGGATAGAGTATCTACCGCTACATTCTGAGAACCTTTTATATGCATGATGTAAATTGTAAGATGTAGTCCAATTGGTGAAACTCTTATGACATTTTGTTGGTTATATGTCAAAGTTTTAAGGTCTGTGTAAATAAGGAAATTCCTTTCCCCGATTAAGTGACTGTAATGTCTTATGTCAAGATCGCTGATAGTTCTCTAGAGAAAGTGTCAGTTTGGTTGGGATTTACTTACCTTAGCAAAGTTCTAAGATGAGTCAAGTTTTGCACTATTTTCTTAACTAACCCACTGACTGTTCTACAAACACAACTTGTATTTTTCTTCTAGATTCAATTATACTTTTTTCTTTCAATTAATTCTTCTTGTAAATAGGATGGCGGTACTGATAATGTAATGGGGGTGTGTCCTCGTAGTGTAATGGTTAAAGCGATGGACTGCTGGATCATAGTAAGTGAGTTCAAACTCAAGTCTCTCTTTTACTTTCATTTTCGGACAAATACCCTTGGGAAAGGTATGAATCCCCTTATCCTCCCAGCTATGGGTTAAATAGTACCACTACTGTTCTTCTAGAAGGATGACTTTGGCATTAAATAACCTACAAAGGTTGATATGCCATTAAACAAAGTAACCAAACCTATTATAGTGTAATCGTCATTGTTGTAGGATGTACATTTAGCTACCTGAGTTCAAAGCCCTAACATCCCACCTATTTTTAGCATCTAATACCAGGATGTACATACAAAATAAGTTTGACTTCGGATGAGCTTCATATTACACTTATCAGATTGCAAGTTGAAATTGAGAATATCTTGTGAATTAGTATCTGATATATGTTCTCAAATACATTTTTTTTCTGGTCAAGGTAATTCAATTTATAATGTATAATTCCTCTATTTAAAAATTTAAAGAAATGTATGTCTATTTCCTTGCCCATGAGGTTATAATTACGCGGATGCGTATCTCCAATCCTCTTGAGAAGACGTAGCCCCGGAGGTGACCATGTCCTGTGTGAGAGTACAGATGTAACTACAAAACACATTAAGTTAATTAACATTGCATTTATGATGAATAATTAATTTGGCATCACTTGTATACAATGTGGAGCAGTAGCTCTGTGGTAGTTTTGGCTCTGCATTCTGTGGACGCTGGTTTAATCTCCAGTGGAAGAGATCACAATTTACACGGCTGATGAGTCCTAATAAGGTCGAAACAGCTGTCTAGTGGTTCCATATGTCGCGTGCAGTGCTTGCCAGATTTTCAGGTCATGGTAATTCAATTTAAAATGTTCTCTAATGTTTTGGCTAAGTAACTCTTTTTACATTTTTCATAACGTATTTGTGGAGTCTCCATAGCGTAATGGCTAACATGCTGGATACCAACATCATAATAAATGAGTCTAAACTTTAGCTGAACTATTTTGTTCAATTTCAGACTAATGTCCTACATCCAATAAGTGTCCCAGATATGACATTAAACAATCTGATGGTGAGGCTCCAGTAATGCTGGAGCTTTGGGAATCCAGAGTACCCCTTCATTGCCATCACTACAAGATCTACTCTGGCCTGGAGAGGTAGTACCCAAAAGGGTCCTATCTATGGGTCAAATAGAACTGTTTAACATTTTAACTGAGTGAAAACAAATGACTATTGTTATATTGAATTATTAGAGATAGAACAGTTTGATCATTTAATTGTGAATAAACAAATGACTGAAGTTTAATTGAATTGTGAATATTACATAGCTATACTTGGAACTATTTAACTTTGTTGACTTATGTTTATAAATCATATGTATGTAATATATTTTTGTCTAAAGAGGATTTAACATTGGAATGACCTACAGTGGTTGACATGCCAAAAAACCAAACCAATCCAAAAAGATAGTACCATAAATAGTCGTCCTGGCTTTTATAATATTTCTCCGTACTTGAGCAAATCCATTTTAAATCGCTACAATATATTCCATCTTTAGTTGATATTTTCCACATATATCATAATGTTTATGCTTTCAATTTTTCTTTTTGTCTTTCTTTTTCTTCCTTCTGACTCGAAATCTTTCTCGATAAACAAACGTAACATAAATTCTATACAATATTCCTAATAAATCAAATGACGTAATTTAAAACAACAAACACTAATTCACTAATTAAACGACCAACTTTTTCTTGTTATACAAATTTTCCCCTAAGTTTTTGTATTTTACATTTTTAAACATCCATCGTTGACTTAACATTGTTAATATCACCCCTCATGGTCCTGATGATGGTTCAGTAGAACCGAAACGCTATAGTGTTGACTTCTTAATAAATCTCTCCTTCCACTTGGATTACCGTGTTATCAATTTTTCTCTACATTACTGTTTGTCTCCAAGAATGGTATTGGCATTACATAGCTAACAAAGTTTGATATGCCATAAAATAAACCAAACAAAACCATAACATATTGTGTTGTGTCTTGCAGTTGGCTTCATGGGTAATCAGTTGACTAACAAATTTCAGTTAAGTGTCAGGACACTCTTTTTCTCGTGGAAAGGGTCTAGGTCTCTGCTGGGGATACAGTCATAGTATTCTAACCCCTGAGTTATGGTAAAAACTTTCCTGGAAAACATTTTTCATAACTCAATTCTAACAAAAATAAATATTTTCTTAATACTTTGTTGTCTAATGATTTGATCAAATTGAGAAATTAATTTTTCTTTTAACTATAAAAAGCCTACCAATTGAATTTCAAAGGAAACAAAGAAACTAATTTATTTTTTGGGAAATGCTGCTCTGATCTCCGGGTATGTCCTGCTTTTAATTTACACTCCCATATTATCTATTATTCATTAAAATCTATAATCAAATTCAAAAGCTTGATATTATTAATAATAGCAGTAGGCGTATTAGCTAGAGGAAGAAAACGTTCAATTCAATTAGCCCACCTGTAATCTAGTGACGTCACAACTCTCTCACTTCCTCTTAGCCGTTAAGTTGACACATTTTTTAGTATTATTTACCTGGTGGTAAGCACGTTTTTCAGGTTCGCTAAAGTTAACAACAACAAGAAGATCTTTATTAAACAATTCGTGACAATCATGGGAGCGGGAAAAGTAACGCATACCAGCAAGTAAGCCCCTTTTTTTTACTTACCCCTTTTAATACTTTTTTTTAATTTTTAAAAAGTATTTCTCTTGGGATTTTCCTTTGAATATTTTTTTCAATAAAGAAAAGAAAAAAAAAATTACAGGAGAACTAGTGTTCTTTTCCGTGATCATATCTCCGTACATACTCGTTATTTTTCGGCCCATTTTAAACTTTCAAACTTTTAAAATTTTATTATTATTATTCAACCTTACCTATTTATTTATATTTATTTATTTATTTATTCATTCATTTTCAACTCGGACGATGACTTTGAAATAGGGTGTGAAGTATAAAATATGAATATTTGAAATATTGAACACTCAATAATAACCAACAAGTGTGAAAAAAAACATCTTTTTTTTTCTTCGCTTGTCAATTGAATTCAAAAGTTGTTGTTTTTTTTTTTTATCTTTTCTTGTAAAATTTATAAATGTAAGAAAATATTTCTGAAACAGAGAAATAATTGTTGGTTCTTTCTTATATAAAAGAGTCTAACAAATAATTTCCGTAATGAATTAAAAAATATTATATAAGGTAATTACATTCACCATAAGTTTCAGTCATTTCCTTTATTTTTTTATAATTTTTTTTTAATTTAACTTTATTTTTTTACGGAAGTTACATTCAAGTTCCAAAAACTTATCAGCAATTTGACCGTATATCATGTTGGAGGGGAAGTGAAAAACTGAAGAAATGTGGATAAGGTGAATTGTAGCTAGATACAGACGTAATTTTAAAATGTAACGTCCAGTAACAAAAGAAAAAATCAAGGAAATGACTGAAACCTACTTTTTATTTGGATAGTGTTACCTCTTAACATATTTGTACATTATCGCCAACATTTCACCAATATGCTATTAAATAAGCAGCAATTTATCTTAGTAAAAAAAAAAGGGCCTAAACACCATATCAACCGCATTTCTTATTTTATTATTTCATTACTAATGAATTCGAATCTCACTGGGTGGCCCCATACTTCAAGCTTTGTGCCACAACTAGGCAAAGCTTAGTGAGCAAATTATCATCCCGATATTATCATTATTAGTCTACATTTTAAGAAATCTAATTATCTCAAAACATCTTAAAATAATATTAATTATTTGAAATATTTCACCTTATAACTTTCACGCTCTGTTTCTCTCCTTTTTTTTTTCTTTGATCAGAATTTTAGCAAAGATCTCAGAAACATTTTACAATGTCGTTTTTTTAAAGAAAAATAATACTTGGGATACAATTTTTTAAAAAGTACTTCACTGGTAGTTGTTAGCATTCCATTCCTTACAAACAACTTTAATGAAAGGTCTTCAAGTTTTTGTTCTTCGTGATTGTTGGGTTATTTGTTTTTTGTTTTCTTTTTTCTTTATGCTTTTAAATTTTGAACACTTAAATGATACTGTCTTAAAATAAATGTCAATTATTAAGAAACATAGTGTCAACTTTTAAAGGACACTTTTTTTTTTTTTTTTAGGCCTAAATGGGATCAAGTCTAACAACTATTTCTATTCTCTAATCTGACGAAATATTTGATAAAATTTTCCCCAAACGTTGACATAAAAAACAATGTTTCTTATTCTAGCACAAAAGAATTGATCGCCATGGAGAAGTGTATTGTATAGTTTTGCTGGAAAAAAAACAAACAAACATCCTTTTTCAACAAAGTGAATTCTTTTTTTTGATTTTTTAATAATGAGTTAGTGATAAACACTCTTGTTTTATTTACGTCGCAAATATAACCTACTTTAAATCAAATTGAATCTCATCTTACTATTTCAAACTCTTAAATTGAATTTTTTTTCAAAGCATTTAAAGTTGAAGGGGAGCTTTTTTTTCTATTTTAAACCCTTATTTTTATTACATGACTTATTTTCGACATTGATAGGCCAGCAAACATACACGAGTGAGTTCGAGTCTCAATGGGTGCCCCTTTCATACGGCCTTGTGCCATATCTAAGCAAAAAGCTTACTAAACTAATACATTTATCCCCCTCTTATGATTAGGGATTTTCCCGACACGAAAACCACCTTCTGTCACGTTTTGGCTTCTTAAGAACCAAATAAATCATGATACTATTAAGGATTTTCTTTCTCCCATTAAGGAATATTCCGATATCAAATAAAATAAGCAATTAAACAAACACACAAATAATTGTCTCAAATAAAGAACAATATGCAAAAATTGTTAATTTTACTCAAATTTTAAAATCTTCAACTTCTTTAATAACATTGGCCAACAAAATAAATAAAAGTCGTGTCCCACGAGACATTTTTTTTTACCATTTCGAAGTGCCGATTAAAAAACAAAAGGACATTAATTTTTGCCAGACGTATGGATGTTTTGTAACAGTCTATTGAGGAAAAAAATGCTCTTTATGTCACAGGAAATATTTTTTCAATAAATCAGTGATGTTTTTTTTTTTTTTTTTTTTTGTTTCTAAAATTATGAAGCAAAAATTAAAATGAACTTATACATATAAGCCGATAGTACTCTAAAAATTTTGTTAATTAATTGCTTTTCTGATCAGAAAAGCTTCCACGAGAAAAGAAAACTAAGCATTTCCATATTTGATTCATTCAATAACCTTCGAAAATTTCAAAAGTCTTTGGGATTTTATTAAAAATTCAAAGAATCTATCTCTGAAATATCGGAGGCAGCAACATTAAAATCTGAGAAAAGTTGTAAAATTTGATAAGAAGTTTCAGAAAATTCTAAAACAAATTTCCAAATTTTAATATACTTCATACTGTATCTTTTTTAAGTGATTGTCTTATTGACTGGTTGAAGTACTCAAAAAAAAAAAAAAAAAGTTACAACGATTCATTGTCACATCTGAAATATTAATCCACACAAAAATATTAAATTCTGTCAGACACAAAGAATCGTCAAATCAAAGAAGAATAGGAAAATCTTGCATATCAAAAAAATTCAGCGGTACATGTACTAAAAAATACGTACTACGATTCCGTAGTCCAGCGATTTAATCAATACACCACGCCCCCCCCCCAAGTAATACCCAAATTCATTGCCGCATCTGAAGTATCATTAAACTACACAAAAATATTAAATTGTGCAAAATACAGTCATTTAATCAAAATAGAAAAATCTTGCATACTAAAAAATAGTCGTCTTTTTTTTAATTCTGAAATTCAAACAATGACATTTCATTTGAGTTCATTACATAATCCGAATGGAACAAGGCCATGGGCATCTCCAGAACATAATTTCAACACAGCTCTGATTTTACCAGATATACAGAATTTCCGTCACCCAAAAATGATACGAGATACATAAAAAAAAAAAAAATGAACTACATGTTCGACAAAATCAGCGCCACCAAACTAGTTGAAAACACTTAGAAACATTCATGGGTCAATATTGTGGACTTATGTTATCATTCTTAGACTTATTCAAACTATTGATCTCATTTTGTTAACAAACTTTTTGCTGAATATTATTTGTGTTTCCTCAAGTTTACAATCCACTTGAAAAGAGGTGATTGATTGTAACAGCATGTCAAATAATCTTAGGTTATTTTATGCCTAGAGGTTAGGGAATCATGTTCATTGTACATTTATATTCACTTCCCATGAAAATGATGTGAGACTGATAAAAATGGTTTACTTTTTTTTAAATTAGTGTCATAAAATTAGTTGAAAACAGTTCTAATCATTTTATTGTTGGCTTGTGTGATTATCATATGAATTAAGAATTTAGACCCTCTAAGAATCTGTTTTTATTAAAGCAATTTTAAATATTTCCAATTGCAATATGTCATTCTTGCACTATTTAAAATTGACAAAATGAAAGTAAATATTTAATATACTCGTTGCCTTTGAAACTAGTGGACAAGTTCACCTACCAAGGAAGCAGCGTCTCATCAACTGAGAAAGACATCAACACATGACTATCAAAGGCATGGACAGCTATCGGTTATATGGAAGTCAGATCTGACCGATGAAATAAAACGCAGTTTTTTCCAAGCGGTGGTTGTGTCAATACTGCTATATGGATGCACTATATGGACGTTAACTAACATATGGAGAAAAAGCTTGACCGCAATTACACAAGAATGCTGCAAACAATATTAAACAAGTCCTGGAGGCATAAAACAACAGCTGTATAGTCACCTACTACCCATCACGAAAACTATCAAAGTTAGTCGAACCAGACATGTGGGACACTGCTGGAGAAGTAAGGATGAACTCATAAGTGATATACTCCTGTGGACCCCTTTACATGGACGAGCAAAGGGAGGATGACCAGCTAGAACCTGTATACAACAGCTCTGTGCTGATGCAGGATATAGCCTTGAAGACCTCCTGGGAGCGATGGACGATAGAAAGGGGTGGAGAGAGAGGGTCAGGGAGATCCGTGCTGGCACGTTGACATGATGATGATTATGATGAGTACATATTACTCTGCCAAAGAATTTCTTATTGAGAAAAAGATAATTTGGCAAGACATTCCAAAATGTTTTTCCTGTGCGGAAAATGTCAGTAATTAAATTTGGAAAATTGCCCTGTTAGTAGTGCTTAGAATATGCTGATTGTATCCCCTACAGAAGGATAAGACTCCCCGCTTCCAAAAAATGGGGGTGTTTTGAGTGTGGCACTAAAATGTATCTGATAACAATGAAGGGGTACTCTACACCCCCCAAACTACCAGAACTGAAGTCTTCCCATCAGACGCAATTTAGTGTCCTACCCTTTTTGAGGAGTGGATATAGTTGGTGTATAATAAGCTCCATTGTCTGGGTGACTAACTCAGAGTAAGGTAGCCCAGTTGGTTGGGGAGAAGCTGTAGAATACATGGACTGCATCTCTGCACAGGGGTAAGACCCTTCCCACAACGAGTGTCCTATATATGACGCTAAACAATCTGACATTGAGGTTCAGGGAATGCTGAGTATCTTTTCATTGCCATTGTTGCCAGGCTCACTATGGCCCAGAGTAGTAGTACCTGATGGGGTCCTATCTATGGTTCAAGTAGATTGTAGATTGTGTACAAACAAATGAATTATGCTAAATTAAATTGTTAGAAATAGAACTGCTTGATCATTGAACTGTGTGTAAACAAATGACTGTTTAATTGAACTGTTAGTGATACATAGCAGTACTTGAAACCATTTAATTTTGTTGACTTATATTAAAGGGAATTGTTTGAAATAGAACTGTTTGATCCTTTAACTGTGTGTAAACAAATGACTGATGTTTAATTGAATTATTAGTGATAGCAATACTTGGAACTATTTAACTTTCTTGACTTATATTTACAAATGATATATATCTTATATATGTATATGTATAAACCGGATTTGGTATTTAATAACTTACAATGGTTGAGATCCTATCAAATCAAAGTAAGGATTTTATGAAGAGTGGGTTTCGACATATTATCAGCCAACTCTTTTGATTTTATATATGGAATAATTACCATTCCTGAGTTTCCTTCTCTTGTTTCTCGTTTGTTTGTTCATTTTTGTAAATCTATGTATCTAACTTATGTATATATTTTAATCAGTATATATACACACTAGGGAACCTCAGGTGGTGTAATGGTTAGCAAGGTAGACTAGCAAACCTACACGAGTGAGTTCAATTCTCATTAGGTGCCCAATTCATGCAGCCTTGTGCTACATCTAAGCAAAAAGCTTCGTAAATTACCAGTATATATATACACACTAAAGAAAAAACAACTTCAAATATTTAAAGATTTTATTCTCCGACTGACTGAATTCTTATAATAAACTTAACCCTTTTGGTGTGGAGAGAAACTCAAGTCACTTAAATATACTTACATGTAAGGGTGAGATGCAATTTTAGTACATATTACTTTAAAAAGTTTGGTTCTTGTACAATACAAGCCAGCTTAAACAATCATTTTTTAGAAGTATTAATAAATAAAAAAAATTCTTTAATAAACGTACTGAGCACATTTATTAGAGTTTTTTTTTTATTCAGTAGTGAGTTGAAGTTGTGAAACTCCAATAAATTTTATTTTTGAGTTTGTTTGTTTTTTTTATTTTTTGGCCAAAAGTGCATCCAGCCATTAATTTTGTAGCCAAATATGCTACGTTAAAAGGCTTAACTAAGTTTCATGTTATTCATTATTACAAGATAATATTCAAAATAAATATTTCAGATTATTAAGTATTTCGAGATAGGTGCAGATTACCTAACTACATTAAAGCTCTTTAAAATCCAGGATTTGGAATATGATTTCAAAATAGGTTTTTCCTAGCAAAAATATTGACTCAACCATCTTGTCATCCATTTGTTCTGTCTCACTCTAAAATGAGCCCATCTTACAGTTTTGAATTTTTTTGTTTTTAAATGAAAGTTAGGCTTTCTCCTAACCATTTTGTTTATTACAACAATTGTTTTGAATTAAACTACCCAAAATACCAATGTTAAATGAAATTGAAGGTATTTGAAACACAGAAGCCTTGAAATTTGTCTGTTGGTTGGTTAATCCTATAATCCCATCTAAATCACCTGCTGACATGTGATTAAATACACAATTTAGCATTTTAATCATCACTGTTACTTTTTTTAAAACTTGAGTTTGCCTAAATACAAAAAAGAAAAAAAAAAAAGAAAAAGTCATCATGTTGTCTACTGCTGAAGCTCTACCTAACAGTATTTTAAAACTTATCTTTATAAACAAAAACAAAATTGTCATTGCTTAATCTTCCAAAACAAAGATAATATAATGTTAAAGTTTTATGATAAAAACAATTCATGAACCAGATGTTTATCAATGCTTTTGTGTCAAATTTAGGAATACAATGATATTCAAAGTGAATGTGAAAGTTTCAATGAAATAATCGACTTAAAAATGAAACATTCCAATAAATATCAATCACACTATGACCACTTCTGCTCTTGAGTGCAGATAAGTGCATATGTATTAGGTTATGAGTGTGGCTGTTGGTGTATATGTGTCCATGTAAGGGTAAATATGAGTAGGTATATATATATATATATATATATATATATATGTGTCAGGGTGGACCTGTCTAGGCAGAGGTGTGTATGTATATTATGGATGGGTGAGCATGACTATATGTTTGCATGAGCCTGGCATGTGTATAGATATTCGTCGCTGCCTCCCACCAGACAGGACTTGACACAAGGTCAATGACCCAAAGGCTGATTGTAGTGGGGATTTAGGGGAGGGGAAGGTCGGGCACGAGCCGAGGCTCGAACCCTGCTGCTCTGTGCTGCTCATCGACCCACTTAGTGCAATGTGGGCCTAATGAACCAAGCTGTTTCTTAGACCCAAATCTGGGTCCAGGCACAGATGCCGGGTTATAGCTTAAACTAGACAGCAAGGTTTAGTGCTTTACATAGGAGACAAAGGAGTCAGTGTTGCAGCTTGCCCACCCGAAGGTAGCCCAACTGAAGCCGGGGGCCTTTCAGCCTCGAATCTGCCATTTTTTTCGATACCCCATCTGGCATGAATGCCAGACAGACCAGCGTGTGTATATATATCTGTGTAGTTAGACATATCTCTTCAGGTGTGTGTGAGAGCACCTATAGAATATATGTATTTGTGGGCATGGATAGGTATGGTGATAAGTTTGAAGTCTGGTCAAAAGTTTGGAAAAGTGATAAAATTAGAATTTGATGAAAATGTTTTTAGTCGAATAGGTTTTTTAAATCTGTGATAAACTGGCATTTGGGATTCTGTGTCAAAACTGGAAATCAGTAGCTAAGAACTGAGCCATTTTAAGTATCTAACGTTGTGCAATCTGTGTTTGGGGGAAGGGTATGGTTGAATACCCCATAGTGACAGAACGGGTGAGAATTAAGAGGCTGTGCTATTCCCTTTACCAGCCCATTGGCATAATAGTTAGCGTTTGCTGATGGCCTGGGAGACCTGGGTTCAGTCTCAGGTTGAGTCATACCAAAGACTCAAAAAATGGTACTTGATGCCTCCTTGCTTAACACTCAGCATTATAAGGTGCAGATCAAGGGTAAAATGGGGCAATCCAGGGAAAGGAGTAACGCGGTCCCCTACATCTTGATGTTGTAACTATTTAAAAGGGAGCCTTCGGGTCACTCTTGGCTACAGTTGCCAACTTTACTTTTTTACTATTCCCTTATCTGCTGTAGGAAAGCTGAAAACATAATCAGAGAATTGTGCTTGCCAGACTTATTCCAAAAGTGGTACTTTAAACTGTATGCGAAATGTCATAAATACTGTCGCTATTAAGCAAGTTGTCCTCAAAGTCTTTTTTTTGTGACACCATCTCGGACTTCAAACTTAGGCACTTTAAATCATCTATTATCCATTAAGAAATGAAAAGATGAAATGCCTCAGAACAAAAACAAACAAACAAAAAATATTTGATAACTTCACCAGTCAATCCACTATTAGTATCCTGGGTATGGCACTAAACTGCATCTAATGGTGAGACTCCAGTCCTGGAGCTTTGGAGAATATGGAGTACCCCTTCATTGTCATTACTCCCAAGTCCACTCAAACCTGGACTGGTTATACATATTAGGGTCCCATCTATGGGTCAAATAGAACTGTACAATCATTTACTAAGGATCTGTTGTAATTATACAATTGTGTGCAAATTGTTTGTATTTGATTGGAATACTTGATAAATAGAATTACTAATATCAAATAGCAATACATGATAACATTTAACTGTGTACATGCAAATGATTAAGATTAGTGTTTGAGAGGAATACTCAAAACCATTTAACTGTGCGCAAACAAATGAGCTGTAACAACTTGTTCAAAAATAAAGTTACCTACTAACTATTCACTTACAAATTGTATATATAAAAACAGGATTTGGTATAAAATAACCCTCAAGGGTTGATATGCTATAAAACACAAACTAATCAGCATCTAATCTCCGATTCCTTGAGTCTCTTTTCCAGCTTCTTGAGTCTTTTTTAAAGACCCCAATTGGTGTCACTTTCATATTCCACAGTTTTTTCAGCTCTTTAGCAAGGTCCTGGTATTTGTTTAGATTTTTGCCATCTTTCACTCTGTGATCTACTGGCACAGCAAAATCCATTATATGGCAGGTTCTTTGCTTCTTAATTAAAACTAGATTTGGCCTTCTGGCCAATATTGTGTGATCTGTTCGTATCTTAAAATCCCAGAGAATTTTATGCATCTTATTTTCAAGGACAGCTTTTAGTTTGTGCGTCTACCATTTGTTTCTTTCAGTTTCTTGCACAATTCCCAGTTGATCATCTTCCCCATTCTGTTGTTCTTTTGTGCCAGTTGGCCGAATTAACAGTTTCATCTCTATCCCCATTTATTCTATACTTGTTATTCTCCTGTGTATTATCAATTTTTGCCTTCGGACATTGGCATAATGGTTAGTGTTTGCCAATGTCCACGCGAGACCTGGATTCAATCCCAGTTCGAGTCATACCAAAGACTCAAAAAATGGTACTTGATGCTTCCTTGCTTAACATTCAGCATTATAAGGTACAGATCAAGGGTAAAGTGGAGCAATCCAGGGAAAGGAGTAGCACCCTCCCTTACACCTCGGTGTAGTAGCTATCGAAAAGGGAGACTTGGAGTCACCCTCGACTTTGAACATCAACAACTAATGACATTATTCTGTGCTGGTATTATTAGAGATTCGGTTTCTCTGTTGAATTTCCCTCTTACTAACCAGGTTATCTCGTCTTCAATTATTACTATTGGATTCTTCTGAAATTTCATATTGCCATTTAAATATTTCAGAAATGTAAAGCTTAATAAAAAATCCAGTGACTGAGATTTCTTAATAGAAAATTTTAAATCTGTTTTTAATTATATAGAAAGAATATGTAATTAGCATCGATGGAAGATCATTAAATTTTATTTTTAATTAGCTCCTTTGGCTACTTTTTTTTTTTTTTTGTGTCACTTTTAGCCACCTATTACTTCCTGATCATAAATCTCTCCTCATTTTTAATATAAATTATTTTTGGATGACAAAACAAGATTCAAGGGGAGTCTCCATAGCGTAGTAGCTAACATACTTGACTGCAACATAGTATTAAGCAACTTTAAAATCCAGATATACAATTATATTCATTTTTGGACTAATACCCTTATCTGCCCCTAGCTATGAGTTAAATAACACCACCACTGTCCTTCTACAAGGGTTTCTTTGTTTCATGGCACATCAACCTTTGTAGGTTATTTAGTGCCAAAGCTATTCTCCTAGAAGAACGGTAGTGGTACTATTTAACCCATAGCTGGGAGGATTAGGGGGTTCATACCTTTCCCAAGGGTATTTGCCTGAAAGTGAACGTAATAGCGCGACTGGAGTACGAACTCACTTACTACGATTCTGCAGTCCATCGTTTTCACAACACCACGAGGACACCCCCACTGAAATTGAACGTAATAGCGCGACTGGAGTACGAACTCGCTTACTACGATTCCATAGTCCATCGCATTAACCATTACACCACGAGGACACCCTCCTGTCCTTCTACAAGGATGGCTTTGGCATTAAATAACCCACAAAGGTTGATATGCCATTAAAGAAAGAAAAAAAAAACTGTAAGAAAGTTCAATGTAAATATTTGTGCACAAATTATTTCAGTGTTTAAAACTTTAAAACATGAAAATCCCTATTTTTATTTTTAAATCTTTATTCTAATACCTTAAATGATTCAATAAAGTTTGGCAGGGAATCCATGTTGCATGCTGGATTGTAACATTATCATCATCATCATCATGTCGTGCTGCTAGCACGGATATCCCTGACCCTCTCTCGCCACTTCTCCCTATCGTTCATCACCTCTGGTAGGTCTTCAGGGCTACATCCCGTATCCTCACATAGCTGCTGAATGTATGTTCGAGCTGGTCGTCCTGCTTTTGCCTGGCCATATATGGGGGTCCATAGGAGTACATCACTTATGAGCTTGTCCCTGCTTCTCCAGCAGTGTCCTGCATGTCTGGTTCGTCTAGCTTGGATAGTTTTCATGATGGGAGACTGGTGGCCGTATAGTTGGTGCCTTGTGGGGTGTTGCCACCAGGACTTGTTCAATATTGCTGAGTGTTAAGCAAGGTGATATCAAGTACCGTTTTTAAAGTCTTTGGTATGACATGACCTGGGATCGAACCCAGGTCTCCTGGACCATTGGCGAACACTCTACCCACTAGGCCAATGAGCCAGTTCGGGTCGCCTTCGACTAAGGTCACCAACTTAACTTTTTACTTATACAGAGAAATGGGAATACTTAATGACATTTTAACTGTATTTTAACAAAATATTTCCTATCAGGAATTTATCTGAAAATGTTAACTTTTAAAAGATAATGAGTATCCATTTTCCTTTGTACATTACACAAACTATTATACAAAAAATATATAGTACAGAAAATGTGGTATTTACCCTCTGTGGCGCATACTGTTGAGCAGGCAACAAGAGGCATTAGTCACTATGTGAATTCAGATAAAACAGAGTTCATGCCTTTTTATCAAGATGCTGCCATTTTATTAAATGGCAAGCTTCTGAAATTATTAAACTAGTTTTCATACCTCAGTAGCAATATCTCATCTACTGTAAGGGATGTTAACATATGCATAGCTAAAGCATGGACAGTTATTGACAGGTATTGAAATTTGATCCTTTCTGATTAAATAAAACAGAAATTCTTCCTAGCTGTAGCCATGTCAGTGCTACTATATGGTTGCACCACTTGAACTAAATTCCTGAAGAAAAAGCTAGATGGAAACTACACAAGGATGCTGCCTGCTGTTTTGAACAAATCTTGGAAGCAGACCCCTGTAAAACAGCAGCTGTATGGCCACTTGCCTCCCATCACTCAAGCCATCCGTATCAGATAAGCCAGACATGCTCGGTATTTGTATTGTTTTTGGTTGTTATTGGATCAAAGGTAACATTAGGCAGATGAGATTTGCATCACATGCTTTCTTGCTTTCTTTGTGTAATGCATATCAACCTTTGTAGGTTAGTTAATGCCAAAGCCATTCTCCTAGAAGAACAGTAGTGGAACTATTTAACCCATAGCTGGGAGGATAAGCCAGTTTTTTAAAAAAGGGCAGTTTAATTTTTATTTTTTATTTTTGGTGTGATAAGATATGGAATTACCACACTTAGAGGATATTCACCCATTTTCTTTTTTTTACTTTGCAGTAAATAAACAAAAATACAGATATGACAAAACAATCTTTGTTTAAAAGCTGAACATTCTTGTTTTCATGAAATATACCTGTTATATAGCAAAATTTAGATCTCTCCCGATTTACAATTTCACTCAACAAACATACACATGGCTGGAGAAGGGTAGCATTTGATCAGATGTTAACCAGATGGCTGCCGCCAAGACAGTGAATAAAATGTTCTTTGCGCAAGAGGCTCCACGCAGAACTTCCGGATGAAAATGCAAAAAATTAACAAATACCCTTTTTCAGCCAATCATAAATCTTCCCCCTAAAAAAAATTCCCAGAACCAACTTGATCCAAAGGGAAACTATTTAAGCAGAGAAAATCTTCAAAGGTGGGCAGACTTGCCTACCAAGGGACAAAGGGAAGATGACGTGAACAACTGCTGACTTAGCTACAACACTGCCCTGTCCACAAAGGCTACCACCTACCAAGATCACCTGATACCCTTACCACCCTTATACCACCATACCCACCAAGTGAGTTCCTTAACTTATACATGACCGTCCACGAACTCTGGCTTCAAACACATCACAATTTACTCCTTCACTTGATATTTGGACTCTACCAATTTGTACGGTTTGATTCTTTGCTTTATCGCCTTGTTTTTTCTCTTTTTGTTTAATATATTGTTTCAAAAACTTTCAACCTGTATTTGTCTTTTCCTTGCTACCATACGCTAAATATAACATACCCCTCTTAATAAGTGTATGAACTCCCCCTTACCCCCACAGATAGGGATTAAATAGTTTCACTGGTATTTTTCTATAAAGATGCCTTTGGCATTAAATAACCCATGAAGGTTTATATGCCATTAAATGAAGAAACTGAACCTAGTGTGATGACTGTTCTTCTACAAAGATGGCTTTGGCATTAAATAACCCACAAAGGTTGATATCAGCCTAATTGGTTGGGGGTGTAAGACTCCCCTCAACATGTGTCCTGGATATGATACTAAAGAATCTGATGGTGAGGTTCCAGTAATGATGGAGCTTTAGGGAATGAGGTGTACTCTTCCATCACTCCCAGGTCCACTCTGGCCTGGGGTGGTAGCACCTGATAGAGTCCTATCTATGAATCAAATTAGAACTGTTTGACATTTAAACTGTGTGCAAACAAATGACTTGTGTTAAGTGGACTTGTTTGAAATAGAACTGTTTGACACTTAAACTGTGTACTTTGACATTTAAACTGAGTACAAAGAAATGACTTATGCTAAACTGAATTGCTTGAAATAGAACTGTTTGATCATTTAAGTGTGTGCAAACAAATGACTGATCTTTAACTGAATAGTTAGTGTTAAATAACAATACTTGAAAAAGTGTGTGCAAACAAATGATTGATAATAAATAGAATTATTTGTGTTGAATAGAAAAACTATTTAATTGTGTCGAAACAATAGCAATACAAATAAGTTCTCATTCATTTAAAAATAAAAATTCCTATTCACTTACAAGTTATATGAATATCCATTTAACTGTGTGCAAACAAATGACTGATGTTTAATTATCACTGTGACATTGCAATATTTGAAATCATTTAACTGTGTGCAAACAAATGATAAATATTAAAAAGAATTATTCAAATTAGAAATAGTAAGTAGTTGGTGACTGTAGTTGAGGCTGACCAGAAGGCTCCCTTTTCAATAGCTACTACACTGAGGTGTAGGGGAGGGCACTACTCTTTTTCCTGGATTGCTCCACTTTACCCTTGATACATACCTTATATTGCTGAGTGTTAAGCAAGGAAGTATCAAGTACCATTTTTAAAGTCTTTGGTATGATGTGACCTAGGATTGAACCCAGGTCTCCCAAACCATTGGCGAACACTCTACCTACTAGGCCAATGAGATAGAAATAAGTGAAGCTATTTAACTGTGTGCAAAAAAATAAGCTCAGGCTTGTTTAAAAATGTTATCTACAAAATGTGTTTAGATATCATATGTTTAACATATATGTATAAAAAGGATATGGCGTTAAATAACAAACTAAGGCTGATATGTAATTAAATGAAGAAAACTAAGAATGTTAATAGGTTTGAAATATTAAATGGCAATAAAGAGAATTGATATAAACTTGCAAATAGTTAGTGTCCCAAGTGAATATTCAGTTTTCAACATTTACAATCACAAGATGGATTCTTCCTACAAGCAAAACTTTAAACTAAATGGCTGACATTGGTTGGCTATTTTATTCTAATTAAATTTATTTTTCCCAAAATGCAATATCCAATTGCTATATATTTGCAACAGAAACTGTTTATGGCTTATACCTAGAAATAAACCAACACTAACAAATGAGATTAAAATATTTAACACATTCAATGTGACACAACCCACCTGGAATGGTAGTACTTGTTAGAGTCCCATCTATAGATCAAATAGACCTCAAATCCTATATATTTAATATATATTTATAAGGAGGATTTGGTATTAAATAACCTACAATGGTTGATATGCCATAAAACCAAACTAAACCATATATATTTAATATATATATGTATAAAGAGGATTCACTGGTTCATTAGCCTAGTAGGTAGAGTGTTCGCCAATGGTTTGAGAGACCGGGGTTCAATTACAAGTCGAGTCATACCAAAGACTTGAAAAAAAATGGTACTTGATACTATCTCGCTTAACACTCAGCATTATAAGGTACTTATCAAGAGTAAAGTGGAGCAATCCTGGGAAAGGAGAAGCGCCCTCCTCTACACCTTGGTGTAGTAGCTATTGAAAAGGGAGACTTCGGGTTGCCCTTGACTACAGTTGCCAACTTTACTTTACTATAAAGAGGATTTGGCATTAAATGGTTGATATGCAACCAAACCAAATGGATCTGTTTGTAAATTATTTGTATTTGATTTGACTTGGTGCAAAAACGACCTCTTACGAAACAACTACACCAAAAATGTAAGCGTCTAAGCACAAAATAACCCCAGATGGGTTGATATGCTGTTAAAGTCAATCAACTAATCAATCTTTCTATATTTCTCTAACCTTTAATGGTAGTACTGGTTAGGGTCCCATCTATGAGTCAAATAGATCTGTTTAAAAATTAAGGCTTCCTTTCAAGCAACAGACTTTTTGTCTGTTTCTCATCAAATATGTTTACCAAATGTTCTGTTCTTATTAATGAACAAGATTTTTTGTATATTAATTTTTGAAAATTCACAAATTTTTAAAGTTTTTACCAAGGGATTTGATTCTCAATGTAAGAATAATGTTAAACTGGACCCTTTGTTTTTAGTGCTCATCTGACTAGCTAAATGGAATATTATTCTTTAACTATTTGGTAGATATGTAGCTGAAATTTTCCTCGTCAGAAACTAAGCAGACTTTTTTTATTTCTATAACTATCACTTCTTTGTTTTAACCTTTTCTCTCTCTCTTTTTTTTTTTTTTTTTACTGTGATTACACCCCCAATGACTTATTTTTTTTACTATGACTTTTTTGTTTAACCATTTTCTTGACTAATTACACCCTCCATGACTTCTTTTTTTTAACCATGACTTTTTTTTTTAACCTTTTGTTTTTGACTGTGACTACACCCTCTCCTTGACTTTGTTAGATCATTGAAAAATGAAGACAAAAATTTAATTGCTTACATTTTGTAGCATGAGGAATAACAACCGAGAAATATTTTGTTGCACGAAGAATAATAATCAAGAAGCCATGAGTGCCAACAATGTTTATTGTAAGGGTTTGGTTTTGTGTTTATATTCATTGCTTCAATAAAAAGTGGGACATAAATTTATGGTCAGTTTAAATCAATAATTGATTTTTTCTTATTGGGGCTTAGACTGTATTTAGGCCTTCCACAGAAACTAGCTTAAAATCCCACCCTTCAGGCAGGTTATCAGGTTATAATTTGTGTATTTAATTTCTTACTTAATTAAAACTTCAAGACTAAAAATATAAAATAAGTAATTATCATCTTGATTAGTCTCCATTTTGTCTACTTATGAAATATATTTTTAAAAATTTACCAAGACAGAAATCATTAATGATTTAAACATTTTCTTTGAAATAGTCCCCTTGGTATTTAGCAAATTGTTAATTAGTAGATAAGTGGTTTCTATTATTTGATTAGTTTTAAAAGATTATATCTGTTAAGGTGTCACCTTGTGTAATTGACAGGTGATGACCCCAAGATCATTTGAGAACTTGGTTGGGATTGGATAATCTCACTCATGTGAAAGTTACAAGATACATTAAAACTTTATTCAGTCTGCAGGGGTGTCCTCATGGTGTAATGGTTAAAGCGATGGACTGCGGAATCGTACGTAAGCGAATTCGTTCTCCAGTCGCGCTATTATGTTCACTTTCGGACAAATACCCTTCGGACAAATACCCTTGGTATGAACCCCTTATCCTCCCAGCTATGGGTTAAATAGTACCACTACTGTTCTTCTAGGAGAATAGCTTTGGCATTAAATAACCTACTAAAGGTTGATATGCCATTAAACAGAGAAACTAAACCAAACCAAACCAAACCTTTATTCAGTCTGCAGAATACTCACCAAGAGCATGGATCCAATTTCCACCTATGCTTAATTCTGATCTGACTGGCTCCCTGGATTCAAATCTGGCTGATGTATTTGAAGAAAAGTCATCAAAGAAATAAAGTTATGTTGTGCAAAGAATTATCTTTGTTGTTCATCCTAGTAGGAATATAAAACAGCAGGTGGCCACAAGAGACAGCAACAACACGATGAGGAGCAATGATGGGCTGAGAACAACAAGATGGCAGTGTGATTGACACTGGCAGTGACAAAAGATGAGCAAGGTAGAAGATGGGCATTATAAGAAGAAAGAATATAACAACATTCCAGTGGATTTTCCATTGGTCAAAGTACCTCTGCTCAATTATACATATCTCTATGCAAAAAGAGAGAATATAAGATACCAGTGAGTTTTCCAATGGTCAAAGCACCTCAGCTCAGCTATATAGATATCTCCATCTATCTAAATTCAAAATTGATTTTTTTTTAAAACTTAAAGCTTCCATCTCGGTACTTTTTGATGATATTTTCTATGAAATTAATCAAAGATTCTGTTGTCTGATTCATAGTTATTAACTGAATTTTCATCTAAATTTTTCATTCCAACTTATATACCGTAACTACTCGTGTATAATATGCACCCTTAACTTTCCGCTAAGGAATGCTGGTAAAAAAAAAATCTCACGTGTATCAGTCTGCTTTAATTTTTTGGAATTTGTAGCAGCTAAATTTAACTTTAGTTTAACTGTTTATCCGCTTTGTATTGACTAAAAATAAAAATTTATATATTTTACATAGTGTTCATTATAGTCCCAAAGGTACCTACCTTTGGGACTATAATGAACTCTTCCTATTACTATGAATATCGGGAGAATATTCATCTCGATGTTAAGTTAACTCCAGCCTCAAACTTTGGCAGTCAGACTGACGTTCAACACTCTTTTACCTATGCTGTATTTATACTTTCGTTCTATATAGTTGTTTCACGTAATCCCGAGTTTGTGTCTCTCTTCTGGACCTTTTACTGGTCCACAACAGTTTCAAAACACAAAACTGTTAACAATTTGGCTATAGCTAAGTCGGCTTTACATATGTCCAATACATTGACTTCAAAATCAAGAAATTCTTTGATACAAAATGGCAACAATGTTCAAATAACAACATGCACAATAAACCCTTTCTGATAAAACCAATGATAAGAGAATATAAATCCGCTTTCAGAAAGTCCAGAAAGGAACTATGTTACTATATCCCTATTGTGTATTGGTCATACAAGACTTACACATTCCTTTATACTTAAATAAGATTACCAACTACAGTGTATAGTATGTCAAACACCCGACACTGTTGAACATTTTCTTATAGATTAGAGAAATTTAACATTGATTACCAAAAAACTTACACATTCCTTTATACTTAAATAAGATGACCAACTACTGTTTATAGCATGTTAAACACCCTGCACTGTTAAACATTTTCTCCTAGAATATAAAAATTTAGCTCTCATTAGACAAAATTTTTCCAACACAAACAATATGAAGAACCCATTTGAAAATATCAATCACAATCTGTTATTTTCATGAGACCCCCTGCCCTCAATTAGTACCTGAAAAGTCTTGCTCTCTCTCCAGAATTCACACCTGGGTAAGGTTGTATCAAAGACAGGTAGTAAAACTCTTCTTTTCAAAACAGATTTTATTCTAAGGAAGAATGCAGTTTGGCACCAGTATCCCTTTGGCTTAGAATACACTGATTGTATCCCTTGCAAAGAGTCAAGGTGTTCTGAGTATAACCCTAAACAGCATCTGATGGTGAGGCTTCAATTCTGGAGATCTGGGGAGTATGGAATATTCCTTCATTTCCATTACTCTCAGGTCCACTCTGACCCAGTGTGGTAGTACCTGTTAGAGTCCCGTCTTTGGGTCAAATGGATCTGTTTGAAAAATATTTGTATTGAATAGGAATACTTGAACTCATAAAATGGTATGCAAACATCATTATTATTAAATAGAATGAAAATAAATCTATCGACGAAAGGAGGACACTTTTGCACAATTTTTGCATTGTAAAAAAACAGATGCTACCCAATTACATGAAATGATGTTCGTCCATCGACATCAATCACGACCATTAAAAGTAAGCCAAAGCCGAGCAAATGACCTACACTGGTGTATTTGTTAGTGTCCCATCTATGGGTCAAATAGATCTGTTTAAAATGTATTCATATTCAATAGGACTGTGCACCAAAAAAAATTCCTACTCTGAAAATATAAATATAAATGTACAATGAACATGATTCCCTAACCTCCAGGTATAAAATGTGTTCACATTCCATTAAAGTCAATCAAGCTCTGGATTTTTTTCTCAGTTTACTCTACAGCTTTTTTCTTAATTGTGAAGAAGTCTAAATTGGTCGTGTATGACCCTCCTTATCTCTCCAAACTACAGGTTGAATTGCATCACAACTGTTCTTCTACAAGGATGGTTTTGGCATTAAATAACCCACAATGTCATTAAAACAAAGAAACTGAAACCAAACAGGTTGCCAATCAAGGCTTAAGATTCCAATCCGCTTTATTTTTTAACTCGTATCTGAGGAGAGATGATTTATGCCATTCTCAAGAACATTAAGTACAAACGGAATATAAACTGTCTGAGCTGGAATTTGAACCTGACTTGCCAATTTTATTTTCTGCACTGTTATTCATTAGGCTACATACACTTCATTATCAGTCGACCATGTACTCGTTTCAATGTCAGTTTTATTCATTATCATTGTTTTAATCCAATTGAAGAGAAACATTTTTTTTTTGTTAAGTCGGATAGTTGCTATCGTTACCAGTTTGTATTTTCAAGGTTAACTAGTATTTGCCTCTTTCAGGCAAATGTTTGTGTTCCAATTACTTTCTTGAAGCTTATTGCTTTACAGGTGTCAATTCATGTTTACATGAGATTCTGTTAATCCTTTTAGTATGTGGCCTCTAAAATTCAAGCCGAAACTGTCACCTCTAATATTATTGTTAACACTTACAGACATGGCCTCAGGGAGAATGTAATATTTGAAGGCTGTAAAGTATGAGTTAACATGCAAAGCTGAGTCAAAAGTTTTGCATTATTGGTACATGCTATTTTGTGGCATGCATATTACATGACCAAAGCAGTTCAAAGTATTCAGTGTTGGTGTTGGATAGTGACAGGTAGATTCCTTTGACATGCCACAGAAGTTGTGTAGGTGGCATAACAGGATGTATGCCAATTTCCTAAGGTAAACAGGATGATGCCCAAGCGGAAATGCTGCATAAGTTGCGTGTGTGGCATAACAGGATGTCCACCTGTTTTCTAAGCTAAACAGGATGCAAGGGGTGTCCTTGTGTAATGGTTAAAGCACTGGACTACAGAATTGTAGTAAGTGAGTTTGAACTCCAGTCGTGCTATTACATTCAATTTCAGATAAATACCCATGAAAGAGGTATGAATCCCCTTATCCTCCCAGTTATGGATTAAATAGTACCCCTACTGTTCTTCTAGAAGGATGGATTTGGTATTAAATAACCCAAGAAGGTTGGGGGGTGTCCTTGTGGTGTAATGGTTAAAGCGATGGACTGCGGAATCGTAGTACGTGAGTTCGTACTCCAGTCACGTTATTACATTCACTTTCGGGCAAATACCCTTGGGAAAGGTATGAACCCCACTAATCCTCCCAGTACCACTACTGTTCTTCTTGGAGAATAGCTTTGGCATTAAATAACCTACAAAGGTTGATATGCCATTAAACAAAGAAACCAAACCAAGAAGGTTGATATACCATTAAACAACAAAACAAACAAAGAAACATAAACAGGATGCAGGTTCTTCTTTAGTGTGAGTGGCATGTTAGACAGGAGGCACGCCCATGTGCAACACAAAGGCAGGAGGTGTGACCACAAGGATTGCATGGACATCCAGAAAATTATATAAAATAGGAAAGATTCTGACCTAGACAGAACGAAGCAGGAAGGCAGAGAGGTTTCACCAAAATAACGCAGTTGCCCTCTGCGTATGTGCAATTCAGCAATCTCCGACTCACTCTACCCATACATGCATTTTGAGTAATAAAAAAACCCAAGAAAAGAAACAGATTATATTTTTATACATCAATATTGTTGAGGTTCTTCCCTGTATGCAACATTGGTGCTCGTATCATGTTAGCTGAAGTGCTGATATGTGCATTGCTTAATTTTGCGTGTGATTTGAAAGCTGCATGGATGTATGTGCAACATAGTCTAATTCGAGAATTTATACTTTACTCAGCCATAATGCAGCAAAAGCAACCAAAAAAAAAACATTGCTTGAAAGGTGAAAGCAAAATTAATCCCAGTACAGTTACTAGATAGTTTTAAAAATTTTCTCTTAATGATCAGGTAGGCTGTGGATTCTGAGGCTTTGTCCAAAGCCTGTGAGTAGTACTCAGAGAGTATCAGGTAAGCTTGGCATCACACAGTCCAGGGTAGTTCATCAGCCTCACACCCATGGCTGAAGCTGCCAAATTGTATACCTTATATACTACCAAAATATTGCAAAACTTATGACTCACCCTAGTGAATTATAAGAAACTGTACTGTGAATGAAATGAACTGTTGACCAATCCTATTAAGAAAAAGAAATAAAATACCCCCGCCAAAAAAAGGGGGGTCCTGTATATGACACAAACTGCATCTGATGGTGAGGCTCTAGTTCTAGAGAATGTGAAGTACCCCTTCATTGCTTTTACTCTCAGGTTCTCTCTGACTAGGAGTGGTATTACTTGTTAGGGTGTCTTCTAGGGATCAAATGGATCTGTTTAAAAAGTATTAACATTGGATTGGAATATATAAAACCATAAAATGGTGTGCCAACAAATTGTTATCCTTGTATAAAATTTTCCCAATCAGCTGGTGGGGCTGTAGAATACACCAACTGCACCTCTGCAAAAAGAGTTACCCCCCCCACTCCAATGAGTGTCCTGGATATGACACTAAATCTGATGGTGACATTCCAGTGATGCTGGAGCTTTAAGGAATGTGGAGTACCCCTTTATTGCCATCGCTTCCAGGTCCACTCTGGCCTGGAGTGGTAGCACCTGATAAGGGTCCTATCTATGGGTTAAATAAAACTAAACCATGAATTCTTGATTTTACTGTTTTTTGCATTTAAACTGCGTATTTATGCTAAACTGAATTGTTTAAAATAGGACTGTTTTGACATTAAAGCTGTGTACTTATGCTAAACTGAATTGTTTGAATTAGAGCTGTTTAACTAAACTGAGTAGCTTGAAATAGAAATGTTTTTGACAATTAAACTATACTTACATTTAAACTGCGTGCTTATGCTAAACTGAATTATTTGAAAGGGAACTGTTTTTGACATTAAACTGTACTTACACTAAATTGAATTGTTTAAGATAAAACTGTTTTGACATTTAACTGTGTGTAAACAAAATCTGTACTTAGACTAAACTGAATTAGCTGAATTAGAATTGTTTAAATAAACTGGATAGCTAGAAATAGAAATGTTTTTGATAATTAAACTGTGTACTCATGGTAAACTGAATTGTTTGAAATAGAGCTATTTGCATAAAAGTGGATTTGGCGTTAAATAACCTTCAAAGGTTGATATGCTATAAAACCCAACCAACCAACATGAATAAAATGAAAATCAATTAGTTGACTAAAAGTGGACATTTTTGCACACATTTCACATAAACTATGTTGTAAGAGTTAACAACATCCACTATCCAATTTCATTGAATGATGTTTGTCTATCAACATCAATAATTAAAACTAAGTTGAAGCTGACCAAATGACCTATGCAAGTATATTTGTCAGGGTCCCATTAATCAATCAAATAGATCTGTTTAAGAATTATTCATATTCAATTGGTCCATAAGGAAAAAAAAAACTCTTAAGAAATAACTACAGAAAAGATTTAATGAACACTGTTCCCTAATCTTGGCATAAAATAACCTGAGACAGGTTGACATGCCATTAAAATGAATCAAAGGGCTACCTCTAAGCTGATCACCTTTACAAGTTAGATACATACATACATACACACACACACACACACACATATATATATATATATATATATATATATATATATATTATTCAGTCCAGTTAAACCGGAGTTGGGAATAATTCCGTTAGGACAAAAAATTATTCAAATATGAACATTTAAATTTTCCTGGCAAAGCGCTCAATGTAACTGACATCACAGAGCAATAATTTCTTTAAGAAAAACAAAAACCAGTCACATTAGGATTATAAATTTATTTCCATCCTGTTATGGGTATTGATATATATATATATATATATAATATACAAACACACACAAAACCACTCCATATTAGCAGGATGTGACCCTAGGTCAATTTTTAAGTGGAGTTTAACAGGCTTGAATTCTGAGTTTGTTTTCTTGACCAGTCACCATACCAAGTTTAAAAAGCCTAGTCTGCCCTACTATTTACCCATTGCTGGAGGGAGGATTGGATGTGTACAATACTAATACAGAAAGCCATAATTCGTACCTTTTCCAAGGGTATTAGTGCTATGTGAAATGCAGATAGCTTCATACAGGGTTTGAACTTGAGTTGCTATTTTCATTTCTTTTGATAATAACCATTACATCATGAACACATTGTGTACTCTTATGGGCTTTTTCTATTCAAAAATTATTCTTATAGGCTTTTTCTATTAAATTACTTTTATAGGCTTTTTCTATTAAAGAATTACTCTTATAGGCTTTTTCTATTAAAAAATTACTCAGCCTTTCCATAACTGACATACTGTCAGCAGTCAGTCTCCAGCTATCTGGAAAACGCTGCTTTATCTGAGCATAATGTGGCCATTCATCCGGGCGCAGTGAATATTTATAATATTATTTGGTCTTGCCACAGATGGATCTAGATTTATTTTGTTGGCCTTAGCCTTTGAAGTGTCATCAACAAAATCTGGCAGGCATACTGCATTGCCATTTGTTTTGAAGGGCTATGTGTGTAGTATGTCTTGAGCAGAAATATTATTTGGTTTCATTACAGATAGATCCAGACCTGTTATTTATTTTGTTGGCTGTATGTTGTATACCCAGAATGAAGAGACAATAATGTTTGTTTATAAAAATATAAACTCTATTTTTATTTAGAAAAGTCATGGTGAAATCGCTGTATGAGAGAAAGAGAGAGTTGGTCAGGAACTGCTAGGTTTTACACTACATTGAGACAGATATATCAAGAGCCTTGCTTCTTCGTACTTCTTTCACAGGAGGCTGATACAGGTCTGGCTTCTCAAACTGGGGGCTGCTGCCCTCAGATAGGGCCCAAAACAGCGTGACATGTCTATTTTGCTAACTGCCAACTCTGACTGACCACTGGAGTCAAAAACTGTCATTATATATTTTCTGGATGCCCACACATTCTCCTTCCAGCACCCCACCTACTTCATGTGGCATTTCCGCTGTCCTTTGTTTAGCTTAAGACACAGCTGCACATCCTGTTTTTGAAATCTACACTAACCGGCCTGTTAAAGGTTAATACATAACACCTAACCTTGAACATGTCATCAACAACATCTGACAGGCATACTGCACGGACATCTATTTGGAAACACTACTGATGTAGCATGTCTTGGGCAGAAATAGCCAGGTAGAACCCATCCCTCTCTAAATCTACAACTGGTTTGAATTCAATTTTTCTTTTCTTAAACCAGTTGCAATACCAAAGTTAAACAACCCAATCTGCCCTACTATTTACCCATGGATGGAGGGAGATTTGGATTCATGTCTTTCTCAAGGGTATTATAGCTATGTGAAATGCAAACAGCCCTGTTCAGGAATTGAACTCGGGTTGCTAACTCTGCTTCATATGACGATAAACATCATGCCACAGATGTCTCTTAAGTAGGAGTATAAATCAATAATGAAACCAATGTCACACAGCAAAGTTCCTATACAAGTATTTACCTCACTGACGTTCTATTATCAGATTTTGAAGAGGCGGAGGACTTGGAGTGTAGTATAGATAATAGCAGTAGATTTTTGTTTGTTTTTTAATGGCATATCAACCTTCGTGGGTTATTTAATGCTAAAGCCATCCTTCAAGAAGAATAGTAGTGGTACTATTTAACCCATAGATGGGAGGATAATGGCGGTTCATACCTTTCCCATAGGTAATTGTCTAAAAGTGAATGTAATAGCTTCACTGGAGATTGAACTCGCTTACTCCAGTTCCACAGTCCAGCGCTTTAACCATTACACCATGGGGACACCCTAAATAGTTGTAGAGTTGTAAATGAAGAAAGTTTATTTAGCATCTAAGCAAGAATCAAGGCTAAAAGAACCATCTAAAGCTGAAGGCTAAAATAATTGCTTATCAGAGAATGCACTTATTCTTTACTTTATCAGGCTCAGAATATACTGTCAATATCTCCTGCAAAGGAATTTAAGACCCCCTCACACTAAAAGGAAGTTAAGATCCCTCTCACATTAAAAGGAATTTAAGATCCCTCTCGCATTAAAGGAACTTAAGACCCCTATTGCACTAAAAGGAATTTAAGACTCCTCTTGCACTAAAAGGAATTTAAGACTCCTCTTGCACTAAATGGAATTCAATACCCCTCTTGCACTTAAAGGAGTGTTCTGTTTATGACACTAAATTGCATTTGATGAGGCTCTTGCACCGGAGATCTAGAGAGTATTGAGTACTTTTTCATTGTGATTACTCTCAGGTGAAGTCCTCATAATGTAGTGGCTAACATGCTAGACTGTAATATCATAATAAGCAAGTATGAACTCTAGTCATGCTATTACATTCACTTTTGGACTAATACCCTTAGGAAAGGTATGAACCTCATAACCTTCTATGACTGCCTTTCTTCTATAAGGATGTCATATCAACGTTTCTGTGTTATTTAATGCCAGAGACATCCTTATAGAAGAACAGTAAGTGAATGAATAATGTTGAATAGAATTATTAGAGTTAGATAGCAATACTTAAAACCATTTAACTGTGTGCAAACAAATGAACTCTGCTTCATTTAGAAATATTACCTACAAACTATTCATTTACAAATATTTTATATATGTACATATAATAAGGATTTGGCATTAAATAACCTACAAGGGTTAATATGCCATAAAACCCAACCAACCGACTATCCAAATAGGAATACTGGAATATTGACCAGAAGATTGATAGCCTTTTATAAACAGCTCTACTAGAAGCTTAAAAAGTCTGTTTAATTGCACTAAACTTTAGTATATAAAAATATAAATAGTGAATTGTAAACACTTTGTTATCACAAACATCAGTAGTTTGTGTTGACTTAAACATGGTGAATTTCTTGGTTGGGCAACAAGTGGTCAGACAACATACCTGTTAGATTATAATTTAATGTATGCTCCCTTCCTACTTTTTGTAAGAGTACAATCTTCTACTCCACTCCCTCCTACTTCACATCCTTTTACTACCTAAATAAAAGCCAAGCTTCACCAATAACTCTCTCTCTCTCCTTATTTGTATTTGATCATTACCCTTGTTTTATCTGCTTGTGAGTTAGTAGTGGAAATCATTGGCTAAAAAAAGTGGTTTGTTTTGTAAAGAAAAAGATGATTGTCTGTGTAGTGAGCCTCATTAACAAATTAAAAAACCATTACTATGATAATTAATGTTCTATTTTTCCTGATTTTTCCACCCCAAAAGTTAGGGGTTTGTATTATACATGACAAATAAATAATTTATTTTTCTAGCCATATTTCTCCTATTTGGGATGAGTCAACCAAAAGTAAGTTATATCTATAGTCTAAATTAATGTGTATTACACCATTACTAAGAATTCCCCAGTTGGCTGGGGCTGTAGAATACACCAACTGCACCTCTGCAGAGGGGTAAGACCCCCTCCCAATGAGTGTCCTGGATATGACGCTAAACAATCTGATGATGAGGTTCCAGTAATGATGGAGCTTTGGGGAATGCGAAGCACCCCTCCATTGCCATTACTCCCAGGTTCACTCTAGCTCGGAGTGGTATCACTTGATAGGGTCCTATCTACGGGTCAAATTGAACTAAACTGTGTACTTATTCTAAACTGAATTACTTAAAATAGAACTGTTTTGATATTTAAACTGCATACTTATGCTAAACTGAACTGCTTGAAATAGATCGGTTTTTGTATGCTAAACTGAATTGTTTGAAATGGAACTGTTTTGACATTTAACTATGTGTAAACAAAATCTATATTTATACTAAACTGAATTGTTTGCATTAGAACTGTGAGGCTAAACTGAATAGCTTGAAATAGAAATATTTTTGACAATTAAGCTGTGTACTCATGCTAAACTGAATTGTTTGAAATAGAACTGATTATTTGTATACAAATAGATTTGGCATTAAATAACCTATAAAGTTGATATGCCATAAAACCCAACCAACCAACCATTACTAAGAAATATCCACTGGAATGTGTGTTTGTTTATAATTTTGTTTTACTTACATGAGATTATTTTTGCTGCCAGCCAGTTGCATTTTTGTGTGAACCTGTCCATGTGTTTGTTTTAAATACCATGTAAATTTTGTGTTTTAAGTCACTATGTAAACTATATAAATTCTTATTTTCATTCGATACAAACCAATAAAAATTAAACAAATACTAAATTTAGTTGCTACTGATTTTAAAAAATCAGTATATATCATACACAAGAATTCCCCCCCCCCAGAATTTTGTTGCCCACTCAACTGGGGCTGTAGAATACACCAACTAGACCTCTGCAGAGGGGTAACCTCCCCCCAACAAGTGTCCTGGATACAACATTAAACAATCTGATGGTGAGGTTCCAGTAATACTGAAGCTTCAAGTAATGCTGAGTATCTCTTCATTGCCATCACTCCCAGGTCCACTCTGGCCCAAAGTGATAGCACCTTATAGGGTCAAATAAGGGTTTGACATTTAATCTGTATGTAAACAAATGACTTATGCTAAATTGAATTGTTAGAAATAGAACTGTTTGATCATTTGACTGTGTGTATCTAAAAAATGTGTTTACAAATCATATATTTGATATGTAAAAACAGGATTTGCCATTGAATAACCTATAATGGTTGATATGTCATAAAACCAAACCAAACCAGAATTTTGTGGTCAAAAGTTTGGAGTGCATGTTATACTCAAAAAATTATGGCAGTGCAAATCATTGGGAGGGAAAAAAAGGTAGTTGTAGCAAGGAAAAGATGATTGTATTTGTAGGGAGCCTCATTAAGACGTCATCGGTTGACATGAAAAGGTTTTTCTATACATAAACTTAGGAAGGATTTTAATTTTACAAAATCTGTGAAACTTCTGCCCAATTTTCTATAACATCTTGAGTAAGTATGTCAGCTGCATAGCATGACATGTCAACAGCATGGATTTTCTTGACTCTCTCCCACCATCAGTCCCTATATGTCATCACTCTTGGTAAGTCCTCTAGAAGGCACCTGGTGTCCATGTAAAGCTGAGGGATGTGAGTTTTTTTGCTGGTCAGCCAGCCAGTGTTGTAGTACATGGAAGAGTGCTTATCAGTTGGTCCTTACTTCAACAGCTGTCTTACTTGAATGGTATGTGAGATGGGAATTAAGTGGCCCTGCAATTACTGTTTTGTAGTTCCCATTTAGCCTTTTCTCCAAGTGGTTCATTAAAATCCAACTGGTGTGACCATACAGTAGTTATGACATGGCTATGCTTGGAAGAATTCCCAACTTATTCAATCAGAGAGTCCAAATATTTTCAGTGATAAAAATTATCCAGCTTCATCTCAAAAATTTAGACAAACAAAAAAATATAATTACACCATTAATTTGAAATCTGACAACCAAACACCGCAATAAATAAATCTATATACATTTGACAAGTTAGCCCTGTCAAATACACTGACTGTACCCCCATTAAAGCAGGTGTCCTGGATGTGACACTAAACTGCATCTGATGGCGAGGCTCCAGTTCCAAAGATTTGGGAGGTATAGACTACCCCTTCATTGCCATTACTCCCATGTCCACTCTGACCCAGAGTGATTGTATCTGTTAGGGTCCTATCTGTGGGTCAAATGGATCTGTTTAAAAAGTATTTGTATTTGATATGACTGTGTGCAAAATAAACCTCTTAAGATAGAATTACACCGATGTAAATATGAACACTATTCCCTTACCTCTAGGCATAAAATAACCCTAAATGTGCTGTTAATATCAATCATTCATTGTTAATCATTCTGAAATTATTTACAATAATTTACAATAATCTGTATTGATCAGTAAGTTGATAGTGCATATGAACTAAACAAATTGGATAATCGTATGGTCTAATCAGCAGAAAAAGTAATATATATATATATTTTTTTTTTTTTTTTTTTTAATTGATTTTTGAAATCACTGACAGTCAAGCTTTAAAATTTTTAAAATGTATTTCAAATAATTTGAATCTTTTGGAAATTTCATTTGTGTTTCATTTCATAAGTTGTGTTATGGCAATTCTCAATTTTGATAATCGGATTTTCTTTTTTTATTTTCATTGTTGCTATGACTTAGCTGTAATCCCTTCTAATAAGTGTACAAATACTTGCAAATAAGTTTAATAATCGGAAAATTGTCTCAAGGTGTGGCTGTTTTTTTTTTGGGGGGGTTACATGTGTTTCTCTATATTTGTCTATTTTGGATTTATGACTAATAAACACATGTACACACACAGAGAAACACACAAATACACACACAGGCATGCCACACAAAAACAACTCGCACAACACACTCAAATACCCTACACATAAATAAATGCCCACATACACAAACACGGTCGACTATACACATACAATGACACATGAACACAGAGAAAAAACATAAATACACACTGACAGCCAAAAATAGACACACACTGCCAAAGCACTCAGCGTTTTTTTATAAGACTTTTTATGAACTAAATGAAGGAAATAAACCATGGAAAATTCTATATTTGAGGT